>WEIU01010612.1:16398-157688 GCA_013389925.1 Aegithalos caudatus | reverse complement strand
GGCAGCGGCGGCTCCGGCCGTCCCGTCCCGCAGCCCGGGCAAACGTCGGTCCGGCCCCTCGCAGCACCTGGGGGGGAGGAACCTGGCCCTGCAGGCGAGCTCCTAAAGGTGAAGGAGAGAGGGACAAATAAAACATAGCTTTCCTGTTCATGGCTTTACAATGCGTGCTTTGGGTGGACTGGCTCACGGGTCTTTAACACGTAGACTTTGAAAAGCAAAATGCTATGTCACGGCCTATTCGTTATGAATGTGTCTTTTACACAAACTGTAGAAGATCCAACAAATTCTGAAGGAAAATTGCATTCTACTGTGTTATATAATTAGTAGTGACTTCTGTGTGACTTGCCTGGGGAGATTATTCCATCAATGGAAGAGTATAAAAATGTATAAACCTACCTCAACTAAGTATAGCCTAAGCAGAGCCTAGACCAGGCTACATGATTTCCTGAACCCTCTTTCACGTTTATAATAATTTTCCAGTGCTCTGTACAAATCTTGGTAAGGGCAGCAACCCCCCCAGTTACTCTCACATTTATTCTTTGAATAAGTGGCCTTCCTTATTCTGGTGCTGCATGACATACATTAAATTAATCAGTTTTACTGTTTCCAACCTACAATCTAGGCAAATGCTACTAGCCCACCTCATTATCTCAAAACAGAGGTAGCACAGTACTTTAGGGAGAAAGGAAAAGGTATTTTGAGAAAAAACAGAAATGTATACAATAACACAAAACACATCCTGGAAAGATAAATCAGCTGAGCCAAAGTTTTTATGTGCTCTGATGCTCATGTACTATACTCAACAAGCTTCCAGTTATGGATCTTCCATGGATCTTAATCCCTATTGCAGAAGAAATAATCTTTAAGTGTTCCCATGGACAGCCAACTTGGCGTGAACAAAGAACACAGTATCTGCATTTACCAATAAAGTCCATTTTTGTCTCTCGGGTGAACAATCTGTGCTACTCCCCTTCCTGGAAAACAAGGCAGGGTAGATACTTAAGCAGTTGCAGAGCATGTATTGGAAAGCAGCACTCAGCAGAAAGAAACCTTATATATCAAACTTTAAATTATCAGAATCTCCAGGCAGGTAGGTGGGAAAAAAAGGGGTTAAAACCCAAACCCTGAGTGCCTGATTTTCCCTTCGAAATTTCTGCTTTTTATTTCAAGGAGAAGTTTTCAGCTGGAAAACTCTACATATATCATGTGCTCTGATTCCAAATCTTTCTTTGTCTGCTCTGCAGGTTTGACCACAGAAAGTAAGTGAGCAAGATGGGAAGAAGTTTGCAGGATTTCTACCCTCGAGCTCTGTACCATCACCAGCTTCTAACCACAGTCAATGAAAAAGGAAATGCTAAACATTGCAAAAGGATTAAAACAGGGATGTTGTTTCTAATAAATACCCCAAGGTGAAGAGTATGGAAAAGAGCAGAACCCCCAGTTGTAGAGGAGGTAGAGAAGAAGCAAACCAGCAAAGGGAGAGATGTGGAACTTAGAGAAAACAGAGTAATTCAGGGAGAGTGAAAAAGCCAAAAGAGCCAGGAAGGTAAAGAATGCCCTAGAGGGAGAAGCCTGAGAGGGGAAGGACTAAAGGTGAAATTTTGCAGGTCAAACTTGTTTGGCCTAGAATCTCATTGGCACTGAAAAGGAGAGTCTGTCTCCCATTAACCCTCTTTATCCCCCTCTTCCAGCCACACGCTGCCACAGCCTCCCTTCCCTCTGCCTCCCTCTGCCTCCGTGCTTCTCACAAACCAATACAGCAAATGAAGCACACACCTCTCTTTCCATTTAGCAGACTGAATCAGCCCTCCGAGGGAGGAGATGAGTGCCAGAGCTGGCACAAAAGAAATCTGGAGACTGTCTAGTCGGGAGAAGGATACTGGGGGCAGACGGAAGAGCATGCATGGAATTGCTTTGCAATAATAACAGGTTGTTACATTGGTGCAGCTAAGATTAAAAATAAAGAATACATTATAAGGAAACTGAAGATGAACTTTTTATGATGGCAAGGAAAGAGTTATGTGCAAAAACTTACAGTTTGGAGGGTATCAACCCCAAAAAACGCAGGTTTACTAGATCCAGTTTTATTTTGTACACATTATATAAAAAACAGGGAGAAAAGATTCTTGTGTCTTCATGTATAAAATCTTAAGTGACATGTTAAGTTTCAGCTGTCAAAAATTTCAGAGTTCAAGATTTTTGTGTACCTAATATCAGAATTTAAAACCAATTGCTGACTTCAGAAGGTGTTTTCAAAGGCCAGACCTCAACAAAGGCTTTCTGGATTTTGAACACAAGCTATTGTGGCTGTGATTAGAAAGCTCCCTTACACTGTATTTATGGTGGCCAAGGAATCTCTGATTTCAAAATGCAGGTCAAACGTGCACAGGGTTTGAGCCCACCCTGGTCTGCAATGAACAGGAACCCACTGAGCTGTACCACTCATTGCCTGCAGTCATCTGTCCCTCTCTTAAGCCTCTTAGCAACTAGGATTTACAGACAGATCTTTCTGGCCATTCTGATTACCTTTTACCCTTTCACATTCCATCCTTATTCACTTATTCCTTCCTGCTGTTCCTTCTAAATTTCCTTCCTCCTTTATTTACCTGATAATGTGTACCCAAGGAATACATGCAGCTCACTTTAGGAAGTATAAACCTTCCAGGTTAGCTTCTCTTAAAAGATGATAAAAAGCATCATAGTTCCTGTATATTCATTCCAGGGCAACTCAATCAACTCATGTTTTCCATGATTCCCACTGTGGTTGTTCCTTACACAGCTTTGAGGAGCTGTAATGTGGGCTTTACACCTGCAAACATAGATTTTAGTAAAACCATCACTCCTCTCCTGTTTATCATATCATTGACAACAGAAAAGAAGAATGAACAGCCTTTCAGCTAAAATTTAGTTGCTTACAACACAGCAGCTGGGAAATGAGTAGGTAATTGAATCTTACCTACCTGATCATTAGTGAAGACAGGTTTTGTTTTTCCAATATTACTGTAGGAACTGAGTGCTTTCTCAACAGTAATTGCTAATAAACAAAGGAAAATAGCTATCCAGTTGCAGACAGCACACAATTATGAAACTGGGGAGAAGTGACTTCTCTACTTCTCTGCCATGAACTTCACCTGGAGCTAGTGACCCAAGCTGTCTGATGTCTCATCAGATGAGGTAAGAAAAAGTTTTCAAATGCATCCTGTTTTTACTGCAGCATGGTCCTTACTGCAGTAAAGGATTTGTCAAACCTAAAGGTAAACATCTACAGTCTCCATCTGAGCTTATCAACCCAGGCTTCCCTCTTCCACAGGAAGAAACCCACACATCTGGTGGACAGTGTATGTCACTCCAAGTAGACATTTAAAGTAGGGCACATAAATTGAAGTGCTACTTCAGTGAGAGGCTGTGACAATTAGATCAGATTGCTGCCCTTCAGGCATCTGCAGTGAACTGAGGTGAAGCCCACCTGGGAGACCAGCTATTAAAACTCACCTGACTTTCAGAAAAGTCTTTAACAGTCTCAGTACCTTGGTTCTTTGCATTCAGACAAGCAGGGGCTACCATACTTATCAGGTGAAATCAATATTTTGATTTCAATCAATCAATATTTTCAGGTGAAAAAGCTTGAAGCAAGCATGAAGGTCTTGTTTTGCTTGACCTTTCTAATAGTACATGAATGCAGCTTCCATACAGAGGTAACTCTGCATCAGGAAAAGACTCGCCTCTATGGCTGCTGAACCAGAGCCAAGAGTGATACTGGCAGCACACTTCTTCCTTGGGCAATTAGCACTTTTCTTATTCTGGCCAGATGTTCATTTGGTCGATACAAATAAGGATTTTAGTCTATTTCCCAAAAAAGAAGAGAGAGAAAATTTGGCAAACAAGTATATGAAATGCATAAAGTTCTATAAATAAAACCTAGAAAGTAAGGAATTGGAATTTAGGAATAATGCACTACAAAAATCTTTTGTTCAGAACGTTTTTCTTTTATTTGTTTGCTGCCTATCAAAATATGTTGATAATTTCTCACCAGTTTGTAACAGAACTTGGGGAAATAGTACTTAAGGCCCATGAAGAATGAAGTGCCATCTCACTCCTGGAGATGCTTCTTTACCATAATGACGCAAATCTTCTTAGACAGAAAGAAATCCTATTTGGAAAGAACTTGATCGCTGTAATTTCCTAGATGTCTGAAAGCTCTTTATACGAGATCTAATACATGAGAAGAGTGTGACCCTGTTACTGCTCTCAAGGAGTTGCCCAAGTGTTGCTCATACTGGTGGAGAAGTGAGTGCCTTAGTCCTGGGGGGCAGTACAAAACATCCTGTGTTCCCTGGATGCCAACACTTATCTTGTGCTTGCACCAGGTGGTGCAAGCTGAGAGGAATTGCACCTTGTGCACACCCACAAAACGCTCCTGCACGGTCCAACACCGAGAAGCCCTCCAGGGCAAACCAGACTCCAGATTATAACTCAAAGCTGCAAAGCATGCTGTGCAGAGGGGCAGGAGGAGCAGCTCTTCTTAAGAATGTAATCAGTGCATATCTAGAGGAGAACCCTCGTCTCTTCTCAGTGCCCTCTGCCTGTGGTCAGTCAGCCAGAGCTGCCAGAGCTGCTGCTGCCTGATGGGGCATCAGCTGGGAAGGAGCAGCAGTAACAAACGTAGCTGTAGGGAAAGGTGAGAATCAAGACTACATGCCCCGGAGCCGGAGCCAGAGCCAGCTATTCTGATAGCATTTGATATAAGAAATGGACAATTCACGGAGAAATCACAAGGGAAACCTTTCTTGTAATGTGAAAGATGTCAGCAGCATCCAGGAGTTTGTTAGCACTGGTGTGCTACCAGAACCTCACACAGGGTAAATCACTACACTTTTTAATTTATAAGTCCCTATATATATACATACTATATAATTGACTGTAGGTCAGTGATGTCCTGCATGTGATAATGCATATTACTACACAATCAGTTATGAGCAACATGGCACAGAAATTTAATCTAAAATTCCTTTGGTTTAGAAAAAGGTTAAATTACTTTGTATCCCTTACATGTGCAAAATGGTCTCTATTTCCAGCATCACTGAAAAGTCACTAAAATACCTTTAAACTAAAACTACAAACCACTAACTTGTAGATCAAAAAACTTACCTAAACCATAGCATAAAACGCTTTTTCAACAAAAATTAGCATTGACCTAATGGGTCACTAGAATTCATTTGGGTTTAAAAGCTGCAGAAGAAATTACCAGTTATCCTGCCATATTTTTCTCTCCTCAGAGGCTGCAGTTTAAATAAGTGTGACCACTCACTGTTTCATGTGAAGATAAATGACAGGGTTTAAGGCCTAAATTTTTTGTGTTTGTTTTTCCTTGCTGACAAGATAAAAATAAGGAGAACAATGCTGGGGCTGGGGGCGGGGGGGAATAAAGGGAAAAAAAAAAGAAGTGTAACTTCCAGGTTAAGAGTGTCAAAACAGCTTAGGTGACTTCAGCATGCAAGCCAAAAATCTCAGTGGAGTCTCATCTCTGTAAATTATACGCATCTGGGAAAATAACAATTCACTAGAAGATTTTTCTAGTTCCTGAGAGTGGGTAGATCTCCATGTATTTCCTTCCTTGTTTATCTCCTTGCAACTCACTTTCACTGTAAAGTAAAACTGGGTTGTGCTCTCACTAGCAATTATCCTTCTCCCTTAAATCTCTTCCAAGAACTGAAGAGGGAGAAAAACACAATTTTCTTTCATTACATATGACTTTTACAGAAATTGCAACTATATAAAAAAGAAAATTTAAACCACTAACTTGAAACAAGTCACAGATACATGATCTGGTTGTTCTGATTAGAAAGAAGAATGCTTATCAACACGAGACAGAAGCATGGGCTCCTATCTAAATTTACCATCTGAATATTTGACAAGAATTTAAGAGGAGGAAGGGCTCTTTCACAAACCAAAAGTTTATTCAAAATTGTTTCATGAATAGTATGGGATTGTTAAAATCCATTTAGTCTGTGAAGTAATAACTACACAATAAACCACCCAAGAAGTAATGTGACTACTGTAGATTTTGATTTAATGTTGTAATTCATAAACCAATTTTGCAGTGTAAAAGTAATTATTTCAAGACTGGAACATGACCAAGGCTCTTGTGACCCACAATAATAATATTCATAATGTTAACAAACTTCTTCAAATGAAGTCATTGTTTAATACATTTCAGACCATATGTGAAGTGGTTACAAACATCATGTTTTTGTAGTTGTCAATAATTCAGGGATCATGTAAGCAGATGGACCTTGTGTTTTTCTGGATTTCAACCGTAAATTAAGAGTCAGGGTATTATTATTCATGGTATTCACTGGAGCTGGTTGAAAAGCTAGTGTTCCAGCTGAGAAGGAACTTTGCTTTTCAAAATTTGACTTTCATCTGATTGAGTCTAAAGCCAACATTTTCAAAGTTTTTGTGAACTATGAATTCTTATACTTTTTTTTTTTTGGAGCAGATAAAGACAAATCATGGAGCAGTCTGCTGGTTAGCAATGAGCCTGACAAAAATTCCTCTTTTCTCGGAGCCCTGGGGGAGCACTCATCCAAATTGCCCTTGGAGTGACAGTCCCTGGGAGGCATCCCAGTACATCTCTGCTCCAGGGCAGGGAGCCTGGGAAGCCAGAAAGGCAGCCTGAGAATTACTGTGGAATTAGGATTTGCCACAGTCCTGTGAAGCCCTGAGGTCTTGGCACTGACAAGCTGCAGGGCCCTGCCATCTCCAGCAGTGCCAAGCCCTGGCAGGCAGCCTGTCCTATGGCTGGGGAGGCTGCAGAGCAATTCTGCCAGGCAGCCCACACTGCTGATGGGAACTGAGAATTTTCAGCATCACTGGACCTGGGTTTGGATCACTCCATGGACCTAACCAAAGATATACACTCTTGAATCAGTCCCAGGTCTTGGGCTGTGGGACAGACCAGGAGGATTTTTTCTCAGTCACAAATCCAGAGTCTCCAAACAGCCTGCTTGTAACTCAGGGATAGATTTCCTGGATTGATTAGACGTGAATTCAAGGAGATGCAAATGAAATATTTGAAAGCCACTAAAACAGTTTTTTCCACTATAGTAAATTTCTACTCATTAGTGTGATTAATGGCTTTTGAAATGTTTCTTTTGTATTTATAAAATGGAATCATATCCAATAACCTCACACACTGAGTTCCTTATGAGGTATTTTGAACTTGTACATATGACTGTCCACTGAATTAACAATGAGCATTTTTATAGTGTGCTCTAGCAATTTACATTCGCTGTCAGGTTTTACTGTGAAGAACAGGAATGGTTACAATTGCACTGTGTGGAGTCTGAGGGCTTCAAGCAGTAAGGAATTTTACTTGAGCATCATTTTCCCTGGCCATAAGTTTATTGTTGTTTTCACTTTGAGGCTGCAAAAGCATCAAAGCCATATTTGTTTTCTAGTAAGAAATTCAGTCACCTAATGATTCAGGCATAAAAGTTCCCCTAACCTGTCATGACAAGTGAGAGAGAATGAGGGAACAGACTTCAGCACTCAAAGGAGAGATGGAGAAGCAGAATGTTAAACACTCCAGATGACTCTTACCCTCAACCTAAAAGCATTATAAAGAAGTTAGGAAAAGAACAAACAACAACATCCATGTCCAAGTGTTCCAGGTGTGACTCATCTTCAGACTCAGATAATTCCCCATCAGTGTCTATGCATAAGTTATGCATCTTGGTCTCCATTTAGTCACTGAAGACCTACTCTATACAGACAGTAGAGTTGAACTGAGTTTGGGGCATGGCAGTCTAAAGCAGATGCTGTGTTAGATCTGCTGGACACATTTCCAGACCCCGGTGAGTGCACTGACTATATAGCTACCTGGAGAAGCTGCCATTGCTGACACATCCATGTACAGAACCCTAGGACAAGCTGTGCTATCCAAAGGTAGGAATGACTATGTTCAAGACCTTTGGTCCAACTGCCTGGATAACCTGTTTCAACAGTCGTGTTTCTACAATCTGAACCAATGCAAGTTGGAGCTTGAGGATCTGCACAAAGACCTGTCTTATATGTCCAGGTAAATGGATTAATACCTTACCCAACAAGATCCATGGACTAACTAAGTACTTAGCAGTGCACATTGCTGAAAACACAGCCCAGTAAACATAAAACAAAAGGTGTATTTATTGTACTTTTGTTCTTCCCTGCATCAGTCATGACAAACTACATGTGACTGCATGTAAATGTGGCATCTCGCTCTCAGCTCTCACAGATTAGTCTAAATGCCAAAAGAGCTGAGTTTAACTGAAGAGTTATAATATGTTAGAGCTCAAACTGCTTCCCAGTTGTATTCAGAAAAAAGGTTAAATCACCCACCTGGGCGTCTAGTTCTCCCTGTTACCTGGAAACTGGAGCTCTGAGTGCAAGCACTATAGAGAAAGAGATTTAAAAAGCAACAGGAACATGAAAGTACCATTCATATAAGACATGCACCATCAAGCAGTTTCTCCGATTGCAGAGCTGTATTGTTTGAATCTGCAGGATCCTTTACTTGATGGAAGTACACTGAATTCCTCATAGCTTGGGTGCAATTATTCCAGTGTACCCCATACTGTGGCTTTTCCCTTTGCAGGGGTTGGAGGAAGGTGAAGGCAAAGCCAACCCACAGCCTTCCAGATCTAGGGATCTAGAGGTGGTATAGTCACAGTGCTGCTGAGCAAGGACACTTATGCTAATCTTGGAGGGGAAGATGCCCCTGGGCAAAACAGTTTGGGGAAAGCTTAGTTGTATAAAAATGTTGGCCTGTTCTCAGGCAATTGTCTTGTAAAAAAGGTAAGCTAGAAATTGAAGGCACTGTAGCTATTCCTAAAGATTCCCCCAGCAGTCTGCCTTTCTTTTGCAGTAAAGACACCCAGTTCCTTTGTAGTTAAATTCTTCTCAAGTGACTTGTATTGCTTCAACTGTCCTGGTAAGACTCAAAAAAATGTAAGTACAGAAAAGGCCTTGGAAAGATTCACTGCAGTTTTACACTAACTTGATAATACTGGTGATTTCAATGAAGCCAGCATAGGGAAAAGCAAGAATAATGCAGCAGTGAAAGAGAGCTGTGCTAGAGCAGTGCTCTTTATCCTCCCTTTTTGTCCTGTTCCCTTGATTAAACAGTCGAGGAGAAATCTTGGAAGTGATCCTGTACACGATTTGTGCTCCTAAGCAGAGCCAGAATGCTGCGAGCCAAGCGCCAGGCTGAATATCCAAACTTATACTGTTTATATCGAGGCATATATTCATACATTCACTGGGTGCTGGAGTTTGAGACCACTTCTCCCCACACACCAGCTGGGAGGTATCAAAGTCTGTGTGCATCACCCACCCATTCACCTCCAACTAGAAAAAGTGTCCACAATATGCTGAGAACATCAAAGTGTTAAGGAAAAGGAATTCATCCACACAGGACAAAGAATTTAAGCTGTTTACAACTTTCTGCTCTCTGATGTTTATTACAACCCCTGCTATAAAATCTGTCTCCATCTGCAGTACCTTGTAGTGAGAGAGTTAATGAAAACCCAAGCCACATTCCAAGGATGGCAATACAGAATGAGAGCGACCTCAGCATTGTTTTGCTAAGATCTCAAATTGCCAATACTGCAAAATGAAGTAATGCACTCTGTCAACGTGTAGTATGCTCTATAAATGGGATTGCCTGTTCATCTGTTGGTAAAACATGCAGAAAAGCACTATTTGATTGGCCTTAGAGCAGCTGACTGCTTGCTTTGACTTCTTCCTTAAGATTTATTTGAAGCATGAAACTGCTGAAAATCTCCAGTGAGTAAAAAAGACAAAAATATATTTAAATTAATTAAATGTATTTCCAAATAGGCCTCACTTTATGTGGCTGGTCTTGAGTTAGCATTTCTTTATCAGAAGAATTAAATCTAAAGTTAACTAAAGCACTGAATGCTGAAAGTTGATTTCCATGGACTTCAGTACTAATTTATAAAACTTAGATCTTTTTACAAACAGAAGATTACTTCAATAGTTAACTTAGAAACCTCAGACAGTTTTAATAAATTTATAGACAGCTTCCAGATTGAATTTTGCTGATCCAGGCTTCTTAGGCGGAGTTTATGGAGCCAGACTTGTCATATGAGCTATTTCTATAAGCCTCAGGTAAATATACACAGGGTTTGTGTTGTTAGAGAAAGTGGCTTTTTCTCTTCTAAAAAATTTAAGTTAATCTTAAGCAAAAACAAAAGTTCATTCAGTACATTTTGTATTTGTTATTTTTGACCCATTTTGAGAAGTATTTTCCTTCTACAGATCTGAACTGTCCATGCTTCTGTCCAATTCACTTTAACTCTTTCATTCCTTGTACCACCCTCTTTCAGTCTGCTGCTCTGGTCTCTGAGTTAGAAGCAGCTAGATGGCACAGTTGGAGAAAAGGAAAGGGTTTTCAGGTATTTCCTTCTCCTTCCCACCCAGCAGGTCTCATGCCTTCCCTTTCCTACATCTGCTTTAACTCAAGTTTTCTAGAATAATTTGACCTGTATTGCAAAACAAATTTAGAAATATAAGTTGTCAGGTAGCTGACATCCTGATGTGGATGCAGTTACAGGGATCAAATGGATGTTTTATTTTCATTGCAATTCAAAATTGCTATGACCATCTAAAGCAGCTTTATTAGAATATCACTCTGTAACAAGAGGGTTCTCCACTTTTCCTAAGTTGGAATTTTTAAACTCCACAGCCAAAGCTGTATTTCTTATTTCAGTTTAATGTTGTTTTTTCCAATGGAGCATCACATAAAAGTTTACCCATAAAACCCAGAATTAGAGTCAAAAGTATGATACAGCAGAGACATCATGTCAGAATCAAAGGATCTGTAGCCTCCCTTTTAGGTAACACATGGGCTTGCAAGCAAGACAGGAAAACAAACATCCTTTCCCCAGGCTTCATCTCTCCATCCACCATTGGTACTGAGCTGAGATTTGCAAAGCAATGCAGTTTGGTTTTGTTTGTTTTTTTTTTACTAAAGTATAATATAGTCTACAGGTAAAGGATTTTTAATAAACATGCTAAATCCTGCTATGACCAATAATGTGAGGAAAGGTAGCATTAACAGATAAAGAATGAAGAAACTGATATGGCAATACAACAGGAATCACCAAAATTCTTGCCCCTTAGCTGAGAATGGACACCTTCATGTGACCAATGCCTGAGCTTGAGGGCCTGTTGGAGCAGGTTCCAATGCCTGCTGGAGCAGTTCTCAGAGAACACACAATGGCCAGAAGCTCACACTGCTCCTCTCTAGACACCAGTAAATTCCTGCAACTAGGAACCTAGTCAGCCCAGCAAGGTTGTCCAGGCAATCAAGGTTGGCTTACCTCTACTCACAGCCACATGGATCAGTCACTGGGCCAGCACAACTTCACTGCTGCCTTATGGTGAAATTATGGCCCTTGAAATGCCCTGTGAGGACTGGAGAGACTGGCTACAACCCATAAGAGACTCCAAACAAAACAAGAGCAGTGTTCACATGACAGAGACACAGGCACACAGTCTGAGATGAAGAAAGGTAGACTGTCACTTTTTGTTGGTACTTATGAGAAGGCAGGCAGCAGTATTTTGCTGGTGACGCTGCTCAGGCCAGGTGGTGTTCTACAGAAGAACACTCCAGCAAAAGATATGAGACAACAAAAAGCCATGTCTGAAAATCACCCATGACAGACTCTTCTGCTTCCTCTGTACTGTCTGCTCCCAGCTGTACCAGCACAAGAAGTTCTCTTGTGATCCTGGGTAAATCATCACTGTGCTAACAAAAATTACTGATCCCATGGGTCCACAGAGAGAAAAAAATGTATGCTGCTCCTTATTTAAGTAAAAGCATCTTGGCTTACTTAAATGGCCCACACTGAAGATTTGAATGATTTCTTGCCTGAACTATAAACACTGAACTTGCATACATCCTGGTTTGTTGGTACCTCTGAGACCTACCAGCACAGCTCAGTGATGAACAGATGGTTGCAGTGCTCTGTTCCAGCAGCCTAGAGGGACCCAGGAGACAATGCTTGTACATGTCTGTCTACTATCTGGATTATTCCAATAAATGGGATAATTTTTAGATTACTGTGGTTGCCCTGCTGATGTGTAAATGAATGCTCTCAGTATTGTGTTACTTCACTTCAAAAGCATTGTGAAACATTCACATTCATACACATCTCCCTCGTACTCTTTATTTAATCACAGGCTGCTGACAATGGCTATAATTCAAGGTAGCAGCCAACTACTCACATAGCTTTGAGTATGTCTGTAGTCCAAAGACTGTTCATACTTTTAAAATTCTAAATCTCACTTGGTTCTTTTTTGTCTTTGATTGCTTACAAAGCATTAGAGTGGTCTGGTAAATTCCACAGTGACCCCTGGAAATTTTAACTATGGGATTCATGTGAAAAATTGCTCCTAAACCAAAGGAAGAGGAAGCTACACACCTCTGGTTGTGATATCTGCTATATCAAAGCTTGATCTGCTACCTCTGGCATGACCTCAGGTCCAGCTAAGGGTCTCAGACGGAGAAGCCAACTCTCAGGCACTTTACTTCAACTGGACAGAAAGCCACACAGGAAAGTTTCAATATTGCACCCTGTGTTACCAATTCCTTCATATTCACCTACAACATACCATCCAAGGAGGAGACTGTTTCACTTTGGACTCTGAAGTGTGTAATCTTGCCAGAGATGCAGCACAACAAATTCTGCAGGAGGTACCAGCCCATGAACATGGTGCCCACTTGATGGATGCCAAAAGGAGTGTGGCAGTTCAGCTGCTCGAGGGCTGGCATGACACACAGACCTACAGTCCTCCATTTTTTTGTGGGAATCCAACCAAAACAAATGCAGGGCAGCTCTCGGCAGAAGGGAGGAGAGCTCGCTGTGTCTGCAGTGAACTGTAGCCATCAATGTGCCTCAGCCTCAGCTGCAGCTGGACTATAGCATTCCTTTGGAGCTCATGTATTTCTCAGAGGCTTTTCTGTTTATTTTCTTAACAAAGCTTTGCAGACTTTTTAAGTGTGGGAAGGGAGACTCAGATATTCCCCCCCTCAGTTTTAAAAAATCATGGTCTATTTTGTAAATAGTTATAGAAAAAAGTCTCTATTAGAATCTGCCAATCCTTTAAGGTTTGAACTTCATGGCTTTTTTTAGCTGAAACAGGATCTTTTAATGTTTTAACTATCACATTTATTTTCAGTTCAATATTATTAAATGAGCAATCCCATTCTGGCAAAACTGATATTATTGTAATTTAACAATATGAGATATATCCAAAGGAAAAGAAATTAAGTGAATCACTCTTCTTTTGATTTAAATTCAGAAGTTAAATCCAAATACCTAAGTGAACTTGACAGTGTCTGTCACTTTGTATGCAAGTAAATTCTTACTTCTTCCCTCCAGCACTGGAACATAAAGGTGCTGCCAGTATGTGGATAAGCACTGTGCATTACACAAAACAGCAGTACATTCATGCCTTGTGTAGTAATGGAAACTCTCAATTTAAGATCTGAAGAGCAATAATAGAGAGAAGGAAAACTTGGAGCTACGATTTTTATCATAGCTGGTAGGATTTTTTCCCCCAAGTGAGGTCAGGGAAACAGACTGGAGAACTACATTTACAAGGCTCCTCCTTGTCAAGCACAACAGGACTTTAGCCAGTCATTCTCCTGGAGGCCACTGAACTACATTCTCTGCAAACTTAGGTGGCTGTTGTGCCCATGTCACTGAGGGTGGAATTTGTCTTAGTGGACTGCAAAAAACCAAATAAGTTTCTCACTTAATGAGAAAGCCCTGGAAAGGTATGGTATCTGTGCAGTAAGTTAAACAGCCGCCCTACACTTTTGAAATGCTGAGACTCTGTGCGGACTCACAAAAGGGTTTGATCCATCCAGGGGTATTTTGCCACTGGAGGAGTGGTCTTGCATCCCATCCCCCTAGTCTTCTCATGTCCATCCACTCCAGGTTTAGTGTGTTTGTGGCAAGGCTGCCACACTGAAGGGAAATTAATAGTCTTATGGTGGATTAATTGTCTGTCACATCAATTCCCCCTGAGGTCACTCAACTGCTATAGGTGTTGCAGGGGAATTGGGAGGAATGGATGATTTCAGGTTGCTTTTAACTGTAATTAAATCCTTAAACCAAACTAATTAAACATTTACTGTATATTCTCTTTTCCCAAACCCTGCATATTTAGGGCGTACTACTCCAAAAAGAGATGACATTATATGTTGACTTTTCTACAAAAGGAGAGCCTTTATCAGCATTAGGAAATAATTACATTGTGGAATTTACTGTAACAACAGTGAGAACCAGGAGTAAAAATGGGTTAAGGAGTTTAGAAACTGAATAAAGATGTTCCCAGACAACAGTGGCTATTAAACAACATCACTCAGATTATTGTGTACAATGCTGTCTGTTGTGCAGAAGACCCTAAATCACTAACCACAAAGAAGGGGGAAACATAACTTATGTCTTACACTTCTTAATTGTTCTACTGTCTACTACACTTTCTTTAATCATCATTCCTGCCTCCTACAGGAAAGAGCATTAGGGTGTTAGGGATCCTCTCTTCATCTCCACCAGTATTCCAGTTCTTATGTTAATGTACCAACACCTCACAGGAGTTTGGCACCTCATCTGTGGAGTCCTTCAGAGGAAAATGCAGTGCTATCACTAGCATTCTTGACATGCCACTACCAAAAGTTTACAAATGCTGAACTCCTCTATAAAGTTTCTTGCAAAATAAAGCCTGAAAAGGAGAGGAAAGAAAAGAGAACCATGAAGCCAAATGTCTTGAAAAATAAATATGGAGCAGGGAAAACAAAATAGCTGCAAAGTGAATTGCTTTTGGACCAAGTGATATCAGTAAAGACGACTTTTTTACTAAAAAGGATCAATAAGAACAAATACTAAGAGGAAACACTTTCCATTTTAGATTTCATATTTGATTTAAAATTCATATATGAGGCATTAACTTAAGCTTTTGCCTAAAGATTCAGGTTTAGACAGATAAGTTTCTCTGCAGAAGGGGCCTTTAGGTCTCACTAGGCTGAAGAAGATGTAGTCAAGAGATTTCAGTACTGCTGTTCACGGGTGCCCTGTTTCACAGGACATTAGTGTGCCTTTCACTCTAGAAACCAGCATGCCATAAAATAAGATCTACAAATTAAAGCAGGTGCTCAAGAGTACTCTTGAAGAACGATGCTTTCCTGAACTTGGAGCCAGAGGATTGGTGTGGACTCAGCTCACTTACGCCTGCATAAATGAGGGTATTGAAACACAGTCCTTTGATGTACAGACTCATATTCAGAGAACAAGACCCTCTGTGGGATGGTTCTTCTGTCTTTTATTTTGAATTCATCAGTGATGGGGAGACGTAGGCAGAGCAGAGCATGATTTGACAGGCACTCTGTCCCCAAATCCCAGCTGAGTTCTGTGCATAGCCAGCCACTCACCTGCCTCCTTAAGGCACAGCCACTGCAGGGCAGGCAGCCCCTGCTCCTTCCCCAGCACAAGCTCCACACTGGGAACAGCAAAGTTTTCGTATCTGTGTCACAGGAGGCACGAGTGGGACTGGAGGAGTGAGACTGAGACACGAGTGAGACTGCAGACAGCTTTGGTGCCCACAGCCAACCACACTAACTGAGCAGGAAGGAGAAAGGCAGGCCTATCTTTAGCAAAAAAAAAGCAGATAGGCTCTCTTGAGAAATGCTTGCTGCTTTGAAAGATCGACACAAAGCAACAGCCTCGTCCCTGCTCTTCTGCAGAGGCCACCAGCACTTCCTGCATTCCCCTGCTGTCACCACCCTGCCTGTCCCTCACCTCCCAAGTGTTCGGGTTGGGGTTTGTCACAGAAGGCTCTGCTCGCTCTCCTGGAGAGCTCCACTCCTCTACTGCTGCTCAGACATGCAAAAGCCATGCATGCCTTGGCTGCTGCTATTTATCAGCATGGACTAGAAAAGAAACCCAATTGTTGGATAATTTTCTAACTGGACACTACTTTTCCAGAATATTTGGGCTTGTTGTCCAGAAGCAAAAGAGCATTTACTTATCCCACCACACTGCAGAGTTTGCAAGTCAGATAATTTGTAGTCTGGAGAAAACACATACCTGAACTCAAGAGTGTCTGTTGCTCTTTAAAGCTATTTTTGCTGTCTAAACGCTCAGGATTCAGAACGGCAGCACAATGTGCACCACAGCTTTACTCCTTGTTTTCTGTGGACACATTTTTCTACTCTACAAGCCCAGGGCAGTGAGGCAAAGTGAAGGCAGAAGATTGCAGAAATTTCCCTTTTCTGCAAGGAAAACACTTTTGAAGAACCATAGGGGATGGAGACTGCTCTCCCACCACACATTTCAGAGCTGCAAGGAAGAAAGGAACTCCTAGTTGGCCTCTTTCCTCTTGCTGCCACTGCTGGGAAGCTTTATCATCACTGTTTGCCCTCAGGCATCTCTGCAGCAGGGGACACTGGAAGCTCAGAGGGTGATGTATTCAGCCCTCTTGGATGCCTGATTATGGATGTGATCTCCCCTTCACCAAGGTTTAGCACCTTTATACAGCCACATCTTGCTCATGAAAACAAAGCCAGACAGGGAGGTGACTGGAAAAACCTTTACCTTCACAAAACAATTTTGCTGTAAATGTAAATTATCAGTAGAAAATCTCAACATTTAGAAATTTGTTTTTAATTCAAGGGAATCTATTCACAAAAAGTTATTTTTCAGTATGGTGAGCTCTTTTTGAGGAAATATTGTATTTCACTGAAGCCCAGCTTTTACATAGGAAATAAAGTTTCCTTATGGAAATAAAGTTTCCTTATAATCACTCTAAGAACTACGTTGGTTTTCAGCACATCAAACTTCACAGGAGATGCAAATCCTTCCTCTTTTTTCCTTTTTTTTTTTCTTTTTTCTTTTTTTCTTTTCTTTTCTTTATGTAACCAGTCTTACATATTTTCCCAAATATATTGTTTTGTTTGACTCACCTTTTCTCTGCTGGCGTATTTCTTTGGTCACCTGTGGTAATTCTTTCCTTTCTGTTACTACTTTTAAAAATACCAACATTTTGGTTTAAAATAATTTAATAGTGCTCATGGCCCTCCTCTTAGATTGTGTATTTCCAGCTCTACCTGCCTTCTCATGAAAGGTGTCCTTAAGCCTAATTTTCCGTAGCTTTTGAAGTCATCCCTGTCCCTCATTCACTGAAGTAGCTTGTTATTTGCTTTCTGTTCCTCCCAGTGTTTCCTGATCATTCCCAGTGTCTCCCGTGTTGTTCAGAGAAAACGATGGTCCTGAGGACTTAAAGGGAATACAAAGGATAAACAGAAGTCAGAATCATTACCATGATCCCTGTAATAATACATGTCCATGGCATACACAAACTGAGAAACCCCACTGTATACAACCTAAAACTAAAATCTGCCATTGCTTTAACACACTTCAACTTTAAACTGTGCAGTTTTCCTATAGGGAAGAAGTGGATGTAATCCTGGATCAGATGCAGCTGAAACATTAGGAGCCTTGCCTGGAACAGACTTGGCCTTCTTGCAAATTACACTGTTTTGTGTTTAATTTGTTATGTATTAATGCCCAACCCTCTTCCTCACTATTACTATACAACCTTTTTTCCTCTGGGTTTTGATTTATGAAAGTTTGACATAACTTTATATGATGCTGAATTTCCTCTTGGGAGTCACAGATTTTGCTAGAACTCTCCAAGGCAGTTTCATTGCTTCAGAACTGTAACTCTTCACAAACTGCAATAATCAACTGGTTTAGAATTCCATATCATTCATGAAAGCAAAATTAAATATAGATTTACCCTTGACACAAAGGCATTTAAAGGTGTTCTTTAATTCCTAAATTCAGTTTCAATATATCAGCCTGGAATTCCATATCAACTACTTATTAAAAAAGCTTGTGATGTCTTCAAAAGTAGACAAGTGTTGCAAAGTTTTCTCTGTTTTCTTAAAATCTATATTCCCAACAGTATATCAACCTGTTACTATCTGACCATTTACAGAGGAATCTCTCTATTTGCTTTTTGCTATGCCCAATAATGAAGAGAGAGAAACTAGCCAGCAGCTCCCTGGGTTGTTTACCTAGCCATTTACAAAGAGGAGATCTCAGCAGAAATAAGTGCTGGTAATTCCCTTTATTGTGTCATCTGAATGGCTTTATTTCTCACTTCAGGATGCTCCCTGGTCCAAATCCCCAAGTCTAACTTATCTTGAAGTGTTCTACTTGTCTGAGGCTGAGGAGTTCATTATTATGAGTAAAGAACAATACACTGCTTTTCCTCACTGGACCTGTGCACAAACCCTGGCTTGATGTGAGCTCTGGAGGCTGGGAGCAGGGTATGGCTCCAGCTGGATTCTCTCAGCACCAGCACTGCTTTCCTGCTTGTCCCACCAAGCCCCTGCTCATTCCCTGGGGAATGAACAATCACAGAACAGGAGAAGCATTCTTTGCTGAACAAAAATCTACTTTCAAGTCACAGAATATTCTCAGTTGGAAGGGACCCACAAGGATCAAGTCCACAACCTTGGCATTATTAGCACCATGCTCTAACCAGATGAGCTCATGTCAGTCCCATTTGACCACTCAGTAATTATTCTACTCCTGTACTACTATTCTACTATGTATCACACTGTAAAATGCATTCAGCCATTCATAAGCCTGGTGACCTTGGGTTCCTTGATGCCCAAGATCTGTCTCCCTTCCAGCAGTATCAAAGGCAAAACCCCACTTTCCACTAGTAACACTGCCCTAAGCACAGTGCCAGGGGCAGGAACTTGTTCGTCCAGCGCTGCTGCCAAACCACTGCTCTGTGGAACCACAGTCCAAAACACACAACGTTTCATCGCAGAACTTGCTTAGGCAGCTGCTGAAAAGGTGAGACAAGTTGCTTACACATGCATAGTCCTGAATGGACTATCTTATGAGGACTTCAAGGTGCTTCATAAATATCATCTAAACCCAAATATTATTTAAACCATCTAAAAAGAAACCGCTTGTCTGCGAGTCAGAGCTCTGGTTCACACGCACCGAGGCGATGAAGTGGGTACTGACATTCACCAAATATTTGCTGCTCAGATGCAGTGACCGCAGCAAGGAAAGCTGAGCAACATCTGAAGCAAGATGAGCCCACAGCTCAGCACTTCAAACTAAATTGAAATTCTATCACCATATAGTCTCAGGAAGGGTATCACAGTAACCAACTCCCACTTCAAATCACAAAATGCAGGTAAAAGCATGATTAGATTGTATTAAGTAGGTTTCTGAATGCACATTCATATTAGGACAGCAATGCTGTAGTCTGTAGAGGGAACATGGTTTTGAAGCTGAGAGCACAGGCGATGGCTTCTGATCACCTGGAATTCCTTCTGCTGGATCATAGCTCACCTATGGACTAGGCAGTACTGCCAACAGCTTGTGCTCATTTCTCTTCCAATGCTTCTCACAATGTTATTACTGCTTTGCCCTCAGGTTTTAACAAAAAAATATAACCTTATTTAGCATTTTTCGACTGTATTTTTCTAGGTACTGTGATATTTTCAAAGTTTCTTTTGACTCATTTTTTATTTTCCTCCAAGTATTTTTGTAGCCTGGAGAAAGACACTGATGTCAAGATGGGCCTAGCTTTGAACCCAGGGTGGAGAAACTTTGGATACACTTCCAGACTATTTAATTCTCTACTCAGGTCTCTCGAGTATCTGAAAAACCAACTTTCCCAGGCCCTGCTTGCCTGTGAGATGCTGGAGAGTAAAGCACCCAGTCTTTCTGAGAGGTAAGGTGCTGATTGCACAATTTTCAGCACATCCTGAAAGCTGATTCCAAAAACTAATATTGTTTTTGGCATCATACAGAGTTCTTCACATGCCCTTTAGAGGGAAAAGCAAGTGCAGGAAGGTGAAGGTTTTTTTAATATAACTTGCAAAGAAGAGAAGTATGCTGCTGAGAAATAAGACAACCTCAGATCCAGCTCTGACTTAGCCAAATCTCAGCTTCATCATTCAGGAAAATTTGCTTTTGTCTTCTCAGTTCAATGTGGTCATACATCAAAGGTTGCTCTACAAAAATGTATTAGACTGAAATTTTTACACTCTTTCCTCTAGTATCCAGGATGGGTGTGCCGCAGAATTTCAGTATAAGCTGCTGTCTGTACATGGAGACAAGAAAGCTTAGAGATTTCAAAACCGCTTCTCGAATAAGACTTCTTCTTGCCAAACTGATGTCATTAATGGTTCTTAACTTATTCAGTAGTGAAGAAGACAGCCATCAAAAATGATCAAAACTTCATAGCATATCTTAGAGGAATTCTATTGTTAAAATAAAAAGTTATTGGAAAAACATCAAAGTGTGCTGAACAAAAAAAAAGTTATTACAAAACAAAATAATTTTCATATATATACATATACATATACATATACATATATATATAAATATATAGAAAAGTGTCCTAGGTTACAATGTAAGATATGCCCAAAGTATGTATTCTATCACCACCCACAGGAGCTGTTGAAACCAGGTGGGGCAGTGTTTTCCCTTGCCCCCTTCCTCTGGGCTATCTTCTGTTCATGGGCCATCAAGGCCTTGCCCATGACTCACAGGTAACTCCCTCTGGGTGTTATCTCTGTTAATGGGCAATCAAGGACCCATTGTATGACTCATAGAATGATATCAGCTCATTGTGAGATGCTCCACCCAGGGGGAGGAGCCAAGTATTCCAACCTGGATATAATCTGGGATTTGGACTCCTGGAGGACCAGAGCTACCAGACCTTTCTAAAGGATCATTGCTTCAACAAGTCCACTTCATCTGGACTGCTACCACCACCCTAACTAACAGGGTGTCAGGTTGTATTATTGCATTTATTTTATTTCACTTTCTTTTTCTCCTGTTAAATTGTATTTCTGACTTGGAGTCTCTCACTGGTTTTGCTTTCAAACCAGCACAAAAAGGAAGCAGGGCAATGCAAATTTTCCCTAGAAGCTGGAAGCAAAATTTTCTTTATTGGCAATTACCCAAGTACCTTTCCTTAAAATACAATACAGTAAAAAGAATCTTCTCTTCCTACTTCTCATGTCCAACTTATGCAAAAATAATTATCACACAGACCAACACTACAGTCACATGCACCAAGACAGCCTCCCAAACACTGATTTTGTTTAACCTAAGAGGGAGGGCCCTTGGGTCCAGACTGGGTGGGAGATGTCTGTGTGGCTGCTGCCTCCCCCCACAAAGCCAGCACCCATGCATGGTGCTTCCCTATAGCCTGCTCCCACTTCTCCCAGCCCTCACAGAGGGGAGCCGCCCCCTCTTGCAATGGACAAGAACTATAAATCAGGGCCATTTCACCAATGCTGACTGGAAGAGAGACATGCAAACACATGGAGCCACCAGGCTTCCCCAGCTCCATGCATCAGTGATATTCCCAGAGCAGTGTGATTCCTTCAGCACGGCTGTGATAGCAGAGTCCTGGGCGTCAGCAGAAACCTCTCTCTGCCAGGTGCTGCGCAAACAGCATAAATCCACAGTTTACTGAAAAAGCAACCAGAACCTGAAATGAACATTCCCTTCCTCCAGAGCAAAGGAAGGGAAAATAAATTAGATAGATAGATAGATAGATAGATAGATAGATAGATAGATAGATAGATAGATAGAAGCCAGCAGAGAATGTAGTGTCTAGCCTAGAAAGTATTTCAGAAAAAGGGTGAGGCCTCTCAAAATGGTATCTTGAGAGAGAAGCACAGTTGACTGGAATATTTCCCAGTAGGTTTAATATGTTTTAACAAAACAATTAATTAAAAAACAAAGCAATTAATTTCTTCTGTCCAGAAAGAACATTTAGGCATTCTTTTAATTAGTGGGAATTTTCTCAACCTTCAGTTCATGGCTGTTTTCACCCTTGGCTTTGCAGCAAAAGACTCTATTTCTCTCTACCATTGGAGAGAAATTTTTAAAAAATTTAAAAGGCAAAAAAAAAAGAACCAGGAGAAAAAATGCTATCAGTTTATTTCCAAGACAAAAGAGGACTTTTGGATTGCAAGCATGTTCAGCACTAAGCCTCTGAAGCGAGCATATTTTCCTGAATGGAGGATCTGGTGGAATAGCAGTGAATGTCATGGAAGGCAGCCTATTGACAAAACACCACTGGGAACACCTAATCATCCTGCTATTTTCGTGAATGATCATAATTTATCAGGTATTTGAGCTAATATGTAGAAGACAGAGACCATATTCTTATGCTAAGCCTGTAAGAAGGACAGAAATCTGGCTTTTGCCCAAGGAGATGGACTGGATGACTGCCTTTTTTCAACACCCAGGAAAAAAAGGGACATCATACTTACTTGGTTTAATGTAAAGAGATATTTTGAAAAAGGGGTTCTCAAAAATGAGTAAACCCAAGGAAAAGGATAAAATAATGAGACTCAGTGAGCAGTTATCAACCAGCAGTAGAAGTAGATTTTGCAGTTTATTTAATTTGGTTTTGCTGCAGACTTTGGCATTTGAGCCAAATGCCACTTGGGCTGGGACAGTTTTTTCCTGAGCATTTTTCTGAGCATATTGCTCCCAAGATGGTATCCTTTTAACAACCCAAGTCACACATCCAGAGGGCTTTGCAATGACTTCATAGGCATACAAATCTGAAAAGTGACTTTGCTTATGATAACTTGCTCACGTGGGACATCAGGGTTCTGTCTAACTCCTGTGTTTGGTGTCCACAGCACATGTTCAAATGGAATGAGTCTTCTCTGTTCTACCACAGCCCAGTGCAGGTGGGACAAGCTCACACCCCACAAGGAAGCACAAGTGGTGCTGAACTTTGGTGCTTGTGACTCTTATTTTTTTTCCCAGAGCAATAACTTTCCTTTCCTTGTTTAAAAATAGGCTTGACACTAACAAATCCAGGAGAAATCTGCTTTTCAGCAGGGCCTGCTGCAATAGGATGAGGGGCAATGGTTTTAAAATAAAGGGGGGGTCAATTCAGATTAGATGTAAAGAAGAAGTTTTTTACAATAAGGGTGGCAAAACACTGGAACAGGTTGCCCAGGGAGTAACCTGGTACATGTCTCAACCCTGGAAACATTCAAGGTCAGGTTGGATGGGAGTCTGGTAACCTGATCTAGTTGAAGATGTCCTGGTCACTGCAGGGGATTGGTTCTAGATGTCCTTTAGACATCTCTTCCAACTCAATTATTCTATGAGTCTATGATAATGCAAAGGATTTCAATAGTTCTTCTTGTCAAAGTTTTGTCAAAGACAAAAACTACCTTTCTTCCTGAAGGAAAGCAAGTTCCAAAAAAAAGTTATACAGCACAAATTTTAGAAAAACATTACATTATAGTGCAAATGACCACAGTTCCATATCACATTAGGTATTCAAGCTATTTCAAATTGATTCTCACAGTAACACTTGTAAACCATATTAATCATAATTTTGGAATATGTTTATCTATGGATGACAACCAATTGATTACTTAAAAGTTCAGTGAGCTAAAAAAACCTACTTCTTTTTCATATAGAGATAAATCCTTACTATCCAAAATATGTAATTGAGATATGCATCCAAGCATTAAAAAAATATGTTTAATGAAAAGTACTTTTCAAAGCCAGCAACTCTTACAACCTAAACCATATATTTTTGTAAGGATGGATTTGCTCATGTAGGCATATTTACTGTAGATGTGTTTTAATTTGTATTCATTGGTGCTGCAGGTTGCACAAGAATCCATAGAACAATCATGCTGTTTTTCTTATAGCCCAGAAATTCAGTATTGTACTCTTGAGGCTCAGCACGGTAAGGACACCAAGTGACATTCTCTACAACACAGACCATGTATTTCAATCTGCTGCTGTTTTGCAACTGGAGTAATAAGAGTCTGCCACTGAAAGCTTTCAGAAGCTTTGTGCCAACACAGTTAAATGAGGATCTAGAGAGGCTTGCAGGGATGCAAACAAACTTTTCATTTGCTTCACGTGCACAAATTATGTTTATGTATCAGCCCGTCAGCAGTGTTCATGTGACCTTCAGCATCAGCTGGATGCTGCCTGATGAGAAGAAGATGCCTGCAAGATCTCATTAATTCTGCCCTGTATTTCGAACCTCTTCTCATCTACAGGAACATATTGGCAAGAGAAGCAATAATGATGGTGGAGAGAAAAGTGCTGTCTGAGATTCAGGGCATCTCCCAGCACCTTAAGGAGTGTTCCTAGATGAGATTTCCAGAGGGGCATCTGAAGCAAAAAAAATGGATGCTATAAAAGGTAGTGCTGGTATAAGCCTGTGCTTGTTTTCTGCTCTGCCACAGCCTGAGAAGAATGAGGTAAATTACTCAGTTCTCCATACATATAAGGCATTTCCAATGGCCCTGAAAGATCCCAGCTTTGTGACATGCAATAGATCTCTGGATCATGAAATCACACTTCTTCACCAAGACTTTCAACTCCTGGGACATTCTTACAATGAATATAATTAGCCCCATTTTAAAGCTGGCAACAAAAGCAGGGAAAAACTTGCAAAAGATAGCACACATGGGTCGGTCTTCTGCGGCAATTCCAGGCAAGTACTTAAAACACAAGATTCTCATGGATTTAAAACTGACTTTCCACCGTGTCCTTTATTGGAGGTCATGCTGAGGAGTACTATTGAAATTAAATTCAGCCCAAAATCGTAGGGTTAAAATAATTTTTAAATGTAGCCTTAAAAAAAAAATAAATCCATGAGCAAAGACAAGATCTGCAAGAACACAGAGAAAATTAATTACCTAGGCAGACTCCTTTTCAAGTTCATGACTCATGCCAGCATATAAATGTCTGCACGAAGCCAGCTCTTAACGCTAATTTTGTCACTGTAAGAAAATTGTAATGTTCTCTGAGAAAAACTGAGTGCATACCTTGCTATTGATTTTTTCAGGAGTCTGACTGGCAGAGTGCTCTACTCTATCTGCAGATTTGTGCTAATGCTGTAAAATGTTTTGCTAAATTTAATCTTTCACCATGGATAGAAGAACGATGGCCTTGCTGCACAGAAGCTGTGGTCACAGCCACTTAATTTGTCTCTTTTTACTGAATATAGACGTGCAAGTGTATTACTCAATAAATCAAAAATCCCATTCCATATAATGACAAAACCACAGTACAAAGAATACAAAGAGTAGGAGTAATAAAAGATGCATTTTTGTTAGAACTAATCTAGGTTTGAGCTGTGGTTCAAACGTTCCCCTGCTGCTCCCCTGCCAGAAGCTGCTGTGTTTATCAGCTGGTGCTGGCACGGGGTCGCAGTGCCAGGCACTAACAGAGCTGCTGAGGGACCCGGCCCTGTCTGCCTCCACAAGACCCCTTTTGGAACTAGCACCTCTGACCACAGAGTTAATTTAGAAACATGAGCTACCAACTGGAGGTATCTGCTTTTTATGTAAGAATTACCAAAGTGTTCCTTGGGTTTTTTAGATCTGAATGGAGCACTACAAGAGAAAGTAAATGTGCCTGATGGTCCATATCCACAGCCCTACTTGGTCACATGGTGCCAAAAGCTACACACACCATGGCTGGAAGCACCCTTTACAAGGGCAGCATCCCCATTAGGGGTCATGACCTCATTAAACTGGGGAAAAAAGAAACACAGGCACACCAACATGGGCATTTTTCTCTGCTGATGGCAGGCAGAGCCCAGGCAGTGCAGGGAGGAGGGAGCCAGCTGCACTGCTGGGTTATACCACCCCAAAAGCTGCTGCTCCTCTTCATCTCCCCTGGAAAGCCCCTGGCAGGAAGTGGGATGTCAGCATCACGCTGACACCAGAGGTGTCATCAACACGAGGACCTGATCGTGACAGAGCCTCTCCAAACATGTAGCCACACAAGGGGCCTGAAGCACCATGTCTGACAAGGAATTGAGCACAGCAGAGGTTTTTGACTGGCAGACTGAGAGCAGGTCAAGTGTCCTGGCAGCCCCTGGCGTGCCACAGGCTGCCTTCCCACTACACAAAGCAAAAACAGCACAAGAAAAAGGATAAGAGAGGGAAAAACGCCTTCTCCCCACAATCACTTTCCTGTCACCTGTAGCAGCATGCACAGGGAGCAAGGATCAGTAAAAGCCAAGGCCAGGGAAAACATCCCCTGCTGTCACCTACTGCACCCAGCCTCACCCCAGAGACTGGGCACCCGGGGGAACAGGCACCCAACTGCTCCAATGCTCAAAGGGGCACGCAGAGCAGGGCAGGGATGGGAGATGAAGGCAACACGGGCAGTGTCCCTGTGCAGTCCCAACTCCCCTATGCTGCTCTGCAGGGCCCCAGGGGAAGAGGAGGTGAGTGGAGAGTAAGACAAAGAGAGTGCTTGCTTCATCACAAAAAGCCACACAATGCAGCATTTGCACCCAAGCCAGCAGAGATCCAAGCAGGGACATTGGTATGATACAATGGTACTTGGGGTGGAAGTCTGAGCTTGTGCCTCCAAAGCAGCCCAGTCTTACCCCAAAGTGCTGAGCCCAAGAAGCATCAGGATGCAACATGGGAAGAAGCATCTCTATATCCCACTTTCTAGGCTATGTACAGGCAGCACTGACATTCAAAGGTGTAGAGGAACACATAACTAATGCATGTATTCTTTTTTTTTTTTCCAGAAAAAAATATGTATCTTGCATTTTTAAAGCTAATTTTACACGTGAAGTGATTAGTTACTAAGCTCACTAATTCCTTGCAAGTATTCTCAGAAAGTGAAAGAGAATGTGGTCAACCTAGACTGATTTTATGACTTTTTTATTATATTTTATTCATATCACAGTCATGGACTTGTGCACACATGGAACAATCAGACAACTGGACAAATATTAGCATTTCCAGCTAAAATGAATTAAAACCATTTGCTGGATGTTCCCGTGTTGCTGTAGCAAATCAGTAATGGGTATTTAAATTGTTGTTTAGACATTAAAGCTAGGATGAATGGGGACATTCTCATTTCTTTCCAGCTGCTATGCTTTCAGGCTGTGCCTTTTAAATAAGACCTGGCATGTGCAATTCACATCACAGAATAATTGATACTTAAAAGCTACAGGTATTATTTTCAGAGCAACATGCCAGCCATCTCCATACAATGGTACATTGATTTGGCCTGTTCATCTTAATTGCAGCAATTGAAAAGCATCCCCAGTAATCTGTTATGTGGCTTGAATACCTTTCTCATTATTACATCCAGACAACACAGCACTTGTTGGCACTAACCACTCAGCCTGCCAGGGAAGATCTATAGCACACCCCTGCTCAGGAACCCATCCCATGCTAGACAGCTTCCAGAAACCAGGACAGTTCTGGGGCTTGAGATCAAACTTGCTTGAGATCAAACTTGCATACACTCATAAATATATTCTCAAGGTCCATTAATTTTGTCAGTGTCACTTCCCAAACACAAAGAATCCTCATTATTAGGTTGAGTCTATTGGCATTTTAGTAAATTTTGTGGGAGGCTAGAGAAGGAAGAGGCAGAGTATCATGAGGTGTTTGATGCAGCAATGATTCCTAGAAATGTTATGGATGTATTTATTCAACTAAGAGGCTCTTTCCTGGATATATTATTGGATATGTGATTTATTTTTTCTTCAATGCTCTGCTCAAGATGAATTCTTTTAAAGGCTTTGCTCTGTATAACTAGAAGAGTGAGGGATGGCTATATTTTACAGAAAAAAAAGGGGGATGTGGCTTTTTAAATACCTGAGAAAATATTTACATTTTCAAAATAAGACAAACACTAGAGTATAAATCAACAACAAGCACTGCAAGTACACTGTCAAGGACACAGATCTTAAGGAGACCATTTAGCTTGTATAACTTAGGTCATACTTGGAGGCGTACAATTCCACAGGAAGGTTATGTAATTTCTAAGCAATGCAGAAAATAACAGTTATTAATTTGTGTTTCTGAAATGTGCAATGAAAACAAGATGCCTGTGGGTCCCAGACCCATTCTGTAATGCCCCTACTTTCCTGTTCTGGCCATGTTGACTCCAACACTACACCAATCCCCCCTCTCCTCTGGGCCCACCTGCAATGAAGCACCATGATCCTCTCTTTGGGAGTGAGCAGGACCACACCTCTACTGACAAGAGATTAGTAGTTCCACCAAAGCAGAAGCTGATCCTTTAGAGGGAGGGGTCTGTGGCTCTGGAATGCTCTCAAGCCCTTTCCTTGCAGGTATTATCAAAGAGATGCACCAGGCTAAATCTGCATATGTATTTTAAATTGTAAGCACCTATTATGAAGACAGCCCAGGCATTAGTGGTGCCCAATTGTTGCTTCCAGATACCTGGTGTAAAGTGACTTATCCTGCATGAAAAGGAGCTGAAGAGATGAGTGGCACAAAATCTCCAGGCATAATTGATGGCTGTTTTCACCTGATCTTCATGTGATGAAACTGAGCCTCTGACTCATTACATTAAATTATATTTCCAAACTGCCACAGTAGAGAAGTGAAGAGCAAAAATATCACTTAGAAATGAGATGGTCTTTTTTTCAACAGCAGGTGAACACTGTAAGGAGCCAGGAGAAGAAACTACAGGAGGCATCTTCACTTCAGCCAATTTTACTTAATTTGGCTAACAGTATACCCCTTACCAAAGGCTTTGAATTTCTGACTTTTAAAAAGTCAGAAAACGCTGGCAAAAAAATCAGAATTGTAAAGACAATAGGTTATCAGCTCTTCTATCAGGTATCCATCCATAGGTACTCAGCTGGTGTCTGTCATGTTGGTATTGAGATCATTTCCCAAAAAATCAGAATAGAAATAGCAACAATTATAATGTCAGGTGACATTATAAAAGAAAAGGGTATTTAAAAGGCATATCTAGACAATAAATATGTGTTTTCATTTCTCAGCTGATTAGTAAGCTAAGAGGTCTGATGTGTTCTTGTAACACAGAGTAAGTGCAAATCAATACTCACCTTTCAAACAAGTGAAGTCAGTGGGCCTCCTAAATTCTACTCAAAAACCCTATCTGGCCTCCGTGACAACAGTTTCATATTGTCATGGCCTATTATTGAAACACTGGGTTATTTTTTATATCAGTATGGTGGCAGAAATGGAGTTTGATCACACATTGTCCATGGGATAGCATCACTTATATTTAATTCTCTTTTGTGATGGCTTCCAAAATTCAGTGGAAAACATACAGCTTAGGTCCTGCATTTCTGAACTACTTAAGGAATATCCACTGTTTTATACAATCTTTAATATCTTTTTTGTTCTCTGTGAAATTACAGAATTATAACAGCACAAACTTTGAATAAGAAGACACAGAAATTATGAAACCTCTGTTCTCAACAGGTTCATGCATGGACAGAATATCCAGATACTCACCTAGAGAATAAGGCCCAGACATTATTTCCTTCCCCTCACTGTGTTCTTCACTGCTAATTGCAAAACCAAACAACTTTTAAACACTAGTTACAACCATGCCAGCCTGTCTGTCACTAATAATATGCCCTCTCACTCAGTCTTTCCATTGTCACTTTTAACAATGTCTTTCAAATGTGAAGAAATTAATCTCTTTTTTTCCTTATATCCACATATTAAATTACTTTGTTTTCTTAACTGCTCCTACTGGATTTTTTTGGGGTTTTTTTGGCTATATGATAAAAGAAACTAATGTGTCTCAATCCATTGCAGTTAAAACTGTGGTCACACTCACTTTTTGTTCTTGTTAGAAGTATTAGCAGCAAACTTATCTGCACATAGCCCACAGTTTACCTGTAAAAATAGCCCAAATAATCTAGCAGTAATGCAGGCTTTATATATGTGAGTCCTTTCCTGTAATCCCTTCATTTTGATCCTCCACGTGGTTACTATACTAAAGCAATACAGGAAGAGCTCAAGAAAGATATTTGGTGTGCACAGAGTAAGGGATACTCCCTGTTGCAAAAATCCTGTAGTCCAAATGAATGACATAGACTGAAGCTATAAGGACGCGGTTGTTGCCAGATCTTCATTTTACTATGAGATTGGTGAAATGGAATAAATATAATTCAGGGCACTCATTCATAAATATTCATTTCACAAAAGCACTCTTCTGGTAATGAAAAGTCTTTCTGAAAAAAGGGCAACGTTAACAAAACAAAGGACTGCTTCGTTCAGGGAACAGGGTCAATCCACACTAACTTTTTGTGTGTGGAGATATTTGTGGCTAAGATACTATGATAAATTTTGTACATCCTCAATATCTTAAACTGTAATTTTGATAGAGCCTTTCACTGACAAAGGTTTGGCACACATTGAAAATAAGTAAACATGAGTACTTTCATTATAGACTCATGCACAGGGAATTTAAATGTGGCATAGTTGAAAGAAACTCCCCAATGATGTTTTGTTTCCCATTTTATTCAGTCAGTAGTCCACATGCTCCCCCAAGTACACTACATTTCAGTTCCTAAATTATTACTTCTCATTTTGTGTTCCTGATATTATCTTGATATTCTTGGCATATGTTAATAACACCCACAGGGCAGATAAACTGTTCTAGTGGTCTCAAACTAATAAAAGAATGGTCCTTACCAGGCACAGAGGAGATTCCTCAGAAACCCATTAACAGTGCAATGATTCACTCAGTTTTCCATGGATCTGTATTTGCTGTGGCATCAGCTTTTCATATTAAGAAATGTCACATTTGGTAAATCCCCAGTAAATGGCAATTTTCCCTCGACTAGTGCAGGCCAACATGCACAACTTCAAAGATATGCATCGTGGGATGCAGTCCAGTAATGTGTGTCTCTTTGGTTCAGGGGATTTGCCTAGCTCTGGAGCAACCTCCACCCTCCTCATTTTATCAGACCCAGGATACTGACTTAAATGAGTACTTGTGTTTCAGGCACCACTGCTCCCCTTACACCCCCAGTCTTTCTTAGTATGGTCTCTCCTCCTCCCATCATAGGCTTTGTTTAGTTCCAGAGAAAGCCACTGAGGTTCACAGCTGTTTTTCCTCACTCTGGGCTCCCTCCACAGAGGCAGCAGAAACAGAAAATCTCCCCAACATGGACTGCTCAGCTGCTGACAGCAGTGATTAATCCAAGACTTCTCAGCAACCATGACCTAACAGCATTTCTGAGATGTGACTTGAATGCATGATTATGAAAGAGCTGAATGCTGCAGCTTGTGTGGTTTTTAAACTTACATAGCTGTTGTCACCTCAAAGCATGCTCCAGGTCAAAAGGCTGGGTTTATACACACAAATATATATGTACTTTATTGTATTTAAACAATGACACAAACGTTCTTCGAGGAGTATAACTGCACAACCCAAGCCTCCAGCTAACAAAAGCCAATGGATATGAAGTTTGTGTGTGTTCATACATAAATGACAGATTTGTTTATGTGTTTTTTCTCACAGTGGAATTCTTACCACCTCATCACATCTTATCAGTGACTTGCCATGGTATCAACAAACTCGAGGACACTGGGAAAGCAGAAATTATTATTAAAGTATAACAAGATTGTATTGGATAAACAGGGGTGGATTTATTTTACCAATGGTGATATAACACAAATATCTAGGTTTTAGGGCAGATCAGTACATAGGAAACAAACAGAGAAACCTCTGAGCTTTCAGGTTGCCCGTGGACAAGGACATGACAAACCTGACGTTTAAGTTTAGGTTTCCTACTAACACTGACACTTCAAAGCTGGGGGTCCTGAGCCAGGGGCCCTGGGAAAGGAGGAATAAAGCATCCTCAGCAACTAGTCAGTCAGGAAAGGCTCATAAGGCCACAGCCTTGACAACTGACAGGAAAAATGAAGAAAAAGTCCAGAGTAGACGAGGGGGCCCCTAGAATCACAAACAACAAAGATAAATATTTTTATAGAGTTGCCAACTTCTGATGAAACAAATGAAAGATCCTAGCTGCCCTTGGATGTTGGTTCTGGATGCCAGTATATCCCAGCCTTTAGCTCTTTCTGCTCTGACTTAACACACCGTGTTGCAATTTATGGAAAGAATTCATAGTGTTTGAGAGCAAAAGAAATGTGATTTTTTAATTGTTGTTATTTAGAAAAGTTGATCTCAAAGGCAGCAGTCCCAGTTCCAACATGAGTTAACGACAGTTTAAGTAGAAGTGTATTTTTTAATTTATTCAAATTATAATTAGGTAATTATAAGCAATCAAGTGAGAGCTGTTTAAAAGCTACTGGCCACAGCTGTTAGCTACCTCATCTCGTCAGAAATCAGCACCCCCTCAGTTGGGGGATTTAAACAAACCTGTTTTATGACAGCAAAGTGTAAGTGCTCACATCTTCAATTACTCAGCTGAGGAATCATCAGCTTCTGGGAGTAGGGCAGTAAGTTTGTTACAGCTCCACATGGATCTGGAAAGGGCATATCTGACTGTGCTCACCAATTTGAGCTGTTCTTTCTCCAAAGGTGACTGTCAGTTTCTAGTTCATATTGCTACTAATATTCCTCTTAGGGCTGCTAAGATGTGCATTTAAAATGCTGTTCTCATCTGAAAAATTATTTTAATTAAAATGATTTTCAGGGGTCCCATATTCTTTGGTTTTTACTAATTATCATAGCACATTTTTACAGTTTCCAAGCTAATGGGTGCTTTCACTAACTGCCAGCTCCCAAATTAAACATGGGATCTGAAAAGGCTTTTTATTTCTCATGTCATGTTTTCCTGCCATTCCATCTTCTGGGATTGCATAGTCACTGCAAGGAGAGCATCTTCCAAAGTCTCTTTGCATAAAACTCACAGATGAGCTTGCCTTAATGTGTCTGACAGCACAGCACAAGGTCCAGCCATGGTGCTAGGTCTGTGGATGAAATGGCAGCAAGGAAATACTTGCCAGCCTAAAGTAAGCCAGAAATAATTACTACGAAATCACAAAACAAAGACAGCAGAACAGTTAAGCAGGGAAGTGTTATTTGGACACACAAGCAAGCAGTGCTTAAAGACACAGTGATAGAATGCATCCAGAGCAGTGGTTTTTGTCCAGCAGTTTATCATGCAGCTTTCTTCTTCCATCAGCTCTCCTGTAAGGGGCTCTAAATTCACACAGGTTACACACATGGAAATGTAATGGAAGTAGGAGACAATTTATAACACAGCTCAGTCTTGGAAGCCTGAATACATAAGGGGTGTTTCATTAAAAGCATTTGCAATACTCTAGATTTTTCAGGATGAGATCTGTGTTAGATCTTTGGCTTCTACATGCCATATTTGTTTGTTTCAGAAATGCAAGCTAACATGCTAAAGTTATACAAGCCAAGCCTACCAAGCAGATCACAGTTCATTTTCCACAGAAACTCTTATCCAGAATTCAAGAAGATTTAACTTAGTCCACTAGAAACAGTCAGTGGATGCAAGATTCTCCCAGTCTTTCCAAAGGACTCCCACTTTGATGTGTACTTAGCCAGTGTCCAACATAGAGAAAAAATAAAAATAAAAATTCAGCCCTTGCAAGTAATGCTGCTCTTTTCCCTGCTCAGAAACTATGACCTAGAGGAGCAGGGGTGCACAGATCATAAACTGGGGACAGATTGGACCCCAATGACATCCACGCACAGTGCTCCATGCATGGAAATTTCTTTCTTTCCTTAGAACAGACAATGCTCACGGGAGCATTTGGAACAAAATTCTTCCTTGCTAATAACCCACTAATCACTAGAATTGCTATATCATACATGCACATGTACAAGGAACCTGCACAGCAGCAGTGATGTCAGGGATGCCTTTGAAAAACGCTGAAGCTAAAGTCTTCTAGCTCTGTTATTCCCACTGTGTACACTTTTTTGCTGTTTCGTTTACTTAATATGCCAGGTGAGGCAATGAGTCCTCATTTCCTTTATAGCCCAGGAAAGGAAGTAATAGTAAAGGTGATTATTAAACTGGAAGCTCATGTAAAGCCCAACTGAGCTTTACAGTAACAGACTGGACACATCATTTGGTTTTACCTTGATAATGTAACTTGTTCAGTAACTACCAGGTGAAATGTGCCAAGAAGTCTAATAATTTCCATGAACATTCCATTGCAAACCAGAGTTTTACCCCTAACAAGTGCACTTGTACCAAGAACAACTATGAAGAACTTTATTGCACAAGCCAGGACTTTCTGGGTATATGTTCTGAGTTCTTGCTTAGAGCAGATGCAATAAATCTCTTATTTCCTGAAATCGTTAGGCCCACTGGGTCTATTGGGACTGCCCAGAAAGTTTTGGAGTGTCAGATTAAAAAAATGAATAAAGTCATCAGTATATTAAGTCATCAGTAGACAGATAAGCAGCTCTGTGGAGTTTATCTGCCGTTACTCACAAGTATGGCACTGAGACCAAGGCTCATATAAAACACTGGATTTACCTGAATCTGATGCTGCACAATTGCATGGCTGTTCAGTTTGGGATGTGAGACACCTGAAAGAATCATAGAAAAATCCTTGGCAGTTACCCTGATAAAATTTCCCAGGCACATAGGGAACAGTACACCTGGAGAAACACAGAAGAAAATTATATTGGGCATAAGTAGCAAAGTCAGAGTGGGGCCTTGCCCAGTACTGCAGGAAACCAGAAACATGTGGACAACTGAACCGGTGTCCAGTCAGGTGGCTTGAACAGAAAATTATTGTTTTTTTAAACACCATTCCACCTCTCAAATAATCCTCAATAAAGGTTTTAAACAAAATTTACAAATTTCTCCATGTGGTCATCTTTTCATTCTGTGGGCAGTTTTATATTGGAAACATGTAATTTACAGATGATTCATTAATTTAAAGTTCAGATCAATTATTGAAAAAGAAAAAATAGCTTTCCATTTACTTAAACTACTTGAAAGGTGTTTCATTTAACTCATGGTTGGTTGAAGTCCATTGCTGTGTATAGTTCCAACAGCACCATTCATCTGAGTATAGATATGGAGCTGTATAGGCAGCAGGTAAAAGAGCTCAAGTGCTAACAGTGTTTCATTTTCTTCAGTCAACAAAATATTTTCTAATACTTTAATTTTAATTTATAGTTCTTCAAAAAATCTCACGAATTAGAGGTGTGCATGAATCATAAGCATCCATTTTATGAAAAAAAAATTGTATTTCTGTCTTTTTTTTCCATTTTAAAATGGGGTGAAAGGCTGGAAATGTGACATATTCTACTGAATAGATACTCCTGAGAAATAACAGGCTGTCATACCACCTCCCTGTATGGCTGTCACTCAGCATTTCAAGCAGCCTGCCTTGTTCATAGCCTACCTACTGCACTGGATGGGTAGGAGGAAAAAGCAGTCTTCCCCTCCATCAAGAATTGCAGAACTGCATACATCACCAGGGATATTTTGATTCTAACATACAAGACCTCTCTGAACAAAAGTGCTTTTAAACATTGTGGTCAGCACATGTGCACATGTTCACATACAGACACTGTTTGGTACAGGGGAGAGTGCACAGATGTTGGACCAAGCAAAACCCTTGTGATCTTGTCTGTGTGAGGTGTCGAGAGATGATGATGAAAATGGAATGCCAATGGGATCATCCTTTGGATGAGGAAACTATCAAGCACATCTTCTACTCAAAAGAGTAAAAAACCCTTGGAAAAAACCTCAGACACCCCTTGTAGACTTCTTTTTCCTATACAACAAGAGGCCTATAGATACAGAACGGGGGTGTGGTAAGGGCCAGTAGCTCAGCAAGTTTCCACAGATATGGTTCTGGCCACAGCTAAAGGGCTCAGATTATGATGGCAATAAATTAAAAAAATTCAAATCAGGAACAAAGCTAAGACTAATAGAATTTGCTTCCATATAAGCAAAGCTCTGTTATGCCCACTTTAAGCCATTGCACTCACTGGTAGACAGCCACAGGAACTTGGGACTGAGGTGAGCAATCCTAGAAATCACCCAGACATGCATGCTGTTTGCCCTAAATTCTCTCTGACCTAATCCATGTGTTATTTTAACTGGCTATTCTCTTTGATGGTGGCAATTGGCAGTACCTTGCCACATCCAAAGCCCCTGCCTGAAGTTCATGAACCTTTGATATGCCACCCTACAGGAAGTCAGCACTTCTTGAGTGGGACGGTGCCAACATCCTCCTGCTGAGCCCAGGTGGCCACATGGGCTTAGTTCACAGTGCTCAGACACCTGGCACACTTCCTGCAATGGGAATCTTTTATCTCCTAACTATGACATTATTGATAGAAATTTGGGTAAATCCCAGTGTCTCTGAGCTGCAAAGAGCACTTACAAAGCTCTGACTCACCGCATACCAGTGGCACAGTGTTTGAACAAGCTCTGCTGACAACCTGCAACAACAGCTGGGAGAGGTGTGACCTTTCGCAGCTCAGGGCAACAGGCTGTTAATTTTGAAAGCCAGTGATAAATCAACATCAGCTTTGTTCGCAACCTAATGAAATTACCAGAAGTAAGAGGGAAGATCACACTCTAAAGTAAGCAGCTGGGATAGCTTATGAACAGAATTTACAATAATCTCAATGGGGGATTTTTTTCATATATTTTCCCCTGCCAGGAAAAATAATATTGAATTCTGCATCTCAAGTCAAATCTTCTCCTCTCCCAAATATCCACATCAGACAAAACTTTTTGTAAATCACCTAAGCACACAGGCAAAAGTGTGTAAGCATCTCCACTGCTCTCATTGGGAAGCTGTTGCAGAATTTTGGTCTTCTGCTGGTTCAAATTATTTTCTAATTTCTAGCCTATGTGTCCCTCCTCAGAGCATCTATTTATACATTAGGACAGGCCTATAACTGAAACAGTCCTAAGCATTCCCTGATTTTTATCTTCCAAACAGATAACAATCAAATCCTCTCAGGTTTTGCTTTTCTAACCCAAACAGCCAAACTCTCCATCTCACCTCCTTAAAAAGTCACTTTGTTGCCCATATCACACCACTTAATTTGTCTGATTTGCAAGATCCAGCTCCTTTCTTCCCCTTAAGAAAGGGATATGTGAATCCTCCTTTCTCTTCTTTAAACACCAATCTTTGAGTCATCAGCATATTTCATTAGTACTGTTATTTTATTGCAAAGGTCTATTGCACTAAATTGCTCCCAAGACCAACAGGAATTTCTCTAGTAAGTTCCAACATTTCAGCTTCCACCACTAATTGTTGTCATATCTCCATTAGCCAATTCCTTACTCATCTCAGATTTTTCTCCTACTAATCTGACTCATCGTATATAATGATTCTCCAAGTAATAAAAACATTTTGGACAATTAAAGAACTATACATCAAAAAACCATCATATGAAGGGAAAAGCTCAGGCAAATACTTCATTAAATCATTTTCCAGAACCACCAGAGCCATAAAAGAGTAAAAGCATCTGGTAACTGGCCTGTCCTCCAGTGGGAAATACTTAGCCCCCTTTTCCCATTTGTCTTCACCCAGTCTGAGCACAGAAAGTGAGTGTGGCATGGCTTTAACCTCAGCTCTGGTTATTTCCATTGTAGGAGCACTTGTGCCAAAGCTGATTTGGAAGGATGTTGGCTGCTCGGTTAAGCTGCTCCTGATGGTAGTTTTATGCCAAGATTTGACACTTTCCTTTTCTTCTGTTTCCTTGTGCCCCAGCTGTTGTGAGGGCATCCATGTCTTGTTGGGAGATGGAGTGAGAAAGGAGGGAATAACTTCTCAGACAGTTGAAGCAGGGTTTTCAAGAGCACCTTCAGTAACATGCTAGAAAAAGCATTTTAAATTAATATCCCTAAATCAGGAGATGAAGTGAATTAAAGCAAATCAAGGGTGCAATTCCATATTACAGGTTATGATGAAGTGCCACCAAAAGGTGCAGCACAGTGCACCAGCTCCTGCCTGACCTTACAGTGTGCTGATACCAGAAATTCAGACAGAAAAAAACCTACCACTTCAGGGGTTTTTTTCAGAAAGCTGTTTCTCTCTTTCAACCAGTTTGCCAGAAGCACCAATGCCAGCACTATTGAAACTGTTTAAAGCTTTACTGGAATAAGCGTACTCATCAGGCAGTTGTGCTGCCTGCAAAAACAATTTCTAAACAGACTTAAATAGAAAAATGCATTTCTTAAATCTCTTTTGTCTTTTTCTTTTCCTTTTTATTTTTCTTTTTCTTCTTTTTCTTTTTTTTTCTTTTCCTTTTCCTTTTTATTTTTCTTTTTCTTTTCCTTTTCTTTTTTTCTTTCTTTTTCTGTGCCAGTGAAGCCTGTGAGCCTAGATTCATGGTTGGGTTTTCCCATCCCCAGTTGTCCCCTTGCCAGACAATATTTTGCCTGTAACAGGGACAACAAAAATGGATGTACCTGTGCTCAGATGTGCTGTCTGAGCATCATCATCCAGGTCTGTTATCTCGACTTCAGGCAACATCTAAAGTCATGCCAGCAAAATGCAGCAAGGATGTCCACTGAAAGATCTGGGTTGTGATAACTTGAGACATAGCTATCACTTCCTCAGAAAGATAAGTGGAAATCTATCCTGGGCCTATGTTAATCTTATGTCCATTTAACTCTTATACCCACTTCTATGTTAAGAGCTAACTTTTGCAGCATATAGCTTTGTATTGTCCAAAATACTGCACCAGAAATATTACAATGGTCTGGGAGACTGAACCCTCAGAATGAAAAAAATCTACATTAGGGATGAAAGCAAAACATTTCCCAGCAAAACTTTAATACATACAAATAGTCTAGGCAGTCAGTTTGCAGATGAAAGTAAGTTATTATCGTAAAATATGGCATTTCAAATGATATGCTAACATTTTTAATTCATGTGCTTCCGTCTAAAGATTTCTCTTGACAAAAATTGTGAGTGCTGTTATCAACATTAGGAAGTTTTGCCATATTGCTTATTCTATGTGCCTGAGTGAAAGGCTTGAGCTTCCTGAGGAGTGCAGTAATCTCCCATTGTTTGAAGGGCTGTACTGTTTTCATGTAGAAGGGTGAAGATGGAAAAGTACATGTTTATGTACTTAGGTACATTCTTGATACACAATCAGAAAACTCTTCTTAAAGTATTTCCAAGCCCATCTTCAAATAATATGCAATACTGTAATTCCCACTCGTGTAATCCAATCACCTGAGATGAATCATGTTCCTCTGAAATAAGAGAAAGTCACATGGATTGTCTTGCTGAGCAGCTACCAACCATGGTAGAACTAGAACTATGTATGGAAATGAAAATTTAAAATTCTGAATCACATCAAAGTATTAAAAGTATAAACTGCTAGACCAAATCACCATATTTAACACATGTAGCACATGGTGGACTCAGCATAGTCCTGAGCAGTATCTCTACAAGCTTTGCACTCTGATGCTGTCCCCCATGCTCTCATGCCACCATATAGTCTTGATTTTATGCTACGAAACATGCTCTGTGGAGCTGTGACATAGCCACCTCTTTATCTCATATACTTTGCTATTATTTCTCTTTGCATTTCTCTCTCTAACAACACACAGTGTGAACCTTGTGCAGCTTTGGAAGGTTAATCTCACCACACAAATCAGAAGATAGGGCACCTTCCACTGCACATAGACTTGGCCAGAGATAGGTCTCTCTTGCTGTCTTGAGTTAAAGCAATATGGAAGGCTGATAGAAGTAGACTTGCTGCCAAATTGGTTGATCCTGCAGACCTGTGCAGCCAAGCCTTTACCAAAGCAATCCCCTGGCACGAGGCATCCTCAGCTCCCTGATTGTTCACTCCTTTCTCTGCCCATGGCCGAGCACCATCACACCCCATGGTGCCAACATGGGATTGCAGTGTCCAACAGGCTGTGGGCATTCTGCCAGCAGAGCAGAGAGTGTGGCAATTTGGAGCACAGGGGTGAGGAAGAGGAGGCCAGTGCCAGAGGAAGGCTCTCATTTGGATAATTAATCAGAAAGCTCTGTATCAGCACAGTTTACAGAAATAATCTGTTCTTAAATTCCTCTGGTAAGAAAGTTGGAAGGAAAAGACAATGTAAAAAGTGAAGATTCTGTTTCCATCTCCCACATTCAGAAATCCTCAGAAATACCACATTTATTTTGCTCTCCACTAACTTCATCCCAGTGTAGAAAACCTAGAAGTATTTCCCAAGAAGATGAGCTGTTTGTATCTGAATTTTTCTCAATTAGCTATAATTATTTTTTTCTACAAGTTATTTTTTCCTATTTGTTCACTGGCTTTATATTTATAATATAAATATTATAGATTCTAAACTTTTGTAAATATTTGCTATATAAATATTATAATTCACTGTGTCAAATGATTTTTAAGTAAAAGCTGATCTCAGTCAAGTTTCTCAGAATAGTTCTATGGACTACTAAAAAAAAAAAAAAAAAAGATACTGTATGGAAACAGGTTTGTTTTATACAACATACAACAACATACCATCTTTTATGTTCTGGGCCTTTTAGCCTCGCCAGGAATTACTTCATCTGGAAAATATCCTGGTAGGGAGACGTACTTGTAACTTTAGATACCATGAAGCAGAAGTCTGAAACTTTAAATTTCAGCACTTTCTTCATAACAGTAAGGGGTAAAAGAACTCCACTTCAGCTGGAATATAAATAAAGCTAAGTGAAAATATTATTGCTGAGTAGTCTAGCTAACAAGCAGTAGCAAAGAAACCAACAAAGTGAAATTAAAGCAAAGTTAAGTTATTTGCCAAGTTAAGTCAAAATGTCAAGAGAACTCAAGATTCACAAATTTCCCTTTTTATGTAAGGCTTGCTACTTTGGCTCTATGTGCCTCAACACTGTTTGGGTGTAACAACATCATAGAAACACAGAACCACAGGATTGGCTTGGAAGAGATGTTAAAGATCTTGTGCTTGCAAGCCCCCTGCCATGGGCAGGGACACCTTTCACTAGACCAGGCTGCTCAGGGCTCCATCCAACCTGGCCTTGAAGGCTTGCAGGGATGGGGCAGCTGCAAGTTTAGGGGGTAACCTCTTCCAGTGTCTCACCACCCTCACCGTAGGGAATTCCTTCCTAATATCTAATCCACTCATACTCTCTGTCAGTTTGAAACTGTTCCCCCTTGTCCTGTCACAACAGGCCCTGGCAAAAAGTCCCTCTCCAGCTTTCTTGTAGGCCCCCCTTTGGATACTGGAGGCTGCTGTAGGGTTTCCCCAGAGCCTTCTCTTCTCCAAGCTGAACGACCCCAACTCTCTCAGCCTCTTCTCATAGACAAGGCACCCCAAAATAAGTCTTATTTCCTGACAGCTTACTTTCAAAGAGTGTAAGACCTTGAAGTCCTATTCAGTGGCAGAAATTTTCATTCCAGGTTTTTCATTAAAAACAATCAAGCAAAGAAACAAACAAGCACAGAGGAAAAACAAACAAAACATAAGCATTTCAGCCTCTGAATATTGTCTGGATTTTCAGACCTTCAAAACTTGGCTACTAAGCTAAATCTCTAGATGTCCTTGTTTCCAAATATCCAAAAGATTCCTAAAGAATAAGCCTTCCTGCAGATCATAAGGAGGGAAGGGATTAAATTCTGCATAGGTGAGTAAAGCTTACTGCTGGCCAGCACAGTACCTTGACACCAGAAGAGACATCAAAGCACCACCTCATAAAATTACTGAGATGGTGCTGTCATTCCTGAATCACACATTCTTTGTGTGATTATGCAGCTCTACCTCCCTATTGTAATTTCTCCATCATAGAAAGTTTACAAAATAGAGTTCAATGGCTATTAAGACTCATGTTGTAGCAAGGTGGGTGTCAGCTTCTCCTGGGAAACTAGTGACAGGATGAGAGGACATAGCCTCATGCTTTGCCAGGGGAGGGTGGACACTAGGAGGAATCTTTTCACAGAAAGGGTGATTAGACATTGGAATGGACTGTGCAGGGAGGCAGTGGAGTCACCATTTCTTCGGGTGTTTAAGAAAAAACTGGACGTGGCACTCAGTGCCATGGTCCAGATGACAGGGTGGTGTTCAGTCATAGATTGGACTGGATGGTCTCAGAGGTCTTTTCTAACCTAATTGATTCTGTGACTCCCTGCCTTCTTCTACCATGGGATTTCCAGCCCCACTACTTTAGCTTTGTCATCTTGCAGGTGTGTTCCTGCCTTATTGCCAGCACCCAGGAATGCCTCTCATCCTACATGACAAAATATGGATCTGAAATAGAGAATATGGAAAACTCAAACATCTGCAGAAAGGGAGGCAGAACCAGCAGAGACCCTGAAACACCATCATCCTTCAGTAGGAGAGGGATGATGGTCATGATAATCATGTTTGCAGCACTATAATTTACTCCAAATTGAGCACTTCACAGATCTTTCCCTGTTGCTAAAAAGGCTCTTAGGTTCCCTTGCCAACACTGATGCTTGGAGGTGGAGTGGAAAGAGGAAGGGCATAAAGGATGCAGCAGAGAAAGGCTTCTCTCTCAAGCTGCCTAAAACACCAACCTTGATGCTTCATTAAGCCTTTGCATAACTGTCCTGACAAGTGAAATGCTGCTGTCAGACCTGTGTCAGTCCTAGTATAGAAATTCATACCAGGCAAGCACTGCTAAAGAAGCAGTCACCAGAAATTATCGCTGAGTGCTCTGACCACTCTGTTCCTCCACCTCTCCAGCTGCATACTTGGAGGCAGTAATTCTCAATTATCTTCCCTTCCCAGAGCAGTATGAGATCACTGTACTAAATTCTAATCTCTTCACAAGAGGTTGTTTATACAGGCATGTCTGTTTGGCTCTGGGAAAGAGTACCTCTTTGCACAGGTTTGTCTATGTCCCACTGAGAGCCACTAAATATTTATGCCAGCTAAAAATTAAGATGTCTTCCTGATTTGTTTAATCCAATTTTAGTGTGACTGCTTCCTAAAGTGATGGTCACACCTTCCCATAATTTCTGTCTTCATGTTCCCAGTCTCCTCCTCATTGCAATGCTAAAAGTTGTGTGACTGCATTACAAAGGAAATGACTTGCTGTAAATTCATCCAGTGGCAAAAAAGCATCAAAAGATGACTTTTCAGCTGGACCAGCTCTCTGATCCAACAACTTTCTATGCAGCCATGTCTTTACTGAGTGCTGACACAGGAAGCAGAAAAACACCAACTGCCTTAAATCATGAAATAGCAACCTAACCAAAATATGGTAACAGTGGCTGAAAGTTTTGTAAGTGCATCCAAAGAGCTCAGAGTATGAGTCCAGTTAAGGGAGTGGTGCACAAGGAAAATTTCACCTGCAGGACCCCAGGCACCCCACAGCAGTCTGATGGGTGCAGTGCAAAGAGGGCCCTCACACTCCCCTCATAATTAAGGGTGTCTGTGTCACACTATGTTAATAATGATGTGCAAAGAAGAGCACAAACAGCAGTTATTGCTATTGGAAAGTCATGATACAAACACCCCTCCAGAAACAGCAAGGGGAAGGTCTGCAAGAATCCAGCAAGCCAGACTTTTTTGCAGACATTTTGCTTTTGTGTAGCATTAGTTACTCAGATATTGTCATCATCTCATTTCAGGGAATGGTTGGCTCTGACACTTTTGCATGTTTCTTTTGGGTTTTAATATTTGTATATTCAGAAATAGTTTTCTATGAGTTTCATTATCACCTTATTAAATGCCTAATCCTGTAGGGCATGGCCGACACAAATACTAACTAAATTTCTGGCATCAAATATAGCCACATAATTCTACCTCAATGTTAAATTTTGCTTTTGTCTAATTTAGCTGACATTGAATGACAGGTCAACATCAGTAGAGCTACAAACTAAGCACATACCAAAAGGTACAAATCCTGCCAGGAAACCAATTCAAAGAAACACTGATTTATGAGACATACTCGTGCCCAGCCTTGTGCAAAGATAAGGAGATGCTGCCTCCAGAAGAAGCCAAATGGGAGGTGCTTCTTTCCTCAACAAGAAAACAGCAGCACCTGGGCGCAGCTCCACATCAGCTGGGCACTCCTGCCCATGGTCTGCTGGGGGCTTCCAAGGATCCCATTTGTGAGCACAGATCTGTCCAGCAGCCACCACAAAGAAAGGAAACTAAAGCAAGAACTTGCAATAAAAAATATTTTCCCCATCCCAGAAATGTCTTAAAATTAAAATGTCACCAAGCACCAACAGGGCATGGCACTGACACAGTATCACCTGCAGACACAATAATCACCTGCAGCAGTGAACCATGGAGATCACATCAGTTCTCCAGTTCCTTGAACACTAACTTTGGTCCCCAAAATGTGATCCAAATAATTGAGGTTAACAACAGCTCAAGTTAGGATTCTGGTGAGTTCAGTTTTAGTAGATGAGTTTGTAACAAAGACCTATTAAAAAGGTGTGAGTACAGCTCCTCACTTATTTTAATTATAACAATCCCTATGGATGTCATCTCCTGTTTTCCCCAGCCTCCTTTAAATGGACTGCAGTCACAAGGCTGATGTTAACCATGCTGGAAGGAGGACAGCTGACAGTAACCTTATCTTTGGCCTCTGGATAACATGGTGACACAAAGCTGGGAGGCCTGCCTAAGATTGGGAGCAATCTCCCTCCTTCAGTCCTTATCAGACCATAAAATGGGGGCATGTGGTTTCTTTGTCTTTCCTATTGTCTCATGCTTCCATACTGAACTGGAATGTCAAGAGCAAACAGTGTTACCTTAGCAAAGGAGGGTTCATCACCTGGCATGTGCCACAGAAAAGAGCCCTCACATAAGGGGCCAACTCCTTCTAGCCAGAGTGGTTCATCAGGAGTTGGATGGGGATCCTTAGCACAACCACATGATTCTTTGGTCCCCTCCAAGAGACATTCTCCTGCACCCTCTGGGGTCCCTCTCACTACTGAAACGGAAGCATTCCTCATCACTTATCAGTCTCCAAGTCCTGATAGGGGACTGATAAGTCCTGAGCTTGATTTCTGGTTGCACAGGCCATGACAAGCTGCCTCAGAGGGCAGGCCAGCTCCTTTCTGTATCTGTGAGCTCATCTGAATCACCCCACCATTATATTGATTCCAGGGAAGAAGCAGGAACATTCTGCAGAGGGGAAAGCCCCACAAAAGCCTCTCCTAGGTAAAGGTGGGAATGAAGATGGGTAGTGAAGCAGGCTAACATGCTGATCTGGATTGAAAATGTTAGCCTGGGTTTGCACTGGCTGCATTTTAACTGGGATGGCAGCTCCAGATGAGCCAGCTCATGGCATGACCTCCTGCCCCATGTGAGAGAGATGATCTGTCAGCCTGCAGTGGGGGACATCAAAGCAGTCACTGCAGTGTGGGGAAGCAGAGATGGTGCTGAAGACAATCTTGCCCTTAACATATTGCAGCTGTGTTAATTATCCAAGAGTAGGAACAGCCTTGTGCTCCCAGCTCTGGGTGTGATAAAGGGAGAGTGAGCTGGGAAGGAGTCAGTTGGAGTCTGTTGGTTGTGCTGTGAGGAGGAAGGGACAGGAGGTTGTGCAGAGGGACAGAAAGGTAAGGTGCTGTACATCAGACAGAGTTAGGTGGCCATGATAGGGACAGGAAGGAGCCAGACAAAATTGGAGAAGAAAGAGAGAAAGAGCCAGAGCTGTGTAGGAGCCCTTGGGAGGCTACAGAGAAAAGGTATGGGAGACTTTTGAACAACAAGGTACTGATGTGTGGAGCCTTCTGATGTTTTTAATGAAGTCTTTTGAGTGTATTGTCTGTCTTGACTTCCACACTGAAGTGCACAGTGTTCCCTCCTACGCAGCCTCCTGGACACAAAAATCACCATTCATAAGCCTGTGGTTAGCCAAAAACAAGTGTTCTCCTTGCCACAAGAAGAAAAAGCAACACAAAAACTCCACTGGGAATGAGCCAGTTTAGCTCTTCACTTTCCCCATGATCTTAGCCTTGATGACTAATATGATAATCCCATACTCTAAACAAAACAAAGTTTATATATGACTGGTTCATATCTGGTCCTCAAGGGCACATGAAGGCTGAATTTCCTATTTCTCTGTGATAGTTAAATTTGGTTCCAGTAATTTAGATTTTCAAAGGGATTCCTGTCCCTTATACTGAAAATTCCTAGGCACTGAAATACAGTAAGAAGCTTTTTAAACCCCCAAGGGGTAGACTGGAGCTTTCCAGATCATTCTGAGTGAAAAGTGAGTAAAATGGTACCTAGGGTTCAGTAACAGTTAATAGCCTGATGGGCGAAAAAGGCCTGGTCACTATGGGTTAAATAATTTTTTCTTCCAGCCTTGCAAAACCTTGGCTGGGTTTGAGAGATTAACTTGTTCATTATAAATAATGCCAAGACCTAATGGGAGGGGGAAGACACATTGGAGAAGATAAAGTGGGGAAAGAGTGAGTCTGTCCCTTCTGGCAGATGTGAGCTCTCAGTCTGACTACTCATAATGTGACTTAAGAGTCCTGTGAGCCAGGATTGGTCCTTTGTTAAGGATTTTTGCAGTCCCACACATGCTCACATTTAAGATGCTGCTCTCCTTGAGTTTTATTTTTAACTCTTGTGCCAAGCTTAAAAGGTGATTCACTGTTGTATTATGGCAAATGCATTTCTGTGCAAATTTGACAGGCACATTAATAATTCTCCTTTCCTCTTATGATCCTAATCTCTGACAAGAAACTGTAAAAAACTATTTCCAGAAAATAACTATGATAAGTGCAAACAATTCAGGGACATTTTTTATAGCAATGTGCTTTCAAGCTATCATTAAGTCTGCGTGAGAAAAACAACCACAAAATCACTGGAGCATACTGAACCCCAATTGAAGGCTTTAACGTATCTGTCACTTTCCATTGTATGTATATATATTAAAAATCTCAAACCAACCAACCTTTCTGGCAGCAGAACTGTTGTATTCAGAAAAGTTTGCAACAGAAGGCTTGAAGAAATGTACATCTATGTCTTTCAGATTTCTACATACTGTACTAGTTAATCTCACTGCAGTTATCCATATGTACTAAATTTTAGGGGTGTGTAAAAGTTTGAAAGATGGAGACCTAAACTAGCATGTTGCAACTCTTTTGGAAGTACTTGAGACTGAGGAAGAATAAGTGGATAAATAAAACATTGCAAACTCCTAATTTCCACACAAACCTTAAGGAGAAACAGCAGTGAAAACAGAAATGTGTTATGCAGTCTCTGGACAATGCTCTGTGTGCTCCATCTAAAATGGGAGAGACCATCAGTTTTAAAGGTCTCCTTTCCAGTGGTATTGATGTTCATCTCTGTGAGTATCTAACAAAAATCAGTCTGGTCTTTCTAAACCTGCAGAAAGATTATAGTTAAACAGTCTGTCCTTCACAGCTCACTACTGGACTTGTTCCCTTAGGAAAGATCACATCAGTGCCAATTCCTTCAGATTCGTGCTTTTTTTTAACTGAATTCCACTAGGAACCTTTTAATGCCACTCTTCCATGCAAGCTTATGGAACAATGAAATATAGAAGAATATCCAGTGCTTGGGCAGTGAGCAATCATGGTGTCAGGCTGGCCTGTCAGCTAATGAGAATTTAGTTTGCTTCTGAAAAGAAATGACTGTCTATAATTAGTTCCTTTTTTTCTACTCCTTTCTCATATGTCTCAGTGTTTAAGGAGTAACACATATGATCTTAGAAGATGGTTTTCCTTAGCTAAAAAGGCAGTACCTATGATAAAAGACAGCAATAATAAAAGATGCAAAATATGTATGGGGCTCCCACAGATTTTGAAAGAACATGGATACTTCCTGTGTGAATTAAAACTCATATTTCCACACAGTTTTAAAATTTCTTATTCAAAATCCTTTCTACCAGTACTTCATACCTTTACTGGAATGTAAGGGATATAATTTACTTGATATCCCAGTATTTATCAGCCACTGGTATTTTGCTCTTACGGTAGGATTAAAATACATAATATTCACTGTATTTATATAATGCCTATTATTTTGTGCATGGCTGTAAACCACATGAGAAAATTGTGAGTATACATTATTTCAGCATAGTCAGAGTTATCCCCCTGATAAACTACTGGGAATCAGTGCAGCTGGAACTGGACTGATTTCCACCTGTATCTTTATTTTCTGGGAAATTTCTGCTTCCCCAGCTGGAGGAAGCAAAATACAATAGGCTTCTCATCCTAAACCTAGTGGAGATAAGGAGCAAAAAAATGCTGCAATTTAAGCTGAGAAGAGCTGCAAGAAGAAAGACTTACCTTTCACTTCCCATTTCCCTAAAGGGGACCTGTGCAGGAGCATTGACAACAGAGCAACATGAAATGAGAGAGAAAGGACTCAGGAATGGGAACACAAAAAATACATGCTACTGTGAGAAGACAGTAACAGGAGATGAAATAGAAGTGATATGAGGGAAGGGATGCAAGGAAGTGAGGATGGAGATTAGTGGGCAGGCATTTTAAGACAATTTCTTGGATGTATGCAATGCATTTCCTTAAGTGTTGAGCAGACCAAGTAAATGTTCTGCCTCCAGGAGGAATTAGAAGACAAGACCAAAACACAGTAGAAGACAGAAAAAATACCTTAGTTATGGAGAGTTAATATTATTTTAGTCATTATTTTAAACCAGTCTGTTTATATTTTGAGTTGTCTTATGCTTCAAATTCACAGGCAAAATACTTCTTTTTCAGTACATGATTAATACGTGGTATTTTTCTGCCACATGTTTGACTTTACATGTAATTTGTGGATTTAAAATTTGTTTTTCACAGCCACTCTGCATTTCAACTTGCAATGGTCTCTGCCATCATCCTTTGCCTCATGAAAGTATTCCAAAGATGTGTTCCCCAAATACTAAACTTACATCACTTTAACCAGCATTCAGCAAGAAACCATCCTGTGGCTTAAGTTTTCCAGCCAGTTCTCTTTCACGCAGTGAGAAAAAGCATTCATGGCATTCTTAGTATTCCCTGCCCTCACAGCCCACACTTTACAGTGTTTTTGTTGGAGGCAAGAAGAAGGAAACATACAGAATAACCTTACTGAAAAGAGCCATGGTTGAACACTATAAAAAGCTAATTCTGCTTCATCTGACATAGCAAATAAACCCTACAGTATCCTGTCCAGTGGCAGACAACATTAAAAGTGTTGTCATTTTCCTAGTGCTTTCTATCTTAAGCTTGCTGGCCTAAAATAGACATATAAAATTGCTATCCCTTTTGAAAAACGGGAAGGATTTTAAATGCAGACCACATTTTCTGAAAAGCATGCAGTAATTCCATGCCTTTTCCAAGATGCTTCAAGCTGGGCAAACAAAATCGTGCATGACTATTCATTAATATCTTCAGAAAACAAATGCAGAGTTTTATCAACAAGCTGAGTTTTTGAGTGCTGCAGCCCTATCATGTAGCAATGTATCAAGAAGGACAAAGAGCAAGCTGATGAGAAAAGCTATTACCCACCCCCAAGTGCCCTAGTACAACTCACTGTTAAATATACAGGGAACCTGCCAAGTTGGTTTTCTAGATGTCCCTACCTCAAGGCTCTGAACCATTTTACTTACATGGGAAGGCTGATCTGTTAAACCTGCCTCTGGCTGGGATACCCTTGTTTCAGCAGCATCACTTTTTGCTGTACAGAAAGCCTCCAGCCTGCAAAAGAAACACCCAGCAGGCTGCCTGCAGCTTTGCCAGAGGGACAACCTGCACTCAAGGCATCCCTGCCAGGAAAAACCACAGATATCAAGGTTCTCATAGCTTCACACCCCATATGTGACCCAGCTGCCTTGGCAAAGGTCTGGAGCACAGAGCTGGCCTCAGCTTTGGGTTGTAACCACAGCATTCTCCTCTCCGTCAACAGGATGAGTCAACTCACTTAATTACTCTTGACGGATGGACTTTTATGCAATTTCACCTGGTTTTCTTTCTCCCAGAAAGAAAACTATAAATATTTAGGCTTTTGAAAAATAAAGAGGGCCAACTTCCTGAACGTGATGCACATGCAATTCTTCTACTGCTACAAGGAAATGGAGAGTGAAGATATTTGAGTGCCATCTGGACAAACAACTTCCATCCACATAAACATGTCTCAGCAAGTGCAAGTCCCATGGGCAGGATACTTGCCACCAACTTTCAGATTCACATGACCCTTCTCACAAACACTTCAAGGCCTTTAGGCATCTCTATTCCTGGCACAGCCTTTTGTTGCATATTCCCTCACATCTGGAGAAGAAGGTGCTCATCTATCAGACTCTGGTCCTACTCCATGAGACCCTAGTCATAGAACTGCTGCTGAGTATATGGGATATACTTGATTCTTGATTTGTACATTTGGCAGCCCTTGAAGACAATTCTTTCTTTTCCCAAACAGTAATGTATTTTAAAAGCTGTATTCAAGTTTGGTTTTGACTAGTGCATAATGCTTCTTGCTGTGTCAGGGCATAACAGTGTGTGAAGGAACAGGGGCACCCCTGATCTGCTGGGAAGACCTTGCACATTCTCAGCCTGACCCTTGGCTTCAGGTGGTGAACCATGGTGTGCCAGTCAGTTCTCTGGCCACAGAGCACTGTGTTCACCTAAAGCAGGCAGTAAAACCATGAGGCTGTGCAGAAGATGGCCAGGTTCAGTTGCATCCCTTGCCTGCTCTGTCCATCCAGGGACACTGATGTCCTTACTGGAATCAAGACAAATCAGTGGCAGTCAAGCTAGGGATGCCTCCATTTCTACTGCTCCCCTGCCATCACCCTTCTCTATCCAAATCCCTCTTCCACCTAATCTCTTCTGCAATACTGTACCTATCCTTCAACCTGTTTTGTCATCCCCTGACTCTCTTTCCAGCCCTTTGAGTGGCTCCTCTCCCTCAAAATGGAGTCAAGCTTATTCCTGCTGTGTGGAGCAGGGAGGAGAGAAAATCTCTGAACAGCTTCTTCTCCAGCATCACTCTGTGGTATGCCTCCTGTGTTGGGAAAGAGGTGGGAGAATGCAAGATAATTTGTAGGTGTACTAAGCAGTACAATGGTAATTGCATTATTAAAATCCTCTAATGTAAGACTGCCTGGAGAAAGGAAGAAAAACAGCTAAACTGCCTACTCAATATTTCTTTGTATAAACAAGACCATGGAAATGTATGCTGTGTACCATGGAGACTGGCTTATGAGAGCCTCCTTACAATCTCTGACGCTCTCTCGGGCTACATTTGATCTGTTGTTCACTCACTTCTCTTGTTTCTTTGTTCAGTGTTAGCTAGTTATCCAAAACACAGGAGTTCATACAAGTCACAACAATGCTTTACCTTTCTACCAAACCCACTATATTCCTACACCGATATTTTTTAAGAATCAAAGTCAAGAATCAGAAAGAGGACACTTTAAGAAAAAAAAACAACTTAGGAATATTCAAAGGAACATTTTATTAGTGCTAAAAAAAAAACAAACAAACAAACAAACAAAAAAAAACAGAGAGAGAAAATAAAAAAAACCAACAGAGCTATCATGTATTGATTTTGTACCACTTTCTGCACACATGCCAGGTAGATGCACATCTCTTTTTTCCCCTACCTGATGGCAGCCCCGACTGAATCCCTTCTTTAGGTAGGCCCTCCCTTCCACAGGCCTCTCAAAGCATGCTTACCCTGTAATAATTTCAAAAGAGGACTATTCTAAAACAGAGTTCAGAACTTGAGTAACCACCTACCTTGGGACTGCCCTGTCCCCTACAGAGTTGATATTGATAGTCAAGAAGCAGGGTCTTACACCTGGAGATGCTGCTACAGAGCACACTACCACAATTCTTCAGCATCTCTAGCCAAAGCCACAGATTTGGCAAGCCTTACAGTCTGCTTAAAGAATCCATTTGGAATGCATGCTGAATGTGCCTGGTGGCTTTTTATCTATTCATGCTGACATGTGAAAATAAAAAGTATGTTTAGAAGGTATGCCTGGAAGTAAACGAGGCTTGGCCTATAGATACAGAAACTGGTTCAGGGACTGGAAAGACACCTGAGGCAAGAGTCCTGGGTATTGATAAATATGACAGTATTTGCTCAAGCTTCCTGAGGAGACAGATATTTTCATAAACCTACCTTTACTCCCTTTACTTTCATTCTGAAGAGCCTAAGAGTCTAACTAGTTGGAAACCATCTTCTAATTTCTGTTCTAAGGTTATTCAGTGCCACATTATAGCCCTTTAAATCATTAGCTTAAATAGCTCTTCCATTTCATCCCTAGTATTTGGTCCCTACTAAGAAAGGATAATCCTACTGCCTTCCCAATGCCCTTCTTTTGTGAGGCTAAGCAATCTAAAGTCTTTTGATCTTTCTCCTCCCTGATTTTAGCAGCACTTACTTGGATCCATTCCAGCCCTAGCTCATTTTACTTGAATAGGAATGGCCAAAATTGCACAAGAAGGCTTAGTCATACTTTGTACAATGGAGCAACAGTTTTTCAAATAAAATTATATATACACATGCAAATCAATAGTTTCACAAAGATCATAATGTATGCCATGAATGCTGTCTCTTAGGGGTTGGTACTGGGACCAGTGGAGTTTAGTGTCTTTGCTGATGACATGGACAGTGAGATCCTGTGCACCCCTGGCAAGTTAGCCCATGACACTCAGCTGTGTGGTGCTGTTGGCACATTGGAGGGAAAGGATGCCATCCAGAGGGACCTGGATGGAGACATGGGCCTGTGTGAAACTCATGACTTTCAGCGAGGCCAAGTGCAAAGTCCTGCACCTGGGTACAGGCAATTCCAGTCACAAATACAGCCTGTGAGGAGGGTGGACTGAGAGCACCCATGAGGAGAAGAACCCGGGGGTGTTGGTTGATAAGAAGCTCAACATGACCTGCTCTTGCAGCCCAGAAAGCCAACTGTGAGCTAGGAAGACCACAGCATGAAAAAAAATCTTTTTTATCTTATAAATGGTCTCTCTGAGGTCTGGTGTGCCAGAGCAAAAGTTGGCTAGATCTCAGCCAGTTCCTCTGTCACTGCAGGTTTAACAAGAGCATATAAGTAGTGGGCAAGTATGAAGTTATCCTTACACTGACTGGCTTCCCCCTCAGTTCTAGCAATGCAAAGTGTAAAGACTGCCACAAGCTAAATTCAAAGCACACTGGTTTTTATCTATGCACTTGGTCTGCCTCATATACTGAAAGAATTCAATCATGGACTTTCAAAAAAACACCAGTTCTATGGCAGAAATATAACCTGGGAGCACCCCTCAGCAAAAAGTATTTTGTGAGCCTCAGCTGGAAGGGATCTATCCCTGCATTCAGCAGCTGGGCTAGACAGTGGTGTTTATAAATTCATTATCACTGCTGTTGTCAGGTACATTTGACCTGCTTCAAGGCAGCATTTGTTCTACCTTGCCAAGAAGCTGGGCAGAAGGTTAAAATCCTTCTCATAACAAGAGGCCTGACATATACTTACCTTTCCTGGCTTATGGGGACTCTTGGTGGAAGCTTGGCCAACAAGAAGAGATGTGGCTGAATGAAGAGAAGTTGTGCAACTGTGTGCTTTTGAAAGATCATCAGTTACATGGCACAGCCATGCCTCCCAGCTTTCTCAGAGGGGAATTGTTTGCAGCATTTTGCCCAATATCCTGAATTATATACAACAGCAGGAACTGAAGAGACTTTTGAAAATTTTGGGCAGTTTTAGAGGCCACCTCTGAGAGAAAAAGTGGAATTTGTCAAGGAAATAGGTGATAGATACATTAGTGTTGCCACTTCAATCACAAGGGCAGTTGTGTTACAAAATTCTCTGCTAGATAAGAAATATACTTTTGCATGGGGAAAGAAAAATGGGAAATTAGGCATAAAGAATGCAGAAAACTGGCACATCCTAATTTGCAGATTGACCAGAGTTATATAATTTTTTAAACATATAGTTAAAAATGCATTTGCTGGTTTCAGAAAACAGAAGCATTTGTTCCACAAAAACTGGAAATTTTTAAACTTGGGAAGAAGAGAGCTAAGTCATACCAAGGAAGATTTTATGCCCTGTGGGACTGAGTATGGTGGAAACAATTTGCAAGTTGGCTGATTGAAATGAATATTCCAGTGTTGAGTGCTTATTCCATTTTTCAGGGCACTGGAGTACTTGATCTTGTAAAAAGAGATGCAACCTACATCTGTGTTCATCGATAGATCTTAATCCTATCAATGTACAAAGCCACGTGTTACCATTTGCTCCACTGAGACGGCTCCAGGAAGCTAAATCCACATGTCTGATTTTGCATCTCTCTGCTGTGATAAACCAAATGTTTCCTGGAACAATTTGGAGCTATTTAGGGAGTCCTGAGAGAATTACTTGATCATTTACTACTCTTGTCAAAGAGAATACTTTGCCTTAACTCCCACAAGCCAAGCTGAAGTACATTGCCAAACTGAGTTTTCTGTATGACCACCACACATGGCAGTGCCTTAAGTAGATCAACATTTTGAAATCTGTGCATCCCTGCTTTGAATCATGACCTCTGACATTTCGTGAAAGAGGAATGCATGGACAAGATACCATAAGAAATAAAAAATAAAATATTTCAATCTCCAGCATAGAGGCCACTTGGGAAAATCTGTCAGTAGGAGGCTGACACATTATTAGAGAGGTACTTCTAACCAACAAAGTGTTAGGCCATATGGAACTAGGAAAACTAGCTCAAATACATCTGCTGAAATCACACAGCAGGGAGAAATCACACATCTGGAGAGACTCATAAAATAGTGTTTTCAAAGGGACTGTCTCTCAGGGGTCTCCTGGAGCATCAGGATAACTCACAGTTAATCTTCCTCTTCAAACTGATTAGCAAGTGGTCTCTGCAGGGCTTTTCACATTTCCCTTTTGACATGTGGTAGTATTTTGTCCAAAAAACAGGTTCCAGTTCTTCAGTGGAAAAGTAGATATTGGATTCATTGTCCACAGTCTTGTACTGGGTGCATCTATCATACAAACCTCATTTTAACAACTGAACAGTTACAAGCCTGGCAGTATCCAGCAGCCACCTGTCCCAGGGGACATGCAAACACGAACATCAGCTTCAGTCCTAACTTTATGTCTCAGAGCTTAAGACTGCACCACTTGTTTCTACAATGCAAAACATCATCCTGGATGCCACAAGCACTAGAAAAGAGTCAAGCAACTCGAGAGTATGCAGCTACCAAACATCTAGATTTAATTTGTGCAGGATGCCAGCTTGAGGCAACAATGCATCACCAAAGAATTTGTCTATGCAAGCTTTAAAGTAAACCCCTGCTCCATGACACAGAAAGGTTGATGCTCTGAGAAGGTTACATACTGTAATTTAAAGAGCAAATTAAATGATGCTGGACAAACATTTCCAACATAGCAGATGCTCTAACACAAACCAGTGAACTAGAGGCAGAAGTTTTGCAGGTCAGCTCCAACTGAACTTGTGTTTCTCTAGGCAGGGAAACAGGGGAAGCAGCACACAAAGCAAACCCTACCTCTTTCCCCTGACTCACCCTCCCACAACACACACGCTCCCAGCACGGCTGGTGCACAGGCTGGAAAGCTGGTGTGCCATTATGAAGCAACAAATCCAAATGCTGTCCACTGAAAAAAAAGTCTGGGGTCATTGAGAAACTACATCAGCCTGGAAAAAGTTAAGAACTGCTGAAGAAAATGTTTTCCTTCAACAGGGTGGAAAACCACAGAGTTTAAGTGCCCTTGCTAGCAAGAGAGCTGTTTGCAGTCAGACAAGCAGAACACTCCCTCCTGTGGTCTCTGAAATAAAAGTTCTTCCTTCCTGAAAAGCTGAATTAGAATTGCCATCAAATAGCAGGCTAGGCAAAATTCTATCAACTTTAGACAAACATTGACATCAAACAAGGGGCATTCAAAAACAATGACAAAATAGTCTAAACCCTTCAGGAACAACTACTTCATCACAAACTTTTAGTAAAACAGATACCATTGAACAGTGCAGCAGATGCACACCTTTATCCTCCCCAGGAGTGGATTCCAAAGTTTTTTACTTTTTTCATCCAAAATATTTTTTTTTAAATTTTCAGTTGTTATGGGAGAATTCTGAGGTGATCAAATAGTAACATCTGTTTATTTCTGTAAATGAGAACAAAAGCTTGGGTTTGAAATACATTCTTCATATAATTTTTTTTTTCCCAAGAACTACCCATCTTTGCTGTAGCTAGGTATCAGAAATAGGCATTGCTTCAAGCTTAATACTTGTAGAATTTCTCAAGTGTTTTGTCTAGTTCATTTTTCCTTATCTAAGGAAATAAGATTCTTTCTTTCCTTAAGGGATTCTCAAGGAAAACTTAATTTGTATTCAAATACATCTGACACTCAAATTATTAGAGCGTGGCTGAACCTTTCCTTAAATTCTGGTAAAAGTTGTGAAGCTTTGTTTCTGCTTAATGGGAAAAGAAATCGTGAGGGGAAAAAGTGAGTCATCACAGGCATCCTCATGTTCTGTATCAGTGAATCACTGAACTCTTTGCATCACAGATGTCCTGTGCAGCACCCGCAGTATCTACGACAGCTAAAGATGCATAAACTCGTGTATGCCTGTACATAAACAAAAAGAATGACGTTTCCTCTTCCTTCACAAAGCTGCATGTACACACTCCTCTAATCTGGGTCCAGTGAAGTTTATGTCTGTATCATCAGCCTTCTTGAAAACTACAGCTTGAATAATGATTAGGCAGAACATTTTCAAACTAGGCTCTCTCCATTTGCAGCAAACATGCTGTAAAAGAGACGTCCTGACGCACAGGACTCAGCATTTTGGTCACTTGACATTAGCACATCTCCACTGGCACACGCTGTAATCATGTCTTGCTGTTCCATTCAGAGTCACTGCAAAACACCATGTACAGGCCCCCAGGAAGTAAGGAAAATCACTCAGCAGAGTCCTTTTTAATTAACCATTTTTGTAAAATTAGTCATTATTTTATCACAAAGAACAGTCATCGACAACCTTCAGAGGAAAGCCATGTAATGTTCTAACTCCCAATCACCACTTATCTCCTTATTCCCATACATATAAAGAAATATCATATGGCAAATTGTAGCTTCTTTCTTTTAAAAAAACTTCACATACACCCACTACCTTTATGGAAGCAGCTTTAAAAGCAAATCTGATGGTATGACTCTGAGGTCGTGGGCAATATGAAAATAATGAGAAACAAAACCAAAAGAACTAAAAAAATTTTTTTAAAAAGCTGAATTTTTTTGAGCTGAAGACTGAAAAAGAATCTGCTCAGGAACTGGTTTGGTAACTGAAATATTAGCAACAAAGAAAGAGAGGTTTCTCTGAAGTTCACACCTGCTTTCTTTCAGGCATGACCATGCCTGGCTCCCACTGACAGGATACCCTATCCCAGCCCCGCAGTCCCCATTGCCCACACCAGGAGGAACCACAGAGTTGCAGTGGAGCTGAAGACATCAAACTCATAACATGGAAAAACAGCACTGGAAAAATCCAACCTGATGCACTGAAGTTGTCAAAAAGTTCATGCACTATGGGGTGGTATTTAATGAGCCTGCAACTACAGCTACAAAAAAGCCAGATATACACAGAGTTATGTGGCCCCTCAGCATCAATTCACTGGGTCAGCAAAGGCTGCATTTTCCCTGAGAGGATTCATTTTTCCAAAATCTGGGCAGCACTGATCCCGGCCAGCATATGACTAACAGTGCGGCTGTGAGCCATGATGGATGTGTCTCCCTCACAACACAACAGAAACAGTCAGATTGCCAAGAAACATTGAGTGAAAATAATTTTATCTCTTTTCACCTGCCAAACAATCAATTACTTGAAAAATTATTTTGTTTTGCAGCAGCTCACGAGCAGACCTGAACAAACTCTTAGACCAGTGGACATAGGCAGAGCTCTGGGATGGGACAGTATCGATGTCAGGGTGGGCTGTTCCACTTGGGATCAGCCAGGGCTCACAGCTTGAGCAGACTCAGCACAAAACCAGACAGAGACCATTCAGCTGCAATCCCACCCTCTCAGGTGAAGGCAGTGGTGGAGGAAGAACCAAAGTTATTGAACATGAGAGCCACCTTTGTCACACCTGTGCTCCTCTGATGCCTTTGCTGCCTTCAGCAAACAGCATGAGCAAATCCCAGTGACACTGCAGGAGCCCCAGCAGCCTTCCAATGGAAAACCATGGAATACCACACACAGCTTGGGAAAGGGAAGTTGCAGGGAACATGCAGAGAGCTTCCCACTTCTGTCAACTGCACCTTGCCAAGCTTCCTCCTTTGTGAATGTCTTTAACCTGTAATTTTCCAGAGAATTTCAGGACCGATGGCATGCATGTTATGTGACTATGCCTAAAGGAACATACTCAACTACAAGTACCTAGTTATGGTGTACCAGACATTTGAGAACAAATTAATTCCTGATAAGATCTCAAGATATCAAAAACCAGCATTTATGAATCTCAAGGAAAAAAATCTCATGTATTTTTCTAGTTTTCTGCCAGAAAACCAGATTTGAGTTCAAGGATGCAAGAATTGGAGAAATATATTATGGACAGCAAAATTAAATTATGACTTTTCAACATGTTTCATTTTCTCTTTTTTTATAGAAGAAATTATGAAGTATGTAAAAACATTTCAGCATAAGATAACATTCATCATATTCAAAGAAAAACAGCTTTGAAATAATGGACTTTAATATAATCTATAAACTTCATATCAGCACAATTTAAAAATACAGATTACATTAATAAGAAAACAAAATTGGCAGGAAACAATTGAAATTTAAGATATAGTAAGATAACAGCAAGATTATTAATTAATCTGGAAAAGGAAAAAAAAACTTATTTGCTTCCCAAAATTAGTGGGTTTGCATCTTTATTAGTAAGAGATTCTTATTTGCATATTTTTCTTTGGTCAGAAGCAGACCATATTCCTCTCCTCCACTGGGTGGCATTACTACCTAGAGTAATGTAAAGTAAAGGATTACCTAGTGATGTACGTGAAGATTACATGAAGTTGCTACAATGAAGTAAACGTCTCTCACACCTTATTGATCTGAATTTATAGAATTAAACCAGCTAAGACAACCTGAGACACCCATCCTGAGACAACCATCTAAGCTAGCCTGCTGATGTGCAAAACTATCCCTCTTTAGGCAAATAGTCTTTTCTGATAGTTTTGGAATGAATATTGCTGTTAAAAATAGACATTCCAGCTTAATTGAATTCATTCTACTGTGTTTGTCAATGTTGAATCATCTCTACAAAGAATAAATTCAGAGGGATGGATTAATATAGCAAAAATATTGGCATTATATGTGAAAGAGAAACACAAGAAGAAAATGTGGATATGAAATAACTCACAACTTCTAGGTCTGAAAGAACATTTGAGCTCTAGCAAATATCAATGTTCAAGAAGTTAAGCATCCCCAATGAAGTGTGCCACAAGCTTACAAGTACAACTTGAAGTGTGCTGAGGGTGTCAGAAAAAAAGGCAAGAGAGTAGATGTTATTGTGTGCTGCATATGAACAAGATACCAGGGTTCTACAAAGCATCCCATAAATCCCATCACCTATGTGCCATGAGCATTCTGCCTGTTTTTCTTCCCATAAAGCTGAAGTGTAGGGAATGAGGAAAGAAGCTTAGAATCCAAGTTACGTGTCAGTTGGCATGAAGGAGGTAACTGGTGTGCACACACGAATGCTGGGCTGGGAAATATCTGGGGTCACTGCTTAGACAGCCATGCAGCACTACCAGGAAATACATGAAGAATAGAAAACTGCTCAACAATCTCTCTTTTCCCCTTCCTTTTGCAAAATTAAGAAGTAGAAGGTCAGCAGTAAAAAGATCAATCCAGCTGTTATTCAAGAATCCATATAAATAAATGTTAACAGATGGAGGATTAGACTACAGGATAGTAGCCTAAAAAGATTTTCTGATGTTGTTAAAGATTTAATTTTAATCTGGTTTGACTGTAAGTCTTAGACCATGATCCTTGAGTTCTGTTTGTTTGGTTCTCTTCCTCCTCTACTGCTCTTCCCCACAAACACTGCTGTTGACCTCACAAATAGGTTGTCTGTATGTGCACACACCTAATGCACATCAGGCTTTCATCCTTGAAGGATTTGCACACAATTATGACAGGACAGTGAACCCAGCACTTTTGGCATATCATAGCTCCCTCATTGTGGAGTTCTGTTCTCATCTTACTATTTTGTTCCAGGCCTTACCCTAGGTTTGAACATCTTCACAGCAGGGAGGAGGAGCACAGAGGAACCTGCCCTGACTGACCCTTCTAAGAAAACAAAATGAAAATACAAACCTTCCTATTTCAACCTCGACTCCCCCAAAATAAAAAAATCCAAAGACTGTCTCATGTCTTCAGTAGTTCCCACTTCAGTAATGAGAATAAAACCTTCCCAGGGTGAGGGCCATTTACATTGCACAGCACCTTTCTTCTTTTGTTTTTATTTCAGAAAAATCCACTTGAAGGGATTTATAGTCCAAACTGAGAGGCCTGAGTGTACCCAAGCTGGCTCCCACACAGTGAAGGGGAGGTGTGCATTCCTGTCCCTCCACCCCCCTGCATGCACAATGGACAGGGCTGCCCACACTCATCCCTATGCATGTGCAAAGGGAAGCTCAAGACACAATGTGCAGTGCATTTCTACCCTGCTGAATTAATGTAAGCGTAATTTAGAAAAAGAGAAACCTCTTTGTGATATGAATGGTCTACCCACTACTTCCTTTGCTCTGGTATTCTCTCTATAAGCATGTACATTTTAGAAGAACTTGATTAAAGAAACGAATTTGTCTTTCCCTGAAAGGTTTGTATTTAAAACCTCCCCACAGAAACAAGGATGGAATTCTTTTTGCTCCTTTCATTTCCATTCAGAATCCACATTTAACCTAATTTTGTTGCTTCCTGAAACTTCATGATTTTTGTTTCTATTCATCTCTGGACTAGCTTCTATAAACTGTGGTCTTTTTCCTCTTACAGGAGGCTAGAATAGGTGGAATGAAGTTTTTAAAATAATGATTGTTTCTTTCAATGAAGCATGTCAGAGATTTTATTTATGTCACCAGGACAAAGTTATTTTTATAAAGTTGTGGATAGAGCCATAGCTGGCCTGTGATTTCGTTCTAGTGCAGCTAACAAGCAGTTTGCAAGTTCCCATATGAAGCTATTTTGAGAACGAGAAATTCCTTTAACACAACAATCTATTTTGAGGGTGAAAAACAAATGCACCTATAATAACAAGGGATTTGTCCCATGAGAATCAGTAAAGAAAATATGTAAACAATCCAGGAATAGATAGATTTGATGGACAAGTAGAAGACCTTTTACGAGCCAATAAAATAATTAACAAGAAAGCTATTAACCAGTTAAAGTTGCCCATGAGGTCTGTAAAAACTGTATAAAAGACAGCATGCCACCATAACAAAGAGAGCCTTCTGAAGATCTTATCATGTCACTCTGTGTGTCTTGCTCACCTCTACTAGGACGACAAAAAGCGACCAGAATACAATATTATTGCCAGATCTAGTTTATCCATCTACTGTTTTCAATAGTTCATCTAACCCTCCTACCTAAATTTACCATCTCAGTTCTGCTACCTTAACTATTTGTCCAGTGTTAGCCTAACCCAATTTTCTCAAGTGATCCAAATTATGAAAAAAGTGGCAAGAAGGAAAGAAATAAAAGAAAGAGATCTAAGACCAGGCGTCCTACACACATACACTTTTTGCCATCCATTAAAAAAATGTATATTTCACAAATTTGGAAGCAAAGCACTAGTGGGAAAATAAAAAATAGCAACCATGAGCCAAATCCAAGAAAAGAACCTCTTCTACTCAAATGAGTTTTGGATCAGACCTTATGAAGGTACTTGCCGTAAATTCATCTCCATTCATTCACTTGGGCATTGGTTTGGGTTTGGCCAACAAACACGTGTTCCTGCTTCTTTACCATATCAACCACAGCAAAGAGGCAATGTCACCTGGAGAACTTTGCCATACCTTTATAATGAAGGGCAGAGAAGGTTTTTTCCTCGTTTCTCACTCTCAAAATCATGGGCTAGTGCCCTGATGTGGGGTTGAGCTCTTAAGAGATGGAGCTAGTATTTTTTGGCACATACCACAGGTGCCAGAACTGCATTTCTGGTCACACTGAGGCAAGTGATGTTCCCCACCATCCTTGCAAAGATGTTGCTCTCAATACTCTTTTAATGAGTATACAGAATGAGCAATTTTCAGCTCCATATGCCACATCATGGACAAGTAACCAAGAAAAAAAGTCCTACTACAACAGCTAGACTGACTAACTCACGTGCAGCTGCAGCAGCACTGATGTGTCCAAGAAACATCTTGCCATATCTGAGAAAGATTGGATTTAAAATGCACTCAGGCCAGTAGGCTGGGTTTAAAATGCACTGAGGCCAGTACTTATGAGTTGTCTTTTTCCTTGTATGAGGGATTTGCAAATAATCCTACAGATCTCTCAGGTGTCTGGATAGGTAGGTTATGCACACATCAGAGAATGTGCACTGGTATTAATTGCTACATCCTCTTTGTAAAGCAGCCTATCAACAGAGGACTTGATGCAGTCTTTGATTCCTTCACTTGACAGTTAATGGCACATTCTGTGTTGCATTTTTTGATTTAAAAAATACAGGAGATCTATCCCACTTTACAGTAGAATTCACCAATAAACTCTAGGCATTAGAGATCTACATGCACCTCCTCTTTCTAAAACAACACAATTTGACCTTCTCTACTTGTTTCTTACCATTATGTAAACCATTGTGCTCAGCTGTATACAAACATTAAGTCACTGAAGACAGTTGGAAAATCCTGACAGCCACAATCAGCTGCAGCTGAGCTATTCCAAGACACAGGTACTTATCTAAGCCATGAAATCACTCTGCACAGAAGGTAAGAACAGGTTAGACAATCTGTTTCAATTCTTAGCTATCCTTATCATCAGAGAAATACTAATGCTTACATGTCTCCCTTACATTCTGTTTTGTAGAGTCTTATTTCCTGTGGATGCAGAGAATTATATTGCCTCTTTGCCTGTGGTTATATTCAAGAAACTTTGGAGTGTCTCTCTCACATCTTTCCCATAAATTAAACAAACCCATTCCTTTCAAACTTTTAAAATATGTAAGTCTGTAAACTTTTGGTAGATCAGAACCACCTCAAGATGGCCCACATAGTTCTTTGTGAAGAGTGCCCAAAAATGGACATGATACTTTTTCAGTCAAGCTTCAGCAGAGCTCAGTAGAGCAGGCAGATGACTTTGCATACAACCTTGTGTACAGCAGAACTGTTGATGCCCACTGGATGGTTTTGCATCCAACACCTGCCACTCTGAACCACAGATTAAATGCAAGGCAACAATGACCACCACATCTTCCTCTGCAGACCTTTTGCCTAGCAAACAATTCATTCCCTAACTTGGGGACATGCCCTTGATAGTTCATAAATAAACACAGCACTTTGCACTTCTATCTTATTTCAGATCCCGCTGACAAAAACAAGTAAGTTTTCATCCCATTCTTCAGTGTTTGTAGAGCAATTCCTCTCTTACTTTGGCATTGGCTGCATAATGAATAAACTTAGTCTCTACCTCACTTTCCAAGTCACTAATAAAAAAGGTTAATTCATAGTGGATGATGGCAGATGTGTGGCTCAATACACAGGATTGACGTCTTGTTTAGTATATAATTCCTATTACACTGGCACTGACAGTTTACTGTGGTTATGGATACACAGCACACCAATCTCTCACAATTCTTGGGATTTTCAAGACAATATTAACATAAAAAATCAGGTCTAGTACATCTCTCTTTTTTGACAATTACTTCTTTTCAATGGAAAGTATTAGGCTATTTTCCTTTTTTTTTTTTTTTTTTTTTTTTTTTTTTTTTTTTAATTACTCTTTCCTTCAACACATGCTCAAAGCCTCAGGTCATAGAGAAACTCAGTTAACAAAATCTTATTGCCTAGACCACATTTTTCTACTTGTTCTTAAAATTGAGTATTATGTTCTGTGTTCCTTTAAGGACAATCACCAGTTTGACTGACTTGATAATCATTAAAAATCCTTGTCAGATCTACTATTTCATTCACTTTCAGATTCTGGCGATAATCAGAGAAACATTCTCTGATTCACTCACTTGAGTCCTCTTGGTTGTGCTATTTTCCACTTCCAAGCTTCACTTCCAGTAGTCCTCTTTCTCTCAGTGGACATCACTGACAGCTAGAGCATATTTTTCATTTAATCATTTTGGTTCTCTGCTGTGCTATCTCTGCAGAGCAAATGCAATCCCTTATTTTCTAAAAAAGAACTTTACTATTGGCACATTTCTTTTATGATAACCAAGCAGGATTCATGGGTTTTTACTATGTGTTTTACTGTGTTTATGACTTTTAGACACTTCTTTACTGAGGTTTCTGTTCTTTTTTCCAGTCTTTGTGGAAAATGCACTACTTGCTTCTAACCACCTCAAAAAGATCTTTGTTTGACTGGGCTGAGTAGGCTGCTCTGCAAGCATTTCTCCTCAGTTTGAAATACCACCTCCAGTTCCTCTGTAACCACTATTCACCAAACCACACACAAAACAGTATTGACAGGTTCATTGGTTATTTGGCAAGAGCCTTTTACATCTAGGAATAGCTAAAAATCACTTGTTCCTGCCTCCATGCCTGGTGTGATGGTTAGTGCCAGCAGTCTGGTAATGCTGACTTTCTGGCACAGGGACTGAGGGAGTGAAGAGTTTCCCTGGGCTCATCTCCATGAAGCTGTGCAAGCCCAGAAGCCCTTTCTGCTATGCCACTTACTGGCTTTTCTGCCCTGCCTTTCAGATAATATATTCACAATTTTTCCTTCCCTGATCAAACAGTCAAAATGAGACAGGAGCCCACCACCAATGCCAAAAGTAAAGAACAAATTAGTATTAAAATCAGTTCTTTTGCTCTCACAATGTCTTTCTCCCCCCAAAAAAAAGTTACTCTGTAAGAAAGTACAAAGAAGAAACATTTATTTCAATACATCTGACTAGTCTAACCTTTCTAGCTAATGTCATCCTCATTTTCTAAGTAAAAATTCAAGAAGTAGAATCTCAAGCAAAGGCTTAAGCAGTGACATTTCCTCTATATCAACCCCTTCATCTCCAGCCAGCAAGAAAACTCCCATCACCCAGCATCCACACCAGCCCAAGCCAGGACACCAGCAGGGAACAGAACACAACTCCGTCCACAAATTCACTGAGTGTGCTCTGGGACAATCTGTTTGCTCTCCTGGGATGCTCAGTGTGACTTCTCCAAAGCATGAGTCCTACCAGATACAAACCAGGTTCTGTACTCCACCCACAGGGATGCCAGCAGAGGAAAAGCTTTGAAAGACTGCTCTATCAAAAGAAAATGGCATCAAATGCATTCTAAAGGACTGTCCCCAACAGCCTCCATGGAAACAAGGATTTGTGTGACAGGAAACAAACAGAAAGTCACACTAAACACTAAGGAAAAACTGTGTTTAAAAAATCAGAGGCTAGGTATTATGGATTTGCAAAGGAGTGACCCAGAGGATGATGACAGCTGCTCCTCAGCATCCGGAGCCTTTGTCAATAATACACATTATAGGACACTTTTATATTACAGTAAAGTACATTTTCAAGAAATCAAGCACTACAGGGGATCAGTCTGAAACTGATTTTGTTAAGAATCATCTTTCTTTTCTCAGGCTGTTTTTTGTTGAATGGAGATAGCATTCCACTATCCTGCAACACCACTTTTAGAAATTATCCACTGGCAATATAAAGAAATAAAGGATTTTTGTCTTGCCTTTATATTAACCTCTTCATCTTGTCATTTTGTGAAAGAGATATCAAAACATGGAAGAATATCCCAGGGATGTGACTCTTCAATATGAAATGATCCTTTTGAGAATGATTTATCTTATATAGTATCTGTTTCAAGAAAGTGCTCATTTCCTATTCAGAGGCCAGTTCTTCTTATAATTTTATAAACATGGATTTTGCAGCTCTTTCAAAGCAAGATTTTTCTCTTTGCACTTTTCTAAATTAGGCCAGTATTGCTAGATGTTATCTGCAGGATATTTACAGAACACTCCCTTACTGCTCCTTTTGACCTGCATCATTGTAAGTTTTCTTCTTAAATATCTAATATTTACTAACTCTATACATATATTCATGCTTTACTGCACTCATGCTTTATTGTGTTCCTGCCCTTAGAAGCTGTGAATAACCAAAACGACTTCGAGGCAGTCCAGACCAAACAAGTGAAATGTTTCACTGAACAACACCAGAAACTGAGGTGTGAAAAAATACAAGCTTGTGGGTAACAGATATTTTATGTTCCCAACTGCCTCCACTAAGTGGGAAATACAGTACCACACCTTCTGAGGACAGTAATTCTCCTACAGCTACATTGGGGCACAGTTACAATCATTTACAAAGTCTTTTGCTGATCTGAAGGAGTAGTTCTCACATCCAGGAAAAGCCACAAAACGAGATTTGAGGGCTTATGTAGACGTAGACCGGGTGCCTTCCACCAAACACAACTGGCCATGGTGGCCACTTCCTTCCTGAATGGAAAAAATGCAGTAAATGCCACTGATGCTGTTTTACCCAGGAGCTGCCTGGTCCATAAAGCTTGTTGAGGAGAAAAATACTTTCAGCTCTTCCCCACTGATTTGCAAACCCCATCTATACTCTGAAAATAACACACAAAAGCCAGCCTGTGGTTAGGCTAAAGGGAAGATGAGATGCTGGCACGTTCTCTCAAAGCACACATCTGATTCTTGCAGCAATGGGGTACAAGCTGCCCTGTCAGCTATCTGAAGAAGGTTTTCACAACATGACAAGCCACTTACATGCTGAGCCTTACAGGCACAGTCAATCAATGAAGTAGAACACCAGGACCTTCACACCACCAAGAAACTAGTACCACAACAAGAACCAAAGATGCTTGGTACACATCCCACATTTATAAAATATTTATTGGGGAAATAAACTTGTAAGCAATTTATCCTTTGATATTTAGCTCACAATTCCCCATGGAATCATAGGTACTATGGAAACTATTATAAATAACCTGTTAAAAAACTGCATCTGTTTTTTTACACAATGTTTCCAGCATGAAACCAAGCTTGAACTTAACAGATGAGTTCTTCTAATATGGGAACATTTTGTGGATAATTCTCCCAAATGACCTTAAATATTTTTTTATTTTCCATGACCAAATGAGTGTTTACATTTAAGCTTCCTCACTCTCTCTTCTTGACAGCAGCCCATTTTGTAGAAAGCTGCCTGATTTTAAAGTGCAATAAATCCTGTACAAGAAAATGTTTTCATCTGATTCAGAAACTCAGGGATTGTCACAACAGCTCACCTGCTAACATGACAAATAATCAGAAAGCTGCTACAAAGAGTACGATTTTAGCAGTAATTTCTTTGTCGTCAGAACTCAAAGAGTTAAAATTAGACCCAGAGGTTTTTCAGATTAAATTCTGGGAGATAACATGGTAAAGAAAAGGGGTGATAGCAAAATGTCTTCAATTATTTTCTGCTGTGATTGTATGATAAATGTGTGCTTTTAGGTCTCATGAATAGTCTCTGTGAAAAGAAGAGGATGAGTCTACGTCTGGAAAATTTCCAAGTGTGTCTCTCCCATATCCTTTCAGTGTTTCAATTTAACAAAAACACCCACACATACATACTGGAGATCTACTTCCATACTAATGAGTCAAAGTACTCACCAGTGATCTAAAAGAAGCTTCTTTAATGGATCCAGGGAGGCTTAAGCACAGCTACCATTAATTTAACATTTGGTCATTTTCTTGCCAGCATTCTGCCATCACTAACATCAATATCTCTTTAATGACACACAAGTCCTTCTCGTAAGTGGCTGAACTAAAGTATGATGAGAGATGAGAGAGCTGTTCTTAAGCCAGTCAACTTTTTGCTTCCTAAAAGTTCAAGGACAGGATGTGATATCCCTTTTTCTGTAATTTCTTAAGAAAATTTAAAGGAAAGAAAGCTCCCCAGAGCATCTCAAAGCTACAGTGTTATCTTAGCATTCATGCTTTCTTCCTTCTGTGCAAATTTAGTGTTGTTTCTACAGCTGAAACATCACTGCCAAACACCAAGATTGACTTAGGGTCTAATCTTTCTCTTGAAGAGGGCAAAACATGTTGTTGCCTTGCCTTTGCACCAGCTTCTGATGGGACCCAGCCTGTAAGATTGGTCCTCAGAGTGGAAGCCCTAAAAATCCACAAAAGCAATGATGTAATACAACAACCATCTGGAGAAAGACCAGTGTCTCTCTGGAGCAGCACAGAAAAGACTCAAAGCACAGGCCAAAATCAAAAGGTCCAAGCACAACCTGACCCTGCCAAAGGTGAAAGGGATTATTGGTACTAATCCTGGTCAGACTGTGGACTGGCTTGGTTGATATTTTCTTAAAGGAAAGCAACTATCCTGTACATATTCAAAAAGAAAGGGAGACTATGTATTTTTGTCACTCTTTAGGAAGAGTTTGTTTTATCATCCCAAAGCCAGCGGTCCAACTTAGTTTCTAATTCAAGGAGAAATGTTTTTGGAGTACAAAGAAGTAAAGGGGGAAGACCCAAACCTACACTGTTTGCAGTGATCCCTTTCCAGTGCATTAACTCCTCCCCTGCCAGGAGTCCTGAAGCTTCCTGAGACACAGCTCCAGAGAAAAACAGAAGATACAAGATTATAGGATTTCCCTTTATAAAAATCTAAGACTACAGAATAAATTCCTTCATGGGAAAAGCACACTGGCAGCACAACCCATGTTGTGACCAGAAACATAGACATTGTAGCAAGTGACAGCACGATGTGGGCTGCTGAGTAAATGACAACCAAAACAAGAAAGCCCTCACAGATCTCTGTAACAGTCAAGGAAATGTCAAGCCTACAAGTGTCTGTATAGGTCTCATTTTAAGAAGCGCACACTCAGTTTGACAACAAAAGGTGAAAAGGATTTCTGTTTTAAAGAATAAAAGAGTCATAATACTTGTTTGAAGGGAAAACATGATTATGATTGTTTCCTAGAATATAAGGCGTCTACAGGCAGTCCCTGAAAAGCAAATGCTTTCTTAAACCAGTTTCTAGGTCAGCCTTCCTGAGCAATGACAGAAAACATGGAATCTTCCTGGCAGATTTAATGCATTTGGCCTCCTTCACTTCCACTCTCTTCTGAAACTCTAGTACTTGGAGCAACAAATGTGAAATACATGTTATTTACATAAAGTATTACTGGATTGTACATCCAGATGAAAAAGCCAAAAACAAACCATTCATTTGGATTAACTGCAATTTTTAAGAACTCCTCATCAGAGGTTGACAGGATAGGAGTCAACCTTGCAAGTCCAAACTGCTCATCAAGAGGCTTTTCATAGACAAGAGCAACCCTTCCAGGATGCTTTTCATCCCATTATTTAACATGTACCAGAAGTGCTGGTACTGTTCTCTCCACAGGACTGACTGCAGAGAGACCCTGGGGGGGTTAACACCCCTGCACAGATTTACATTGAGAACATCTAGAATGAGACTGGACAAACCTCTACCCTCCAAGCTCAAGGAGAAGGGAAGAAAGGAGGGCATGGGATGAGTAAGGTGCAGCTTGAGCCTAGGGATGTTTTCAGGGGTTCAGGTTGGTGTGGCTCTTGCCACAAGGAAGGCAGTAGATCCAGCTGGAACCAGAGCATCAGACACACCAGCACAGCCTCCAGCCCATGGCATCACAGCAGTACTGCTTTGGCTTGACAATGCTAAAACTGGCACTTTATTCCCAAGTATTGGCTGTCTTCTCCCATGTGGCCCTCTCCCATGGAAACAAAAGATTTTCCTCCAAGTAGCTTACTCTTGAAAATACATCCCTACAGCCTTATCTTGAACAGGCAGGCCTCCAGTGAGGAGAAAAGGTTCAGCTAGGGAGACCATCAAAAGCTTTGATTTTTAGTGATTAAGGGATTGAGGCGTGACATTTCCTACTCCCAGTTCCATTTCATCTCTTTCAAATTAAGGCCTGGATTCAATCACTGGGTTATTTTTACAGGCATTTAATCATAATAAAAAGTAAACAAAAAAAACCCTGGCGATGAGACAAGCTCTGTAGCCTGCCTTCTTCCTCAACACTGCTACAACTCTTAAGAAGACAGTTCAGTTCAGTTGTGAAAATACCAGTACCTCTTCTGATGCAATGCAGAAACCTGTAATGTATCCCCAGCTCTCTGGACAGCAATGAGAACTATTCAAAATTTAAAACAAGCATAAGACATGTTATTACAATTGTAAGTAGCTATGGAAGAATATTAGCAGATGCTGTTTTAAAAAAAGATGATATCACCCTACAGAACGTCTTAGAATTACCCTGTTACCCAATTCTGAATACTGTGTTTTAAAAAAGAAGTGTTAGGCTTATTGCCTGAGTCCAAATATTTGTTTTTTCTAAAAAGGGCCTGAGAAGCCAAACAAATCAACTGCTTTAAGTTTCTGTTGGAGTCTAGAAAGGATCTGAAGTTCAGAACAAACAGGGTTTGTCACATGATGTGGAAGAAAAAGGAAAGTAGAATAATAAAATGCAACATCAGCATATCCCTGAGAGGACCAGAGTTTTTGCATCATGTTCCTGCTAGCTCCTAATTTCAAGCTGTGTATTTTACATTAAAAAATTAGCACAATCATTCTTATTAACTTTGGCAGGAAATTCAGTTCAATCAAATGACTACTTATTATAATCTTTGACCAAAACCATGATTAACATAGAAGAACCCAAAAATAATATTTTGATGATTTTTAGGAATTTCTTCTTGAAAGGGAGGGGACCAGAGACAGGGGAGATGATTAAAGAGTGTGCCATCTAATGAAATTAAAATTAAGAAGTATCTGTGAAATGGAGTTGAACCTCAAATATAANAATAATATAAAATAATATAAAAATATATGATAAAATATTATGATATTTTATGATATATTATGATACTGAATTTTAGAAGGCAGTTAACTTTTGCCTATTCTTATCTTTTGAGCTACCCTGGGGAAGCACCTGAAGCCATCATGGAAGAGTCCTTGCTGCTGAGACTGGCAAAGAAAATAATCCATTAATAACCCACACCAGCTCCATCATCTGTGCCACACTCGGGGGCAGACCCTTCCAACAGGCCACTGCTGGAGGAGTCATTAAGCACACAATGCACTGGAGCCTTTCCAAGCAACCCTATCTGCTGTCTTTCTTTCTACCCTCCTTATGGCAATGCAGGGAAGAGTCAGGAGAGCTGTACCCAGTCTGTCACTTTGGACACAGCCACGCAGCTTTGCCTTCAGCCCTGCCCTGCCTCAGGGTACAGCAGACACCAGGCACTGGGACCTCTTTGTACTGCTGAGGTAGCCTTGCAGCTGAACTTGGAGTTAAACACAGAAGAATCACCATTCACTTCCAGAAACAGAGTGATCTTAAATGCCACTGGGAACAAAAAATGATGCCCTTATGGGAAAGAAAGCTGCACAACACTATGGGGTGAAATCATGACGATGCAAAGCATAAAACTGGGCTGTCAGTGACAGGAATTTTCAGCATATCCTCTGCAGAATTGATTAAAAAAGTTTGAAGCCCAGAGTTAATTCAGCTTCAAAATATGACATGCTGCTTTCTTGCAAACATTTCCATTAAATATTTTCCTGGTCACCATCCAGTTCTCCATTTGCATGCCAAAAGGGATTGCTGTCAATCTCACTGAGCAGCAGTAACTAACCTTCCCTTTCTAGCTCCCCTCTCCTGAAAGCTTGTTCTATCTAGTAAGTGATAGTTGGCTTTAGGCTGATTGAAAATGTCTGTTTAAATATTCAGGACTCCCAAAAGAGTCTTCAGAATTCAAGGAGGAGCTACAGTCAACCTGTCCTTAGTGGACACTGTCTTCTGCAGGATGGCAGCACCAGAGGGTAAAACTACTATTATCAAACTCTTCCCCCCTAAACAGGTTAATAAAATAAAACCTGAGCAACATTTAACAAATAGCAAGTGAGAAGGCATACCCATTCTGTAAGCCACAGAATGGTGTTTTATTTGCAGCAATTCATTCAGCTCTCTAATAAAAAAACACACTTCTCACATAGCAGATCCTAAATAGCTATCACTTTCAAGAGAGACTTTTTGATATCCTGCTCTTTTTGAGGACCAAAAATTTACGATTATTGGTGTTCTACATTCTTATTACCAAGGGTGAATATTCTCTAGTCTTTTCTGTATCCAGGTGGTGAAAACTTTTTTACCCATTTCCTTAGACAGCAAAGCTTAAATGGATGCCTTATTTATTTCCTCTTACCCTTCACTGATTTCTGCTGTCTTCCTAGAAATTAAGGAAGATTAGAAGCATTTTAACAGTCCTGGAAGACTTCCATAATTTTTCTTAAATACAAAAGAATCATTACAAAGAGATAATTACCATCTGCAAAGAGAGATGTAAATCTAGGACTGTTCAGCATTCTAATGAAAACAGAATCTCAAAGGCATTATCCTAATGCTTCTAAAACTGGCTCCCTCTGTTTTGGGGAAGGAAACCCACCACACCAATCACAGCATTTTACTGTTAGTTTAGAATTAAACAGAAGGGCCACCCGTGGTTGCAAGTAGCTGAAACAAAGCATTCAGTAATACATGACAGCTAAAATCAAGCTCTTCCTTTTTGTTATTAAAATGCAGTACACCTGAGAAATATTTTATTGTCTACTTCAGAAAAATGGTAACAGTCAATTTGAAATTTTTAAGCTCTAATATGATAATCCGGTTTATTCTCCTGTTCACCATCACTGTTGATTAGACCCAAAGATGGGAGATAAGAAAAAAACCACAAATGTAATAAAATGAAACCCAGTGACTCATCTTGGGTCCCAAGAGGCTGTGGAGAGGAAAAAGGTGGAAGCTTAATGCTAACAATGCCTTCACAGTACCTTCTGCTATTTAATGTACAGAACATTACAAAGTAAAATGACTTTATTTTCCTTTATAGGACTAGCCACAAATGAAGGGAAATTCATATGGCATAAGAAGGTGAAGTATGATATTATTAAGAAATGGTGCAGAAATGTGACATAGTGCATAAACAAGCCATCTAATCCATGTGTAATTGTGGCAAATTGTTAGAGCTGGCCTGCATTTACAAGAGGGACAGTTGTGAGTAATTCACCTTGCTCTGCTCCATGTCCCTCTAACAAAATATTGCTCTTGTTGACAACACCTTTGTTTTACAATCACATTCTTTTTCTGAGAGGAAAGACAATGTAAGGAGAAGATGGTATGAACAGCTTAGATTTCTTCTACTCTTGAACTCAGGAGTCATTTGCTTTGTTCACCCCGGACCTAACAGATAACAAATCAGTACTTAAACAAGGAAATAAGGAAAGCAAAGAGGAGTGGGAATGACTTTGTAATTGAGGTCTTTTGGAAGTGTATTTCTTTTTTCCCAGCATTTTTATTTTAAACTGCTTTAAACACTCAGCAAGATCATGTAACTGCTCTAAGTCCCAGGCTGGTGGCAGGGGTACCCTTGGATATGGTCACAGATGCCCTCTAAGGGATTTTTGTAGGGATTCTACTATTAATAAGCAATTTGCTTCCCCCTCAGGATCCACCTGAATGCCCCTCAGCAGTGAGGCACTCAGGATGGATCACACTGCACCTTGGTGCAATGCAGCACCTCTGGAAGACACAGCACCCTGTGATGCCTGCCAAAATGACCTGCCTCAAACTAACCAGAGCTTGTCCCTGCTGTCATTGCTACACCCTTGTCTGCAGAGAGAGAGGAGAAAAAACCCACATGAAATTTGGCAGCCAGGTTTGAGGGAAAGCTAGAATCTGGCCTCTCTACTGGGACTGACTGGAGTGTGGTCTCTCAAAGTTGCATTCACACCACATAGAAAAAAAACAAACAATCCAAACCAAAACTTTCAAAAGACAATTTGCATTAACCCAAAAAGCACAGGTTTTGTAAATGGAAAATCTCTGAAAAAATGTAAGTTTTCTTTAAAAATGCCTCCATTTTCTCAAGAACTTTTCCCAATGGCCTGCAGCACTTGGCAGCAGGTTCTTGATAACAATGAGGGTCCCTATCAGTACACTCACCTCCATGGGAGGTATCTCAGGGCATGGGGATGGCTGGGAATGGTGACCTTTTCCCTTCCACCACACAAAACACCTTCTAGGTCTATGACACCATGGTAAGCAGCAGGGTCACTTTTTCTGTAGCAAAAGACACTAAAGGCACTCCAGATACCATGGTGACCAGGAAAAAGGTGATGGTTCTAAACTGAACAATATTTAAAAATGTACTTCAAATTTTTACCAAAATGTTTTAGTTTTGACAGACACTTACAGATTTCTCTTTTGTTTCCCAGGACCACCTCTGACTTAACTGTGCAGGACTTTGCCTTCCCCACAGAACAGGGAAAATAAAAAGAAAGCAGGAGGCTGGCTTTCTCCAAGAGCTCTTTTTAAAGTCCTCTTTGCTATTCAGAAAGCCTTGTTTGATAGTGATGAGAGACATGGATTTAGGTTACAATAGGTTGCCTTATGGCTACAAATATCCCTTGATTTTAGTGGGATATTCTGTTAAAAAAACACCACAGTATTTTCTAGTAGCTTGTAATCTCAGAGTATAGAACATATAAAATACAAGCAGTATCTCTTCTCAGTCCATTTCCAAGTTTACTAGGAAGAAGGGTAAAATATACAGTCTATAAATTCAAGAGAGCATTCATACATGTTTTGCCACTCACGATCTTTCACTGGGTGGCATTATTCCTGAATTAAAGACTATTTTTAAAAGGAACCTGTTGTTCTCTTTAAAATGTCATGCATTCTTCTAATGCCATACACCAACACTGAACAATGAAAACCATTTTATCCTTCTGGAATTCATACTTAAAAAACTTAGTTGTGCAAAAATAAATTTTTTGAAAAATTTTTTTCATCAGAGGTTTTGAATTCTAATAGGATTATAATGTTAATCTACCCTGTTTCTAGGCTACAGGTACTATGGGAGCATGTTCTTATTAACAGATAACATCTTTTCATGGAAAATTTGTCTATTAGAAAGAAATTATCTGAAAAACAAAAATGTTCCAAAACTATACAGCAATTATGCGAAAGCTAAAATTTTGTCGATTTGTCTGTATAAAAATGTTTTATCAAAAAAGACCCCAAAGCTAAAAACAAATTTTGTCTTGAAATTTTGAATTTTCATACCAGTTAAAGGACAGAAATGCTACAGAAAGCACATTTCAAATTTCTGGCAGCTGGAAAGCCCTGGTTTAAACAGAGTTCTAGGCATCCCACTGTACCCTTTCATAGGGCAGTAAATCATGTACATCCTCACTGAAAATTTGCTCCCTATCTCTTGTATAAAGTTTACAGGCTTCCAGTAAGTGAATTCATTACACTTCTTTTTCAGGTAAGTTAAAAGTCAAGGTGTATCAGAGCTCTTATCTCCAACCACTTACAAGGTCTCTTACTAGCCAGAGTAACCATGTAAGCAAGGAAGTGCTGTGGAGAGAGGTTTTAAATGGACACAGAACAGAGTGTCAGTATTGCCCTCATCATTTTCCTCTATTGCTCTAACTCTCTGGAATTTACTTTCATAAGTGAGTTTCCAAAGTCTGTTGCAATACCAGATTTGCAACAACTTTTGCAGCTTTGGTAGTTACACTTCCAGAGTAAGCAGCAAGTGGAGTCACACAAGACTGGCAAGATCACTGCACATTTCAGGTGAGAGAGGTGACCTTGCTTGGGTCAAAGGTACAGAGAAGTGAACCCATTTGGGGATATCTGTTTTGGTGGCAAAATGGATCTGAATTGCAACTGTTTGAGTACCTCTTGTATTTTATTATTTTACAGATTCAGCAAGAGAAAAAGAAAATTTAGGCTGATTAAAAAACCCAAAAAACTTCAAAGTTTTCTCATTGAAATTAAACAAGAAAAGCAGCCCATGGTTTTACTGCAAGTGAAAGGAAATATTTAAATTTTCACTGAAATGCCTGTTCACTGGGTGTGTTTTCTAAAACCACAGGGAAAGGAGTACAGCAGCTGTGGTGGTGGCAAGGTGCTCAGCTGCTGGAAATTACAAGCTGCTGTAAGTACATAGGTAAGCACCTTGGCCAGGTCTGGATCTGGGCATGTGCCCTTACCACCAGAGGGCTGACACCCTCACCCTTAATTCCTAGTGCTTACCAAATATGTAACTCTTTTATTTTATTGTTTTTAAAGGAACAGGATTGAAAGGAGAGATAAAAAGTAACATACCCTCAAATATAATTTATTTTGTAGGTCATATTACATTCTTAAGAGATGATTGATGTGGCTTCAAGTCCTTTTGGTCTTGAACCCATTCTTCATTATCACTTCCTAATCAAGAAGAATTACCACTTTAGCCTGAAGCTTTTTTTTTTTGTCCAAAGCTATCCAGCCAATCATCCCAAATTTCCAAATAGTTGCAGAGAGAAATCACATTCTATTTTGGGGCAAACTATTTTTAAAAATAATGTTCAACTCAAAAGTATGTTTTTGTGGATCTTTTATGTGGATCCACTGCAAATAATGCCCATAAACCCCACTTTCAGGTTAAATGCAAGGTATTCCACTCCTTTCTAGATGAAATAAAATGACCAAGACATTTAACATTATTAAAGTTTTTGAATAGTTTTGTTTTGTTTTGTTTTGTTTTTTGTGGAAATTTCCTTCCTAGGCAAAATTAAAGGCTTGAGCACATGGTTCTTCCCTGGAATCAATAAGTTCCTGTGTGCCAGCTGGTGTGCCCTTACCTCTTCTTATACATGCTTAGACTTACATAAATGCAAGTAATACAACTTAAATTGTGATACTTTCACTGCAATCTAAGCTAAATTGGATTACTTAGTACTTGCCATGGGCAAGGAAGACGAGCACACACTACTACAATCAGCTTCTTTACTAAAATACACTACATTATGAAGCAGCAGTTATGTGATTATGCAACTGACACCCAGTGTATCTATTGCAGTGCTCCCAAACTCATAGTTTCATTAAGTTTTAATTGCTTTTTTAGACTGCAAATGCAATATTTTAAAGCTATAATGGTCTTGTAATTCATTTCCCTTCTCTCACAACATTGCTAATATATACTACCAAATTTCACTGGAGTTTAACAAAACTTGTCCTTTGCTATTCACAAAGAGCATTTAATGTTACAAGACATAAAATTACAGAGTGCCTAAGAATATTGTCAATTAGCAAGATGACTATAAATATGGAAATCTCATTACTAAGAGCTGTTTGAAACTTATACCAACCAGCTACTGAAAAGACCTGCTAAATTATACTTTTATTCCTACCCTATTTTTAAGGAGAATCCTGGTGTTGCAATAAGATACCAGTTACTCTCACTTTCAGTCTTGCAAATACCTCTATGGAAAAAAAAAACCCACTAAGGAAGGTTCAGTTTTTGCTTCTAACAGTATAGGAAAAGATGGAAGGAAAAAGAAAAGGGAACATGTTGAAATTATTAAAGCACAATGGTCATAGAGAATTGCCAGAAAAAACAAACAGTATAAATTGAAAGATGTTTTTTAAAGACTGGATTCTCTACTCCATTACAAAATTGAGTGTTTTCTTTTTGGATGGACAAGGAACATTTATAAGAAACAGCCCTAGCATAAATTGCAGCAAGGCAGTCAAAAGTACAGCAGGTGTTGAGGGACAGAGGAAGCCTTCTCCTTTGAAGGACCTCAAAACAGCATGGATATAGCACACATGGAGGTCACTTTGTTCATTTACGAATTTTTGTGCACAAACACAAATACTTTGCAAGTTTGCTGGTTATAATGGCTCCTTCAGCTTCCCCTGAGGCCAAACTCTACAGCAAAGTTCTCCCCTCTGGCAGGCATTGCAGATTGCTCATTCCACATTCTACATGAAATGTAAGCAGCAGAGTTACTACTCAGAGGAAATCTTTTTTAAAGGCAACCATCTCATACTTTTCTCAAAATTTTATCACTGCTCACGCAGTAATTGTTTTAGTGATAATTGGTTGTACTTTTAATATCAAGAATAACGTGAATATTCCATTACAGAAAAAGTTCTCTATCAGCTGATTCAGAGAAAATGTATTAAGAAAAATGCTATTGCTTCCATATAAAAAGTGAAATAAATGCTGTTCTTCCTTGCCTTTAGATTTCACATTTGAAAGTCTAATGAACAACTGCAAAGTGCACAGGGCTGCTATGAACTCAAGCCCAAGCACTTGCACACTTTGAGCCAGGAACTCATCATTGGATACAGAGGTTACCCAAGTAGGAGACATAGTTTGTGCTTCACTAGATGAAAATGCTCATGCTCAGAAGGATCAGAGGGTTCTGACTATGCTTCATTCCCTTAAAGCCCTACACACTGATGGGGCTGTGTGTAAGTGCACAGAGGGGACCAGCTGGCAGCTCCTCACATGTCATCTGACTCAGGGCACATTAGAGTTAAATCTCAGAGCTTGGGCCCATAAAATAAACTTCATGCAAGATGTTAACAAAAAGTTACATTTTTACATTAACAGGATACACATAATGCATTTGCTATGAAAATAAATCTCTGAGCGAACAAAAAAATGCCCTTATTTCTAATAATAGGAGGGAAAATTACAGTTGGCAAACTTAAGAGACAATTAAGCCAGTGTTTTAGAGAACTCCAGATCACTGCCAAAACAAATATTCAGATAAAAGAATGCAGCTTCCACTCCCTGCTTCCTTATTAACTGTGTTTTCTTCTCTAGCCATTACAAATAGGTTTGCAAAATATACTCAGAAAATATATGGGTTTCTGTTTTTTCATTTGCACTTCATAGTTGTTTCTGAAGATGCTACCAGCTGCTGAAAGAGAAAGGCTTGCACTAATATTCACTCTATAAATAATGTAAGGAAAAAAAAGAAAGCCACTGCACAGCAAGGTTAAATGAGGACACTGTGGGAAATTCAGTGTAAAGGACTTTGAGGCCTCTCACTTGGCTTTCCAAGTGCAGGATATTCATTGCTTTTATTAGCTGATTAACGAGGTGTGTGGCAATTCATCTGGAGCTACTGAGGTCCTTTGATCCACCCTTCTTACAAGCACTCCTCATAAGAGACAGAAGTTCTTTGCAGCTAAAATCCCTGTATCCGTGTCTGGCAGGAGGATGCTGCTGGAGAAGGCTGGAGATGGGCAGCACAGTTTCCCCATGCCAAGGGGAGAGCTCCAGCTGTCTCATTCACCCCACAGAACCCAGCACTCACCCTTTGGGGCAGGTGAGGGTCCATCCCCCCCTCTGTGCCAAAGCTGGCAGTGCTTTCTGTGTGCCACCCCACATCTCTGCGAGGCTCTGGGGGCTCTCCCTGCTCCATCTCTCAGTGGGACACACAGCTGTTGCACGGGCATTCCTGGACAAGTATGCTTGCTTTGAGGAAGCTCCCAACCTGCAAAAGCCCTCATTACCCTTGCACACACAGGTATCAAGAACCTCAACACAAGAATTTAAAAGAATTTTTTCACACAGAAATCACTGTCTCAGACCTGCATATGGTTTGTAATGTTTAAGCCTAAAAATCTCCAATACTAGAACTCTTCAGTGTGCTCTTGGGTGCTGAAAAAAGTCTCTCCACACAGTGCCATAAGGTAGATATATGCAGAGCCCCCTGGACTGACCATCCGTGGAACAGCAGCAGTGGAAATCTGGACCAAATGGCTCAAGAGTTCTGCTAATCTGTAGGTGACAAATCTCAAGGTTAAGCTCTGTATGGTAGGGTACAACTTCCTGGCTGCATGCAGCTTAGAGGTGGTGTCTTGCTGCTTAATGTACAGCTTTAGAATGATACAAAATAGTACAATCTTCATCAGATATTCTCAAAAGGCACAGAATTGCCCCACAAAAGAGGCAGTTTTATGTAAGTGTTCTCTTTTCTGCCATCTTCACTTTAGACCTAGAAACTGTCCTTATCTTGTGGCTTTGGATGTCAATCCAAGCAACACAGAACAGCAGATGAAGTGAATCCAGGGGGAGCAGCACAGGAAAGAGGCAGGAAAAGCAGAGTGATAAGAAGCAGGAGAGAGCAGCTTTCATCTTGATCAAGATGAGAGTAGAGTGTCTCTGGAGAGCAGCTGGGATCTCCATCTGTACTGAAAGAACAGGGACATGATAGTTTCACAAAGCTCTCTGAGATGGGATGAGGCAGTCTTAGAGCTACACCAGCTAAGCATCACAGCAACAGCTGATGAGATTTACAGTCAAATATTATCCTGAACTGAAATCTGCTTTTCTGTACAGTTAGCATTCTTCTGTAATCAGTAGAAACCAAATTTTCTAGAATAATCCTATCTTATTTTAGTCTTCTTCCTCGCTAGTAACAGGGTGATCTTAGCATCAGAGGCAGTAAAACACTCAGCTCAACAGGGTGTGTGCACATGTTTTGGGAGGTACCCTGGGGCCTAAGCATAGCCATCTAGTGTCACTTCAAATGCACTTTAGGAGAAAGAAGACTTCTGGGGAACCAAGCAGAGTGACATGAGCCCTCTGCTGGACTCACAGAAGCTGGGACAGCCAAGGTCACCTCAAATGGCTCCAAACAGTTGTGAATCCCAAATACCTATCTCAGTACCAGGGTCACCCAAGAAATAAATTTGAATTCTCAGAAGATGAATACACATTTTTCTCTACCTTGAAAGGGCATTTTAAAAACTGAGATCTACCTGTGGCTGGTCTAACCTGCACCTTTTCAGCAAACAGCAGCTGGTGGAGAAGAACCTTATGAGTTAAAGTTTACAAAGAAGCACCTTTATGGCACCATTCAGTGAGATGGAGGAGGCAAAAAAAGTGAACTCCAGTGACATCCTGAAGGACAGGTCTTGCAGGAATTAGGACTGCTGCTGCTCTTGTCTCATATGGAAGGCAGTACTCACCACAGTTGTGCTGTGAGTGAGCTTCTGAGTCCATTAACTGGAAGCTGATGCTGCTAACAATTAAAATCTAAGTTAAGTTTTACAGATACCTTGTAATGGAGTTTCCCATATCCAACAGACTGTGCCTGGCACTGACCAGCCTGTCATGGTTACTACAGGGATCAATTGTTACTACAATTTTAAGTGTGAGTTGTGCACAAGTTTCAATGATGCATAGTTCACTGATAACTTTCCATAAAGAAATCAAACATGCAGAGTAGAAGGATAAATGGATTGCAGTGCTAAAGATTTGCACATAATCATTAACAAAAAGCCAAAGCATTAATTGAATTTTTTTAGAAGGGCATCCTATGCTGTATTTTCTAATTGCTTCCTCTGGTTCCATGTCTTCCCTGGGTGATGAGGGAGAGGAAGAGGGCAGGCTATGCTGGGATTCTAGGGAGAGGCTGATGCTGCTGTCTTTTTCAACATGTGGAGTATTTCCTTTAATTCTTGCCATCATTTCCTGGAGCCACAATTTGACATTTCCCTTAGTAAAACTCCTTTGCATCAAACAGATGCATCTTTTACTGTACTCAATTGATATTCCCTTGACAAGGTACCAGCATGAGGCAAGACCTAATACTCTATTCTCAAAAAGACAAAAACTAGCTCTAGTTCTGGTATCCATGCTGCTCATCAAAGTCACAGGTAGCAGAAGTCACTCTCCACAGTCCTTGCAGGAAGCTTGAAGTAGCTCTGTTCCATTAAGAGCAACCAAACACCCTTTTTTAGCAGAGGTCTCTGCACCAGGAACACTGGGTGCAACTTCAGTAGTGAATTAATGCTTGACCACCCTGTTCTTCAGCTGCTGATGAGGGATTCATTAACGTTTTTAGGTTCAGGCTACCTACCTACCCCTCTGTCACCCTGGGATGGTCACCCATGAGGCAGCAGCTGCTCACCCAGGGGTCTGTGAGGCTGGACTTGCAAAACAGTGGGGCCAGATTTGGGTACAAGATGAAAGTGCTCCCTCAAGACTTTCCAGTGCATGTCACACATGCAGTCATGGCATCACAATCTTTTGCCTGTCCATTTTTGTACCACTGAAATACTTAACCAATGCACAAGCAGTTCAAAAAAAAAACTCATGTCCTCCATAATTTTCAAAATGATCTGGGGTGCACTTCCTCAAAGCAACCTTTTAGTTTGAAAATGTTATTTGCATAAACAGCAAAAATACTTGAAGGCAAAAAATCCACCAAAGCCCTTGAAATTAATCTTCTCATTCAGCCTGAAATAAATGTGCTTGTTATTTATCATCCAGGATTCACTTAAATAGTTTTGAGGACTTGACCCCAAAGGAATGTATGTGTTTCTGGACATGCTGACAAACCAGTAACAGCATGGGCTCACATCCAACACTATAGATTTTCATGGCAAGTGCGAGTTGGAGATATTAGGATGTGAAAAAACAGTGCAGCTACACTTACAAGCACTCCCAACAAAAAAAAGTATACCAGAAGCAATTGCAGTTACTAAATATATTCAGTAAAATTCCCAAAACATGCAAAAAACAGCCATGGCAAATGCCTGCTTAGTAACTGGATCCACTCTGAGATTGTACTCAATGTCCCTTGGCTTACAGGAAAATGACATCCCTTAACAAGGACCACTGTGGGTCTGATTTTCCAAGTCTGTGGAGTTTTCAGCCTGTAATAGCTGATTTTCTTCTTCTCTTGAGAGAATTCATTCTTATCAAGGACAAGCCCATGTAAGATGTAAACAAGTCTTTATCTCTTCATAACACAGCTGTTTTTTTCATAAAACCCTCTCACAGGTGTTGTTTCTATTGTTTAACCAATAAAGAAAAGTGTTGTCTTTACTGACCAATTATATGGTTCTTCAGCACAGCACGTTATAAAAGGGCTGCACAAAACTGTAAATAAAACCTTCTGATGTTTCTTCTAACTGGAGTCAAGCTCTTCATTTTTGTGTCCAACAGTGACAGACCATCAGTGGAGGGGAAGGAAGATGGAGAAGTGAGGGGAAATGCTTTTTCATCCCATAATTATAACTTAATTTTGAGATTAAACTGATCATTTAATTACTCCTACCAGTTTGAAAAGAGGATCCAGGAAGAGATGTGACCAAGCAGAGACAACAGGCAGGTCCTCTCTCTGATAAACTCCCAGCTCCTAAAAGCAGCGTCTGTCTGGTGGGAACTCCTTGTGCACCCCAGCTGGGCTGGTGCCCTCATAGCCCCCATGCCTCACACTTCTGGCAGGGACACGGGCCTGAGGATGCTTCCAGGAAGCCAGACTGCATTTGGGATGTCTCTCTCAGTAGACATCCAAAGACCAAACTAAAAAACCATAACACTCCAAAAGGTGACTTAGGGCCTTGGAACCTTGACATGGATAAAAGGTCCATGAGGAATAGCAACTGCCTGCTAAGCTGCCCCAGGAGCTGCCCTCATGGCAACACTCATCCACACTGCTCTTCTACCTGAGCCTGATTTCTACAAAATTGGGCAGAGCTTTTCCCTGTCTCCCAACTCTTGCACAAAATCAAAGTTATTCATAGGGGACGGTGTGGTTGTGTGAGACTCACTTGCAGAGCAAAGCAACCTAAAAATAACTTGAAACTACCATTGGGTAGTTTCTATTTGTCCTTATCTTTCAAGATACTTTCTGAAAGTCCAAAAAAACTATTTTTTCATTTTGGATGACAACTGCACTCCTTGAATATGTACATCCCCACACTGAGCATAAGCTTAAGACATGCAAGAAACCCCATGGGCAAGAGTCCCCATGACTTTAGGACAGGTGGCAATGGGAGTGGATGAGAGGGTATGGCATCACCATAGAAAGACCTTTTCCAGCAGCAGAGGTCCTGGCAGAGAGTGAATGTGTGAGCAAGGCCACGGGAGAAGCAGTGGGAAGACCAGCACCACCACTAATACAAGGCTGATGCAGCCAGCCAAAGGGACACCTGCACTGTAAAGCTCCATACCTGAATGTGTGGGAATGGCTGGGTTTATGAACCTCTTCACCTGAACAAAACTCAGAGAAGCACCTGTGTGGAATCTAGAAAGTATGAGCCCTGAAAAGAGGGGAAAAAATCAAGAAATAATTTAAAAGCCAAGCAAAAAGATCTGTCACTGAATCCAACACATTGCAAAATGAATGCACTTGCAGGCAAGGCCAGACTCTTGACTGCTCAGAGAAAATCAGGAAGGTATCTAATATTTTCAGGAGAATCAGTCCACCAGCCTGTGCTAAGGGTATCCAGCCTGAAGTTTTGCAATTCATTATCTGATGTTTTTAAATGATTTCTGATTTATTTCCCAGCAAGAAGAAGACAGTCTAATCTAAAAATAAGCTGTGTGAGCAAAACCACAGAATTACATTCAGAGCTTCGGCACTTGACAATTTTTAGGCTGCAGTTCCAAACCACCTCATTTTCTTTCAGCAGAAAGAAGCAGAAAAATATTTTGCTGAAGTGAGGTCATATAATACATATGATAGATAGACATAAATATATCCTTTTGTCCCTACCACTGGGCATGCTGAAAGCATTATGTTTAGAATAACATCAGGATGCCTCATTTTCAAGCATGAATATCCTAAATGGTTAGCATGGCAACACATACTACTCAGGACCTAGAGCTTTCTCTTTCACCTCTGCCTCCTCCCTAAATAAGGCAAATATGGTTATTTTAAGTTTCCTTCAGAGGTTGTGCCAAATATTTAAAAGTAATAGGAAGAAAAATCTTTCTACATAGATTTTCATCAAAACAGTATACTTGCAAGCACAGAGGTGTGCTATTAGTTTTAAAAGTTTCCAAAAAGAAAGTTCCAGGGTTATTCTGTAACAAAACTTCACAAGAAACCTGGGTCTCTGTGCAGCAGTGACATGGAGTGTGTTAGTCAATGTGTGTTGCTAGGTCTTTCCTCCTAAAGAAATTATTTAAAATGTTTTAATTTGACAAAATCACATCAGTTTTTAAACTCTTATACCTCTAATTATAGGTTTGACTTTAAAATCATCATATAGAGAGCCAACCTTGTTCATGTATCTCTTAGCATTCCTACCATTGTTGATGTGATAAGAAGCCCCAAACACTTCTATGCTTTTCATTTTAGCAGAGCTCTTGGTCCTGAAGCATTAACAGCTTTTATGGAGGACTCCACAATGGAAAAGGAAGTTTGATAAATATTCTTCCATTTTGAGACCAGTTTTGTAAGGTAACAAGGCTAATGCCCTTTTTCCTGTCTGTCTGTTAGTCCTCCTACAGCAGCACTTTGGGAGAGCACAAGCCACATTCTCCAGGAGCAGAGCAGTCTGGCAGAAGATGAGTTGCATTCCCACAGACTTTGCAACATCCCTGGTTGACAAGGAGAAGCCCAGAGGGAAAAGCCACAAAGTGAGTGCAGCACAAGTCAGCTGGACTGCTGGGCTGGGCTGTGTCACTGTCTGTGCCAGCCAGGCCACAGAAAAGGGACCTGGGAGGGACAGGGCCTGCTCATCAAGGACTCTGCACAGAGAAGGATGGGAGTGTTGGCGTTTTTCACAAACGGGACAGGAGTGCCAGGTGATGCGTCAGGAACTTTATTCAGGCACCTGTCTCAGCTACAGGGCAAGACACAGGAGATGGTACATGCTCTCATCTACCATGGGCAGCCAAAGATCTCTTTGTTACAGGGCATTTAAAAAATTTCTAGCCAATAGCATATTGCTAAAGCTTACAGACAATTGTTCTAGCTAATCACTAAAATCACACGCACACCTGCTTCAAACAATGCTTGCATGTATGCTTTCTATTAAGAATACACAATGCTCCATTTTTAAGCTTAAAACCTTCTATTATCTTGCTGAACATATTTTTCTGCAGTCTTGAGTCTGTTTCTAAAGCCTGCTTTCACAGTTTCTAAAAATCTTCTTACCTTTACTATTTCCCACAGATGGGAGAAAGGCTACCAGAAATATCAGTGACTACCAACAACTAGCAAGTCAAGCAGCTACCAAGTCAAGGGTGAGACTTAGGAAGGAACATATTCTGTTAGTGCTTTTCCTCATGGGAAAGCCTGTTATTTTGTTATATATAAGTTACAGAGAGATATAAAACAGAGCAAAGCTTTGCCGGTTTAGTTTTTGGGCCCACAGCTCAGTGCACTGTGAACAGCCAATCAAGAAAGAAAATCACAGCTATGAAAAGTGCACGTGGGTGTGGGCATATCTATACACCCCCAAGGAGAAAGGTGCTGGCACCAGCAATGCCCATTCTCCCCAGAAGTGAGGTGGTAAAAGGGTGTGTCTGTGTGTGTCTGTGAGTCAGAGACAGATGGATGCCCAGGGCAGTGGGCTGGATCCAGTCATTAAAGAAAAGCATTTGCTGACCCCTCCACACCTGCAGTGCCACAAGTTCCCCACCCAGCTGCCAAGCCCTGTCTCCTATCAGCAGACACTGCCCTGCTACCATTTTATTTTATAAGGCACTACTCTAGACAGTGTTACTTTTCCTACAAATCAAAACCCTTCCAGATACCTGCTCACAGGGCAGCACTTGCTCAGCAGCAGATTCCCTCTGTGGCTGAGAAAACTATCTGACAACCCAAAGCCTCCTTTTCTCTTCACTGTGTTCACTTCAGTGCATGTCAGGAGTTTTAATGGTAGCTGTTCCCAGTCAGACAGCTCATGGCAGTGATGGCTGGCAGGAGCCCCCAGTGTATCTCTACATCAATGGGAAGTCAGTCTCTCTCTGGAGGGTTTATAAATGAGCCCCTATACTCACAGCTGCCAAATGTTTCATTGTAGGCATTTTATCTATGTAAACCAAACACATAACAAGGAGAGCAAAGACCTTTGAAATATTTATGAATCAATTAAAGTCCTAAAGATTTCTACTGCATGGTGATAAGGAGCAAATTCTCACATAAGATGCCAAGGCATATGGAGCAACTGATTTTATATGAGTTCAGAAACTGTAGGTTTGCAGAAAGAGAAAGGAAGAAAAAATGAGCTACATACAGATTTAGATAATAGATACCATAAAAGTAATATGCAATAAATTAATGTGACAGAACATACAAACTAAAACAATGACAGGTTTATCAGCAAAACCTAGAAACTATAAATATAGACTGATGTATTGATTAAATACTTTCTGATTGATCTGTTTTCTCAAACATTTACTATTACGTTAATTTTATGACAGCAGACAGAAGTTCTGTAATAGCACTTTCTTGCTCAATGTGTGCAAAGTTTATTCTTCTTTTCCCTGTGTTGCAAAGGTGCTTATTTCTCTCATAAACATCATGTTCGAGGAAACCTGAATGTGAAAATAAATGGCTTCATTTTGCTGCTTTGGTGTACTCAGTTTCAGGAAAATGAAGCATGACTTGGCACGAAGGTCACTGTTCATTATGCACAACGGCAGAAAAATCAGGAGCGTGGAGGGACGCACTGACAGAAATGGGGACTTGAAATAGGTTTGAAAAATAACCCAATGCAGCAGGACCACAGCAACACTAAAATACCATGGAGGCCTGGATGGTGCCATCTCTCCAAATTTCTCACCAGCTGAAGACAAGAAAGGAGGAAGAGGCAGGCAAAAGCAATGCCACAGTTCCATAATGTCAATCAACTGTTCAATATATTTCCCCTGAATCAAGCTGTATTCTCCTAACTTACCTCTTTCATAGTGGTTTTAAAAACTTTGAAGCTGAAATTAAAGGAGTCTGGGCTGATGAAAAAGCAACAGAATAAACACACTAGAAGGCAAACTGCTTGTCTCCACACACTATCACTGTAGGGCCAGGTGCTGCTGGAACACATGTACATCTCCCCAGGTTATCCTGGTGAATCTGTCACTGCAGTATGAAGGCAGCTTTTAGTCTGTCAGCCACATTCACAAGGGCATCCAGGCACTTGGCACAGTCCACAAACAAAGTCAGGTCCTAAATTCAATTCTTTTCACTTAGCTGGGAAAGAACTAAAATGTTGTATCCCTTGTATGTCACAGTCTTTCAACAGTATCAGAGAAAGGGGAAAAAGAGGAATATTACAATAAAGCAATTGTACCTTTTATTTCTAGCTATTTTTTCACCTACATTTTGTTAACCCACTTGCAAGAACAAAAAAAAAAAAAAAAAAAAGAGCTCCCAAAAAAATCCTGAACCGCAAAACCTCTCTATCATCATTCCTGAAAACTCCTTGGGGAAAATGCTTTCCCTTTGGAACATGACAGTCCTTTGAGCATGAAACATTTCACCAGATACTGTCAAACCCATACCCTTACAGAAGAAATCACCCTGTTTTCCCAAGTGCCTCCTACCTTACCCTGACAGCTCCTAGGCTGGCAGGCAGTCTGTGCCTATGGGAGACCAAAAATCAGGTTCCCAGATCTCATGACAGCATAAAGACCCCCACTGATATCTTTTGAAAACTTCATATGTGCCACCCCTATAATTACTTAAAACTCAGCCTGTGGGAGCACTGATTCCAAAATTTCTAACAACCTATAGAAAATATTTTGTTGTCTCCTTCTTTCAGGGTAAATTACTGCCATTTAGAGGTTGCAGAGCATGACCCTGCTTGTGCTGGCTCTTCTTCAGAGACAGAACTGAGAGAGGCACATGAAGAGGAGCAAGTGTTCTCTGAGCTGCACTCTATCTGGACAGCAGACAATTCTGTTTGGGTCAGGAAAAAGTCACCTCCTCAAATGGCAATTCATAAAACACTGTGGCTTGTAGGACCAGCCCATACAGCCTCCAACTGAATGTTTTATAATTTATGTGAAAACCAACTTAAGAGATTTGAATACTTCACTAGAAAAGTTGCAAGAGTAGGAATCTTTCCATTGTCTTGCTCTAAAGATGTCCCATTGGGAGAGGAAACCCTTGGAGGACAGCAAGGGACCTGCTGGTGCTAACCATGGGCTGGAGAGCCCTGGGGTCATGTTTTACATTCAGACAGGGAGCCTGCTGCCCACATTAACATCCCCCAGCCACGACACTGTGCCTGTACCCATACATTAACTGCTGTTACTGCCTGTTACAGCCCATAAACAGCACAGTGAGAACTGAACCCTGTGCCATTAGCAGCTGAACTGGGCACCTGTGGAGGCAGAAAGGGCTGCTCTGTTGGCAGTGGCATCTCATAAAGCTGCTTCTGCTGTCACCTCTCCTCAGCCCTTCTCGTCCAGCACCCAGGGCAGAAGGATTAGGCTGCTTTGCACTCTTCTCCTTGTTTGCCCTCCGAGTGGTTTACTTATTCATCTCCTTTTTACTCAGTCTTATTGAAATTTATTTCTATCCCACAGCCAGTGGTGGTGGAAACAGATGAGACATAAAGGAAGTTGCTTTTGTATAGAGAAGGAAAGAAAACAGTCTCTGTAAATAGAGCATGATATTAACAGGCTGATGCCTGACACTAAGCAAAAATAGCATCTTCTCCAAGAAACCTAATTTGCTGTAAAGATCACCAGATATGTAAGGATCTTTGATCTTCACAATTATTCACCCATGAAGCCTCTTGATCTAAATGACCAACACATTTCTTTTGGGACAACAATGGGGACTTATCTTTAAAAGGAGATAATCATGTTTCAAACATGTTTAAGAGAAGAACTTAAAAAGTGAAATAGACACAAAAATAGAGCATAATCAGTGCCAAAGTAGAAAATTAACATGTAAATTAATAAAAGTAGGAGTTTAGAATATGAATGTAATGAATGCCAAGCAGACTATTATATGCTCCTTTTCTGTTAGCATGCGGGCTCCTCAGTAGAAACACAGCTGGTACTTTTGTTTCTTCAGCAGCCTCCCTGGTACTGCAGAAGAAGTGGTCTCACTTTATACTCTGTTTATTGATGAGAAACTGAATGCAACAAGAAATGAGCATTGTCAAAATATTTGGGCTTTAGAAAATCTTGCTTTAACTTCTATAAAGCTTGGAGTCAAAATGCAGCTGCAGGCAGCCTGTGCTACAGACTGCCCTAACCTGCATCTGGGCCAGCACGGGCAGGACTGTGTGGGGCTGGCAGCCCTTGGTGCACACCTGTAAGCTCTGCCAGGGCAGGACTTCAAGTCTCCCTTGCCCCAAGCACCACTGAGGCTGTGAGAGAAGGGAATTAGCTCCAAAGGGGCAAATGAGTGAACTGGCAGCATGTACTGGTTCCAAGGAAATATAGCAAGGACTGGAAAAGGTACAGGAGCGAAGATTCACTTTTAATCACTTCTGAAAGACACGTAACCACTGAGGACCTGAAGTTAGACAAACCAGATGAGCTCTTGGGACCACAGTATAAGGATTCCCAGAGTAAAATAGGCATGATGGAAACAGCACTGGCTCACCACATCACCTGGACATGAGCCTTCACTAGCAAAAAACCTGAGAAGCAGCTGTGTTGCCTTGTCCCAAATGTGAACTCGTCATTCCAGAGAGCAGCACAGCTTCTGTGGTGCTGCAGCATGGCTGCTGACCTGCAGTTCAGTCCCCCACTCTGCACAGCTGCTGCTGGACTTTTAGAGGGAGAACAATTAGTCAAAAATTCAAGGTTGAAAAACAAAGTACTCAGTGACATAGAAATGGTAAATTGAGCAGCATATTTCCTTTCTCACTTGCAGTTCAAGTCTCTGGATGGACTTTGACCAAGCCCAGAGCTCCTCAATCAATGAAGTATCAGAACAGCATTTTTTCTAGTCTACCTCAGTAATCATCAGCTTTAACTTTCAACAGGATGTTCAATATTTTTCACAACTATGTATGCATATGTATGTGTGTGTGTATATATATGTATGTATGTATGTATGTATATGTATATGGAGGGCATATATATACATAGTATGCTGATTTGTTATAGAAAGATTAGAGTCACATTTTCTCAAACTTAAAAGAAATTATCATTTTAAAACCAGATATTAAAGTTAACAGAAAATTAACCTAGGTACATTTTGAATGCAATGAGATTTAAAATAGAAATAACTGTTTGCTATATGAATTTTCCTCTCCAAAACAGGAATCATATGATCTAATTGTTTTACCAGTATATAAACAGTTTGGGTTTTTTCTCTGGCATAAACTATGAATACACTCTTTTTTCTATTTCTGTCCTGTGTAAACACATTTTTCTCAGGACTTCCATATTTCAGCACATGGAGGGTATCCTGCAAATAGCACGTTCATGAAGCCATACTGATTGCAATAAGCCATTTATATGCAAAGCACTGAAGTTTCAAGCCATGTGCTTTTCATTTTATGTGTACAGTAAAATTACTATACCTGGACTAAATCCAAACAGAACCTCAAATCCCAGATCATTAACAACTCACTTTATGTGTTTATGCTACAATTCACATCTGAAAAGATACCATTAGAAGCCATAATAATAAAATGCTGTAAAACTACACAGTACTATCAAATTGAAATATCTTTTTAAATAGATGTATTTATCCGACTTTAAACACGTTTGTTTCCAAAATTATGTCAATATCTGCTATAGTATTATATTTAAACTTTGAATGGTGTTCATCAAGTCAGAACAATCTGATGAGACTCTTCTGATGTCAGCAAGAATGACATAAATATCTCAGGTTCTGAGATCCCACCTGGGCTCCTCAGCACAGCAAAACAGGGACCTGTTGGAGGAAATCTAGAGGAGGATCACAGACATGGTGAGAACTTCTCCTGTAAGGACAAGACTGGGAGAGCTGGAGTTGTTCAGTGTCAAGAAGATTCCAGGGAGAACTTAGAGCAAGAAAGAAGAATACAGATATTTTTGTAGGGTTGATTGTGATAGCAGAAAGGGTAAATAGTTTAAAACTGAAAGAGGATAGACTTAGACTAGATATAAAGAAGAAATTATTTATGTAAGTGAGGGTGGTGAGGCACTGGAACAGGGTGCCCAAAGAGGTATGGTGCCCCAACCTTGGAATGTTCAAGGCCAGGTTGGAGGGGGCTCTGAACCACTTGGTCTAGGGGGAGGTGCTCCTCCTGCCCATGGCAAGGAGTTGGAAGTCAATTACCTTAAAAGTCCCTTCCTTCAAATCATCCTATGATTCTACGCATTACCAGTTTCTGTTTATATATGTATTATTTATTACACACATATATAAAAATGATAAGACAAATACAATTCTGATGCCTTATGGCACTGAGGCACTACATGTATTGCCATATTTATGTCATAAACTGATTTTTCTGAATCAATGTAAAAACTGAAGACTTGCAGAAAACACAATTTTCTTGTACAGAAGCCATTTCTGTTTGCTTCCTGAAACAATTGCCCATAATCAATATCACTATAAATTAAATCAAGAAGTTAATCAACTCTTTCTTTCCCATTCCTTCTTCTAGGAAGTTAGGGGCTACTTTTTACTTTCTTTTAAATAAATTGTATTTCTATTCAGTGTCGAGTGCTATTTCACAACACAACAAAGGAAACATTTAGTTTCTAAGATGACAAATGCTTTGACTTTTCAGTAATGTGTCTCCTTGTTTTTCCAGCTGAATTTATTCACTGAAGGTGTACATCATTTTTATTCCATGTTCAACCAAACTCTCTGACACAAATTTACCACTTCTTAATGGATTGTTTATGTTATTTGATACACTAAGTTATGCAAAAACACTCAATATAGGCCAGTAGAAGAATGAAAAAAGAAACAAATGTTCAGATCTCATCCATGCCCTTTATCTAGAATGATTAGCTCACACATGGGTCTCATCTGCCTCAAGCTGAGTTTAGGAAGAGTATAAATAAATTAACATCATCTTTGAAAGCTAAGGAGGGCAATACTGATACATGAAATCCTGGAAAAGAGCAATTTCTGACTATAATCTCTAAATACATGGAAACAATTATTGAAAATTTTTATATTCATTATGATAAAGGACTTTAATGTCTCTGCTCTAGAAACTCTTTCAGGAATGGCCTTGTTAGGGAGTCAGAGGATTTTAGGATGCCCGATGAAACACAATTCACATCTTTTGTACATTTCTTCAATGACAGTGACATTTTTCAGAGTAAAAAAGAATTTATTTCTTTTGAAGAAAAAAAAAGCTACATATAAAGGGATAAGATTTACCAGCTCTTCATGCCAAACATAATCATACTTATGAAACTGATCTATTTAGGAAATATAATACCACTAAACCAGTTGTTATAGTTGATTAATCCAAACCCTTCTTGTTAAAAACAGATGGCACATGCAAGAATAACAAAACACATTCTGAAGGGTTTCTGATGAGAAAGCCCATTAACTTTCATTAGTTTCTTATGTATACAGAGCAGTAACAGCTGGACCACAAATAATTACAAAATATAAACAGAATGGAAGGCTGAAAGCAGAGACTAGTTCACAACATGTATGGACAAGTGCTTTTACAGATTTTGAGCAGATTTCAGATTAGGATTCTCCTGGGCCTCACATTAAAAAAAGAAATCCTCTTTTTGAAACATCATCTGGAAATATATCTCTGAAGAGAGGTAGCATTTTCCATTTTCATGAGTTTCTAAAGTGACTCTGACTGTACTGAGCTAATGTCCATTTATCCAGCCTTTCAGGATGGCCTGATTGAGGCCTCATTAAATATCCCTTGCCTGTCTAAATTGGATGGTGTATTAAATGAGAGCTTGGAAATGTTCAGTTAGTAATGATGCTACTTCAGTGTCCTATAAGATAAAATGCCTGGGATGAAAGAAAAGCCAAAGGAGAAGGGAAATGACAAACTCTGCTGAGTGGCCTGAAACTCACACCTTTATCGAAGGCAATGAGAGCAGCTGGAGCTGCACAAGGGAGGAAACAGCAAAACATACTGTGACCATTTGAAAAACATAATTTCATGACTGAAAAGCAGGAAGTCAGAGCTGAGGCCAACCAGGGCACTGTTCAGCAGCTGCAGATGGTTTTTGCATACCATGGACTGGAAGGAGATGGGCAGAGCAGACCATATGTCAGTAGCTCCATGCAGCCTGTTCCTCTAGCAGCCACCATGGTGGTGACCACGTCCCACCCTGCTGCAAAACACTCACAGCACCACATACCTCCCACCAGCAAATCTGTGCTGGCAACATGGGGCACCAGTCTCCCCAGGGTCCCCAGGAATCATGCTCCAGTGCAGCAACCCAGCACCAGCCCAATTTCCCTCATCCAGAAGTCTGCTGGTGTGAATCCCATTGCCCCTCATGTTCCCCATACAAAACCTCATCAGTGTGGTACAGCCATAGGCACTCTGCCAGTACTTCCCACTGCACCATTAATGCCTAGGGAACATGCCCCTGCTCCTTGGGCAGGGACCACTGCTGAAGGATGGGCAGAAACCCCAGTGTCCACCATGTAGGCAGACAAGACTTCCTGCATGCAGCAAAACCAGGAGGCTCTGAGCCCCCTACTCACTCAGAAAGTGAAGAGGACACTGTAAATAATTGCTAAACTTCATCCCAATTCAGTCTGGATAAAAACGTACAGCCTCTCTGCAGCTATGAGAGCTCTTACCCTTTCTGCACAGGGCTTGCAACACCTCCAGACAAGATGCAATGTAATAACTAGACCAATTTCTCTGGAAGCCTCAGAATCATCACGTGAGTTCTTAGTGAAGAAATTTACATTTCCTCTTCATAATAAGCATTCAAGGAGGAAAAAACAACATCTGGAGCTGAGTCCTCTCTGAGATCATGTATCAGGTCACAACCTCAATATCCTTCAGCTTTCAAAAGGGGAATAGTTTGCAATTTAGCCCTTTTCCTATAAAGTCCTTTTAGTTTCCTTCCTATTACCCTTCTCTCTGACATACATATTTTAAAAAATTTAACTGCATGGGTCTCCTGGCCTTACCTGGGGCAGGTATCTCCCTCTGCCTCTCTCCTGGCTGTGGTCCTGTCTCCCGATATGGCGCGCTTCCAGGAACACCAGGGGACAACCCCACTGGCTTCCATCTCAGAAGAGTAAAAAAGGAAACTTTGTGTGAAATGGGACGCTGTGCACTAAACAGATGTTTCAAATATATATTTCTACCATTTTAGGATGGATTAAACACTTTGCTTTCCCTGTATCCTGCAGCATGCTGGAGGCAAAAACTCTCCAAGTTCCCAGAAACATTGCTCCATAGCAAAGGGGATGACAGAAGAAATTGGGCTACAAGGACAGTCTATGAGAGCCTTCAGTCAGCAGCAAAGCCTGATGTGAAAAGAGCCAAAGGGAATTTTGGGGGGGAAATAAACACTGTAGTAAAAAACTAAATAAGCGTGTGCGAGGCTTGTGCAAAAAAACAGCAATGGTGTGAGCCACATGCAAAGGTTACAGAGTGTAGGCAATTGGTTTCTCTGTGTTAGAAGTCTGCTTTAAATTCCTATTTAACAAGAACTGTAGCTTTGCTTTGATTTTTTTCTTATCATAATATAATAGCATTATTATGGAAAATAGCAAATTTGCATTTAGAAGACATCTGGAAGAATTATCTTCTCCAGTTGGCCTTGATGATAAATTCAGGCATGGAATACTTTCATACTCTTATTATCTGCCTTCTTAAGCATTAGCATTGCCTGCAAATCCAAATGTACCCTCCTTGGGATAACTGTGCACTTCAGGCTGCCAAGGGGAGAGCTGAAGGAAAATCCACACCTCCTTGAGAGCAGCCTCCATCGGGAGCTGGGAAGAGCACAGGATTTCCTAATTAGGTCTGGAGCGGAAGACCAGCCTCAGAGCTCAAACAAGTAATCCATGGGGTTAGACAAGGTCACAGGAAGGGTCTCCTCCATGCAGGGAATTACAACAGTACCTTCTGCAATTTCCCAAATTTACACAAAGCAAATTCACTCGTAAAATGAACGGAGGAGTTCTCCTCAAGGCAAGGGCCTGTGTTTTTTATGGATGTAGCCAATATGCTACTCTGATTCTCAATGTTTAAGCAGGAGATACTGGATAAGAGGGGATTCCAACAGCCTAAAAGTGCCATAAGGAGTTAACACCAACCTGTTTGGCTTTCCCAGCCCTTACATTCATAATCCAGTGCTTCTCTGAGCTTGCTCACAAACTTCTCACCAAGCTGTAGAGTCCATCCAGCTTTCTTTAGCAAGCAGCCTGAGGCAACTCTAGCCAGATCCAGCCCCTGGCTTACGCAGAGGCCAGCCCAGCCCAGCCCACCTGGGCTGAGCAGCTCAGGAACCAGGCTGGCTTCAAAGCCCCTCGGGCTGCCCCAAAGCCCAAGCTTCCAAACAAAGCTCTGCCAGCAGGAGGGCTTCTTACAAACAAACAGAAAATTCAACAGAAGAAAATATTTTTACATTTACAGAATTCCATTAAACCCACTGGCAAACCTCCCACCAACTGCAGCAGGATGCCAGGATTTTACCCTTGATATTTTAAGCAAAAATACCAAAAAAATCCACATAAATCAGATGAAAAAATCCCAACCATCAAACAAGATACTGAGAGGCTCTTTGGGGATCTTCACCTAGGGACTATCAGACATCCACATACCATTGCAAAGTCCTTGGTAGGCCCAAGTGCTGTCTCACGCTTTTCTTCTTCAGCCATGTAAACACTATAGTTACATCTCCAGAGATAGGAAACCATCTCTCTCTCTCCCCAGGGGTCCTGTGGACATCTGATTTAAATGGTGCTGTCTTCTTGGGACTCTTCACACGGATGCAGGAGATGCTGCTGAATGGATGGAGTGGAGCTGCCTATCACCCAGCCCAAGGGAGCACCGTGCCAGAGACAGCAACGGAAGAGCTGGTTCCTGGAGAGATTTTTCCAACTACAAGTCTAGACAGGAAGCTTGAAAGAAAAAGAGTTCCTTCATAGAGGTTCAGATTTGATTTTTTCCTTTTCAATGAAAAGGATATTCCTTTTACATGATATCATATATTCTATATATGATAGACAAGACAGAGTGACTCAGGCACATTAAAATTTGTGCTTCTCTTTTATTTTTCCATGACACAATAAAAGCTATTCATTTTTTTTTTAAATGCCTACACTTAAACAATTTCTGGAAAATGACACAGCAAATGCTATGTTAAATTAGAATTAAGATTATGTTAAAATAGTAATAAGATAATTTACTCATTATAAGTAAATTACGAAGAGAACCATAAGTGCCACATTTTCATTTCCTCTGAAACTATTACCCATAAAAAAATGAAATTCAAGTGTAAATTGGAAATTAAAACATCAAGCATTGCTGCAGAAATGTGTAGGAAGGACACCAAAAGAGCAACTATGGAGTTAAACCTGCTCAGGTTATAAATGGTTTATATGGCCCCAGACAGTACTAGAATGGGCTGTTGTTTATGTGGGGATCTGAGGCCCTGATCGCCTTGTGGTGTGATTTCTCTCCTTCTCCTTAGATAAGAGCTCTCTGGCACTACATCCAGGTCTGATAAAATATTATTCCTTAAAACAAATAAACAGACAAACAAACAAAGACATTAGCAAGAGAAAGAAAAGCAAAAGCTGAGCAAAATGGTGGTGACAATAATTGTATTTCCCGCTATTTCAGTCACTAGTAAGTAGGAAAGAAGCTAAAAAGTGACATTTGGGAAAAAAAAAAACACCCAACATTTCATATACCAGTGTTTGGAAGCATAGAGGGAGTGGCTAGGTCAGAGTTTGAGGAAGTAGTAGACAAATTTCAATTTGAGAATATACCAGAAACCAAAGAGTGAAAGGACATCCCAGTGACACCACCAGGGCCTTCAAATGCCTCTGCAGGTCTGGCTGATGTAAAAATCTACACTTTATTTATGCAATTAAGCAGGTTAGTGGTGTAGTCTCCAGAGAGTTGCTTCATCCTTGAATTCAGCAGTGCATCCTGATGTCCCTGCCCACGGCAGGGGGTTGGACAAGATGATATTTCGAGGTCCCTTCCAACCCAAATCATTCTATGATTCTATGTGTCCTTAACATCTGATCTACTTGCTTTATTAAAAAACCCACTGTAGTCAGCATTCATCCCAGAGACCTGCATGGCCAGCCCAAAATGAAGAGCAAGGATAGCTCCATGTGGAGGCAAAGGTGGCTGAGAAGACTTTGCCACAGCAGCAGCCCACAAGGAGCAGGGTGTCCACCCAACATTAAAACTCACTCTAGTTTTACTTGCATAACAGATGGAAGTTGAAATGCTGCCTGCAAAGTACTGGTGTTCTCTCAAGGCACTGTTATTATGTAGATAAGAAATGGAAAAGGATGTTGTTTATTATAAGCTCTGCTTCTGCTTTTTTTAGTCATGTCTTACTATCTCATTAATAATCACATTGAAATTGCTGTGCTGAATCAAGGGCAAGGTACAAGGGAAGCAGCTGTAATGCAGATCTCTGAAACTGGACACTAGGATTATTTCTTTTTGCATTTCAGAGGCAAGGATCTTTCATCAAAATTGGCAGCAAAAATTTGTACTTTTTATTTTGTAGTACTAGAAGAGCAAAAGCAACACTGGAATAACCAGATGAAGAAAAGATTCTGGCATCAGAAAATCTAGTTCACAGTTTTTGTGGGATGTTATAAAATATCCAGAAAAAATGGCTTCCATGACCTTAAATGTATTTTCATCATTGGCACACACAGATATAAAGCCTCAAAAATCAGCATTTGGTGCTTTTATTCTGTGGGGAAAGCAAAATACCAGTCAAAACTTGCTGTTTATAAAAGTTGCAATAGTAAAATATTTCTCCATTGGAAATACCCTTCAGTTACTAAGTCTGGAAATACTGTAATATTGTAATATTAATTACACAATTTGACTAACATGGAGGTGGAAGTTTTTCTAGTAGAGTTTCTTGCTCTTGCTGAAGCATTTTTCTAGTAGAGTTTCTTGCTCTTACTGAAGCATTACTGAAAGCTAAGTGAAAGCTAAGTGAAAGCCAAGTGAAAAACAATTCTGTTATAAAAATTAATTTGAACATAACATAAGAAATGTTCCTGAAAGAAAATTGTTACAGTGCAAATGGTGACCTTCTTGTAAAATATGTGATTAGCTAAGGCAAAATTCAGAATAATACTACTTGCTTCTTTCCTTTGAAAGAAAATAATGGGCTTTGAAGGTCTTTGCTAAAAGAGTCTGAAGCATTTCAATACCACTCTGGTAAAATCTATTATTTAATAAGCTTATGATGTCTGAACTCATTGTCCAAGGAAACAGGTAATTCTTAGGATGGACAGAGTAGGTGGAGGCTAATTTACAAGCTGATCCCAAGGCAGGTTATCAAGCATCCCAGAAGGCATTTCAAGCCAAGATGAAGCATGTCCATGGGCATGTTTCTAACTGGCACTTGGCAAAATCCATGCTTGAACCTTCACTGGTGTGTCACATCCCATGTGCTCACAGCAATTGTCCCAGGGCAAAGGGCTCCCTCCTACTCTGCACCACATGAGCTTTATTCCAAAATGGTTTTGTGCATGAAGTGGTGACCAGGAGCACAATCACTAGCTCCTGCAGAGTCTGCAAGCACCACCAAGACCAATTGGTCCTGGATGTGCTGGGTTTTGCTCCATGAAGGTGCTTTTGCTTCCTGCTAGCCAAGACAAGCATTGGTCCTCAGTGTAGAAAGAGGGCAAGGATGGAGCAGGTACTGTGACTCCTCGGGCAGAGGGATTGTCTTTGATGTTTGCAGTTCCCCTTACCTGTTTTCATCTTCTTTTTGTTGCTACTGCTGCCTGTCATTATATATTATTTCCTTATTGAATATTTTGCTTTAGTTGGTTTAGTCAAAACAGATGCAGTCAGCAATACTTAACTCAGTTTAGCCTGACATAAATGTTTAAGGAGACTCACTGATGGGCCACATATATGTTGCAATATATAAATTTATAACATCAACCCAGCTAAATGGGAGAAAGGATAAAAAGGATAAAGAATTAGTAACAAAAGAATAACAAGACAGGTGAGTTGATTCACTTTGAGCTCATTGTTTCTGCTACTTTGAAGGTTTCTTGGTCCTTCTGGCTGTTGCAGCTATCCTCCCTGCAGCCCAAAAGCTTCCACTACAGCAGGTGGCTTGTGCTATGCGAGTTTATGCAAAGATCAAGGGCTTGAGGGATGGAAATTCTCCTGACTAATTCCAGATTTGCTGGGGTAACTTCAGCTACATTGAGAGATGAGAATTTGATCCTCTGTTCTTAAAGAGATTAGTTTTATGAAGGAGTTATGCAATTCAGAAAAATGAAGGCTGTGGTCCCACATTCTTCTTCTCCTGTTTTACTGTATTTAGCCAGCCTGTCATACTGCAGTTGTAGGTGATAAACAACTGAAATGTTTGAGTCTACCCAGGGCATTTTTTACTGCAAGGGCATGCGTGGGAAATTGCTGCTTCCATATATGATGCAGTGTTTTCAAACACGTGACACCAATGTCAAAAGTCAGCTTGGTGACAAGAAATGCACCAGCACCTAAATTAATTAAATAAAGTAATTAAAATGTTCTGTATTGCAAAAATCCCATCAATCTCAAAATTTAAGGCTGCCTTCACAGCTGTTTGTGCCTGATGATTTCCCATAATCTCTTAAATAGGCTTTCTCCACATATCTCTGCCTGACAGAGTCAGAGCATTAAGTTTCTATCATTCCAATAACACCAAGATTTTTTCTTCAGTCTTTTCAACAGTGGATGATATATGTTTGCTGCATATCGTCACCATCCTTCTGAGCTTTACTGAAGTATGCTACAAAATCCCAGAGTTACCTTCTTACAAATGTATTTTTTTCGCTAATATCTCTTTAAAAAAAAAGGGAAAAAAAAAAAAAAGGAGCAAGAAACTCTACTAGAGCTCATATCTGACTTTCTTTTCCACAAAGAGGATTTTCCCCCTTTGCTTACAACACCTCCTTCACCTGAAAATGGATGGGATTCTTGGTGAATCCTGGGACATTATAGAAAGGCAAAACAGAGCTACGATATGACACCACTTCCTGCAACTTAATGCTTTTGAGCCAACTTTCATCATCCAGGAGACTTAAATAGGGGGGAGGTCACCCACAGAGGGGACCCAGAGACCCCATGGAGCAGGGATGGTGTGAAAACAGGTAGCTGGCAGGTGTCACGTGTCACTCCTCTGGGACCTGGCAGCAGAGCAGCACAGACTCACATCTCCTCCCTCCCTTCCTCCTGGCCCTCCTGCTCCCCATCGCAGCCCTGACCTCCCTGTTAGCAACAACAAGGACTTCTCTTCAGGGAGAGGCTGTCCCTCTCCATGAATCCAGAACACAAAACCCACAGACACGCAGTCCCAGCTCCTTGCTGGAGTTCTGCCACAAGTGACCTGATGGTAATGAAGTGAGGACTTGCAACAAAATGGAATTTGAAACAATGAAGTTTTATGCCCTGGAACAAATTATTAATTGTAGGCAAACCATGTTGTAAGCATAGTAACTTGAGACCAGATAGACATTATTACTAACAATCTGAGCCAATGCCATGCCCTGAATCTGAGGCTAATCATGAAAATATTTCTCTCACACCCACTCACTACAACAACAAATGCAGCCAAGTGTAATAAATTACCCTTTTTTTGTTGATCTGCCTATGTCCAGAGTTTGCTGTGTTTCTGTTAAGACAATTCCAACAAGAACAGCATAAATACTTCTCTAGCTGACACACTATCAGTAATTGCACTTCTTGAGAATTATTTTGCCTGGCTTTACCACCCAAGAAGTTATTAATAGATAAATAGAAACAGTGAAAAGAAGAAGAAAGATCAATGTATTGAAAATGAGCACAACCAGGTCTTTTAGATAAACATACATACTCCAGCCTCCTGCTGGTAATACACAATTTTCTGGAAAGGTTACCTACTTCACATGAAAGTCTTAGTCTTAATGTGTGCCAAATTAACGTTCCAGCACGGCTCCCCTGTCCCACTGTGGTCCCAGGCCCCAGCCAACTCTCCAAGCTCACAGAGCAGTTGTGCCTGACCTCCTGCCTCTGTCTCCTCCCCTGGCCTGTTCTGACCATACTTTACCTCATCCATGGGCACCCACAAGTGCTCAGGCCCAAGGCACTGAGGTCACTCAGCATCGTGGAGCACAGGTTCATCAAACACGCTGTGTTTGACTTACTGCTGCTCTCATGGCCTTTTCCATCATGGTCCAGCCAACAAGAGTTTTCTCCTCCCAAAATCAGTGCCTGGCAATTTTCCTTTTCACCTCTCCTCTTGAGAAAATTGGTTTGTGATTATAACAATTCTATAAATTCACCAAAAGTCTTCAAAAGCATTTCTCAGAGCTTTCCCAGCCTGGACAAATGTTATTTAGCAACTCCCTTTTACAGAGTTTTCCCCCCTGAATTTAATGCTTAAAGCAATCATCCATTTTGGATGACACAGGTGTTCAAGTAGCAAAAACAGGATTAGTGGGGAAATGTGCTACAATGAAAAGTGTTTGGGGGGTATGAATTGCATTATGAAGGTTAATCATCTACCAGTTAGCACAAGGAGCTCTTTTATAGCATTAAACTGTCTGTAGTAACATAAAATGCAGTGTTGGAATGTAGAAAATGCACCAAAATACCACAAAAAAAATTCATATCCATGAATATGTCTTTTCCATGCCAAATGAAACTATTGCTTCCTTGAAAGAAACAGATGTTATGGCAAAGCTGGCTTCTCTTTTAGACTGATGGTTTTTGTCAATTTAAAAATTTTTAGTTAGTATTCAAGGATATGATTTTGATCAGCCACTGCTTTACCATGGAAATTTAAGAAAAACATCTTCCTGAGATGATGAGACTTAATCACAGCAGAGAAAAAGAATATTCTGTGCTAAACTGCTACAGAAAAAGTGACAAAATTATAAGAAAATAAACTGAGGTAGACTGTCAGCTCAATAACACAGCACTACTGAAAGCAAAAATTTTATGGTTTAAAATATAACATTACTCAGTACTCTACTTTGGCCTCAATTGATACAGCAAGACAATTTGAAAACTCTTATTGTTTTCATTTTATTGCATTTCCCCTCTGAAATTCCTGACTAGCCAGGATTGAGTAGTAACACAGTGGTCAGAAAGCAAGCCTAAAATATTATGAAAGCAATATTACTTTTCCATTTGTCACTTGCAATAAAGAGAGATGATACACTGAGATCACCACTATTTTTTCTTAACTTCTGTTTGTGGTAGCTGAAAACATCTGTCCCACACACAGAGGTGCAGCACACAGTCAGCTCACACGGCATGAAACGTCAACTCTTTCCAGGCCAAGCAGATGCAAAAACAGAGGGGCTTAGCACTGCAGTCTTAAAAGTGCAGAGTTGCCTGCCTTACCTTGCATGCTAAGTGCCAAGAGCAGTGTGAATAACATTGATTTTAACAGATAAAACTCTGAAATTTGCTAGTGATGATCTACACTTCACTATGGACCCTATCATTCCTAATCCAGTCATAGCAAAAACTATGAAAATACACCCAGGAAGAGTCTTTGATCATGGATGCTTCCATGCTCCATGATATTCATCCTACACACTGCTGGATAAGACAGAAAATTGATCCAGGCCAGGAACAGACAAACAATTACATTTTTGTTGAATAAGCCAAATCATTACACTGGGGGCTGCAGGTTGCAGAAGGCCAGAACATCTGACATAGAGAAATCATGCTGGCATTAGGTTAACTGCTAAATATTGAAAGAGCGCAAGAAGTCAACATTGGATGAGTGTTTTAATCCACATGGCCACAGCATTTCTGATCTGATAACCAGGACCAAAATGTTAGATGGATTTATGATAGGCCCAACATTCAGTATGAGGAAAACAAATCTTGCAACAGCAACTCAGTTTGTCAGAAAAGTAATGATTAATTAGGGAATGATCTTTCCTTCAGAAAAATTACTAAGGTCTTCAATATACTGCCTGAGCTTTTCATAACTAGTCCAAACTTTATTTCATAAAAATCTTATGAGACTAGAACTGCTCAGTCAGAAAAGAAACAGAAACTTGAATTTTAGAAATATAGTGAGTCAAGGAAATGAAGATCTGACCAAAAAGTAAGAGGGATGGGGAAGACCTGCCATAGTCATTCACCCTCCTTGTGTGCTCAGCCGGGTCTGTGGGAGACAAAACAGTGTCCTCTACTCCTACAATAACAAGAATTATATCAGACTTATCTCTCTTTCCAATAAAAGTTGGAGTGGGACTTAATGCTCTTTAACACAACTATTAACATGTTACTAAGTCCTCGATCAGCATATTTTAAGGACTTTTCAGATAGGAATTACCATTCTGTGGAGCAGCCTAAGAACACTGTTAAAGTTCAGTTCTTGTCAGTCATCCTCCATACACCAACACTAACAGAGCTAAAAATAGCTACGATTTTGGAGAAGGATATTCTCCAATGTAAACAGTTTATAAATTAAGGGAGGTTTTTAGATTGGGTATATATCACTAGCAGAGCCAGTTAAGTATGGCACAAAGTAAATTGTCCATTAAAACAAAAGAAAACCTTTCATATTTTCTCGGCCTGGTAGAAAGAAAAAATTACTGAAATTGTTCTTTTTTCTGCCTCTGTTTAAAGTGTCATTGGACTGAACTCTGGATAACACCCAGGAATCTGGAGCCTCCTCTCTGATTAAATGTATATTTTCTAGAATGGAGCTGGAATTAGCACACAGCTTCATGTTTCAGATAACCTGCCTTTAAGTTACAAGCAATGTATTACAAAATACTCAAAAATTACTCCTCCCCTGCTAAAAATAAAAAAAAACCACCCTCAGTAATAATAGCAGATAGTTAAATGCACAGAACATATACACAGATTTTTATCTGAAGTATGATCAGTACAAACTACAAATCCCAAGATTGTCTTGCAGTAAACACCCCACCTTGCTGTAACTTCCCTAGGGGCATATCCATCTTACTTCTAAGACACAGGCAGAGCAGCATGTGGTGGAACAGAAGAAACATATGGTTTGTGGTTCCTGCCTATGCCCTGTTTGACAGTCGTGGGTTTAATAAAAGCTGGTTGGCTTAGGTTAAATTACTGGTGCAAAACCAATCAGACACAGCGGGGCATGTGCATGTGTCCTCGTGGGCAGGGATCCCAAGGCATGGTGTGTGCGTATGTGGGTAGGAAATGTCTGTGTGTGGTACGTGTGAACACTCTCTGTTCTGCCTGGTGCTTAGGGAGAGATCCAAGGTAAAAGACAGCAGTCACTGAACCACAGCGAGAAAAAAGGCTAGGCAAAGGAAAAGATAATGAAGAGAAAAAGAAGGGGAATTGGAATACAGAATGAAGGGAGGAAATGAAAAACGCATAGCAGAAGGATAAATCTGTGGCTAACGTACAGGACAAAGAGTCCTTGCCAAGCACCATGTGTAACCACAGTCACATCTTCCCTTATTATTTCAGTTAACACATCTGCCAAGCAAGGGAAATACTGAGCTAATGCAAGGTAGGAAAGATCACAGAAAGTCCTGCGAGTTACGCTGCTGACTTGCTGTTAGCACAAAATGAACTAAAAGTGTCCCAATCTTTTGGGTTCAAAATCCAAATAAAGCCCATTACTTTGAAGAGGTCAGAGCTACAATGAACACCTGCTGACCAGACTTGTGCCTTGTTTTGATCTGCACCCCAAAATCACCTGGGAGGGGCTAGCCATGGGGAGGCAGGGGCATCACTGCTGCTTGGAAGGGACCTTGGGTGACACAGACCAGTGGGGACAAATGAGAGCAGTCCCCAGCCTGTCCATTCTCAATGGGACCAGCAGCTATTCCTAGCTGCCCGCACTCAGCTTCTCCTTTCCTTCTTCTGCCACCAACGACTCAGGGTGGTGGAATTCAAAGTAATCACCTGCAAAAATTTCCCGTTGGCTCCTTGGCTATTTCCTTAGAGATGCAAGAGTTTGAGGAGGCCAAACCCCCTTCTCCCTCTGTTCCATCCAGTACAGCAAGGGAGCAGAGGAGCTGGGCTGCCAGGCCCCCAGCTCACACTATGGCTACAGCTGTAAGCCCAGCAAGCAGCCACATCACAAGTGCCAACACACTGCTTTGTGTTTTCCCAGGAAGGATCCCCCAGTGCAGTTTGGGAATCTCATTTTGTATGCAATGAAGTTTTTTTTCTCCAAAACAAAGTTGTCCAAAGGTGCCAAAAGTGACGACCACCCAGCCCTGAGTAAATGAAGCCCCAGGCAACCCAATAACACTTGCTCACTTCCACTGCAATCCCAAAAATAGCTGTTGCTCCAGAAACTACTTCAGGCCTCTTCAGAGCAGCTGGTGGGTCTGAAAGCTGTCTTTTACTTTTCCACGGTATCTCTGCTGACCTAGCCAGCTACCCAGTCTCCTAATTTGGTAGCAATCCTCTGGCTTCTCCTGCTGTGGGCTGTGTTTGCTTGCAGACCAAGGAAACTGCTGCCAGGCAAGGAAGGATCTGTTTCAGCACAGCAAAGAGCAGTGGAGGAGTATTTCTGGGATGATGAAACCTACACCCCAGACACTTTGGACCCAACATGCAGTAAAAGAGTAAGGAAGCATGAGAAAAGAATGAGTGGTTGGGTATGGCCTAGGCCACAGACAAGACCCTTCATAAAGAATATGCCCCACTGAAACCTAATTTTGCCTCACAAAACATAGTTCTTTAACATTTGGGGGAGAGACATCCTCCTCTATCTCCCCAGTCCATTTCTTGGTTCAGGGAAGCTCCTGTCTCTCAGGCACACATACTACCTGGCAAGTTATGGGGTTTACATCTCAGCTGGGCTGAAAAAAGGCTGCTATGAAAAACACCCCACTATGGAAAATTTTCAGCCAGGTTGTCGCAGCACTGAACTGGGTACAGCAAGACCCTTAACCTGGCTTCTCATAACCAGATGATGGAGTAGGAGAGGTCTATCACTACTAATTCATAAAGGGGATTTTTTGCTCTCATATCTGTACTTACCAGTAGGAATCCTACCCTAGATACAAAAAAATACACAACATAGAAAGTTTCTGCTTGCATAGTTAGAAATTTCTGATACATTATTTAAAAAAATTTGCAGCCACCTCTACAGAAGTTTCTCCTTTTTTACTCACAATCCAGCATGTGCTCTGTTAATGTGCAATAGCTTGTGAGACTAAATTTTAGTGTGCTTCTTCTGTAAAAAGCACCTACAAACATGAAGGCAGAAGGGAATTCTCCCTATATTTCAGCTGCAAGAACCCTCTACACAAGTACTGAGAAGTAACTGTAAAGAGTTCTGTTCCCCCATGGGATGGAAACACATAAATTCCAAATAATTCAAGGTGAGCCAAAGAGAAAAATCGCCCAGGCAGGATAAAGAATTCCAGCTGCACGCTGACCACAAGAGAAATCAAGACAACTGTTCAAAGAGCTGTGCCAGGCATCCAGATGCTGCTGCTGGCATCAAAAGATATTCCACAGTCCGATAGCAGCTGGTTCCAGGGATGGCAGCCAAAGCCTGCACATAAATCAGAGAAAATGAGAGAGAGGGAGAACTGACAGCTCACCACCTGACCAGCACCATTCCTACTATAAGAGCATATGCATGTTAGTTACTAATCATTTTTATATTAAAAAAAACAAGATTGAAAACAGAGCCTATGACCTTGGAATGAATAGGAGTGACATCTGCAAAAACCTCACTGCTCACACAGGCATGGCCACTGCAGGGAATTCTTTAGGACACCTAGATGAGAAAGAAAAACTGCTTGAGGGCATGGAGCGAGAGACTTCCCTCAAGTTTTTCACTATTTCTGCAGAGTGCTCTGTTTTAAAATGTTCACTTCTTTGATTACTGGAACATTCAAGGGTTTTCAAATGTTCTGTGCATCTGTAGCTATCCCCCTTCCTCTCAAACCGTTGCCTACCTTCTGCTGTTGACACCCACCCCCATGGCACATGGTTTGGGCACTGCACCAAAGGAATTGCCTCAAACTGAATGGTTGTTATGTGTCAAGAAATTGGGGGCAACTTGAAAAGTCTCTGTAATTAACTGTCCCCAAGGTGCTCTTCCCAGGCAGTTTCACACATGCTTGTGGCTCAAAAAACACATATTGCATATACTCCTCCCACTCCCAGCCAGCCGAGACTGATAAAACAAGTCACCAAAGTGCAGGAGCTTAAGTTTCCCCTCTACTCTGCTCTGCCTCTCTACTTTTTTCTGGTGAGATCCCACCTGGAGTACTGTGTCCAGCTCGGGGGCCCCAGCACAAGACTGACATGGTCCTGTTGGAGTAGGTCCACAAGACTGGAGCCCCTGTCCTATGAAGACAGGCTAAGGGGGCTGGGTTTACTCAGGCTGGAGAAGAGAAGGTTTCAGGGAGACCTCATAGCACCTTCCAGTACCTGAACAGGGCTACAAGACAGATGGGGAGAGACCGTTCCCACAGGCACATAGTAACATGTAGTAACAGTCTTAAAAAAGAAAGAGGGGAAGTTTAAACCGGACATAGAGGAATATTTTTTGATGATGATTGTGATGAGGCACTGGAACAGGTTGCACTGTTGTAGATGCTGCAATCCTAGCAGAGTTCAAGGCCAGGCTGAGTGGGGCTTTTAGGTCTAGCAGAAGGTGTCCCTCCCTATGACAGGGATCCCATGCCGATGGGATCTTTAAGAGACCTTCAACCCAAACCATTCTTTGGTCCTGTAATTCCAAGTTACAGGTGGAATTGGCAAATAGAAGTAGTGACTGACAGAGAGTAACTAAAAGGATCTGATTTAGGTGTCTTCTTCTGAGTACATTTCAAGTAGCTAGAGTCACCAGTTTCAGTCACCATTGTGACGTGGTAGGAAAAAACTGTTGTGGTTTACATACAGATGGTGACATTTAACTAGGACACTATATTCAAATTACATAGGACAGAATGAATTAAGATGGAACATCACCAGGAGGAAGAAAATGTCCTCTGACATGGAAAGGTTACAGAGGGAAAACTTCCAGGATGGACAGAGTTGGAGTGCAGCTCAGCCAGGGGATCCCGTTCCCAGGCCTTTGCTAACAGCAGCACTAAATCTAATTCTCATGAGAGAGATAAGCTTGTCCTTAATAAGGGATGTGTACTGTACTAGCTACAGGATGCATGTTCCTCTCTCTTACATGGAGAAAGAGATAAAACAAATACATTGTTCTTGGTAACGTCCTTAGTTATCAAATGACCCTAAAAGAAAAACATTTTTATTTTTCAGTAACTCTCAGTAATATTTCTATTAGTGTCTCCAGTAAAATTAAAGTCCTGAAATCCTTTGCCCAACCAGAACAGACCACAGGTGTAGCCTGGCCCATTGTCAGGTCCCCAGTCCCTGGAGATACCCAGAGAGGAGAACAAAGGCAGAACAAGTGCAGCCATACAGCACTCCCCTGTCCACCCCTGGAGAGAGGAGCCTCTCCAGCCACCCCACATCTCCAACACCACAGGGGCTGGTGTGCAGAGAGAAGGACCTGGCCCTGTACACATGTTTGGGGGTATTATCTTGTAACAGATAAGACTCAGTGTCCCTTTGCACATAGAAAAGGTCAGGTGTACTTCCAAAGTCCATCTTCTGAGTGAGTTTCACCTAAAATGATTTCAGCTTGAGGGCCCTGAGGCTGCTCCCAGGCAAACCAAAGCACAGGAGGCAGAGATGGATCAGGCAACTGCTTCAAAAATGGTTTCTGGTTGTTCTTTGTTCCTTCTCTGTAACTCCTGTTTTTCCTCTGTTTTTTTGACAGCTGCTGAACTGTGTCTACAAAATCACCTGTTATGAACATAGGGTCTTATTCCTAAGACCTAGAAAATTGCTTAGACCCACTATCAGCAGTGGAAAATTAGACATTAAAAACCTGAACCATACCCAGATTTTTTTCTATGTTCTTTTAAGGATCAGATCACAATTATGGTCAAATATATCCCATCCTCAAAACCACAATTAATCCCTCCATCAGATTTTCTCTCGACATTCCTGATCACCAGTGAGCTTCCAATGAACTACTTATTTTGACTAAGTATCTCAGAGAAAAATGTTATTTTCTTCCACTTTGCAGAATAAAAATGTTATGGTTGGAGGCACTGGACAAGCCAGTGTGGTGAAAAGCAGGAAGAGTAATAAAAAGTAATAAAGAGTAACTCTTACAAATAAGGTCATCACGTCTGGCTGCTGGCATCTCTGCAGGACTGAAAGGAAGTCCTCTACACCACCAGAGAAGTTTCCCAAGTTCCAATTGCATCAAGCTAAAGAATCCAGTCTCAGAAAAAGAGTTTTTCCTCTGCAGAGGCAACATGTGTGTTTCATCACAGCTCCAAGGGGTCCCTGGAGCAGAGGGCCAAGGTATGCCAGAGATCCCTGTTGCACAACATGGAGGAGGCCCCGCCAGAGATGACAAAAATCATGTCTCACCAACCCTTTGTGGGTCCTGCCTGCGTGCTTCAAGTGCATTTGTTTTCTTTCTTGACCAAACCTGATCCTTATAAAAGTCATTATAAATCAACCCTGGCCTAGAATGATGCTCTGCTAAAAATACAAGCACTCCTCTTATGCCTGCTCAGCAAAATAACACACTGCTGCTGGAGATGCAATGACGTGTGCCTAACTGGGCTGCACCAGGGCTGCTAGGACAAAAGCTGGGAATGAGGAAACAGGTGAGAGAGGGGACAGAAATTCCTGATTACTTTGGGGTCATCCTAGTTGGAACACCTCCTGCCTCAGACCCATGTGCTCTGGAGGTGGTGACTTCACGACAGACAAACTGTATTAGAGGTGGAGATGTGGTCCTCAAGGGAGTCAGGCAGTAATCCCATCTATTCAAGCATCTCCTGGAGCCTGTTTTCCTTTGGTAAGAATTCATCACATCTAAACTGCTCAAGAAACCATCAGCTTCTTCAATCAATAGGATTGTTCTAATAAACTTACATTTGTATTTTAAATTCATTCTAGTCTTTAACAAGAACTTAGAATTCTTGAATGTATTCCTCTGCATATATACAGTAATTCATGTGGGTTATACATGACAGAGAAGTTTCTTACAACAGTTTCCCCTTCATTTATCATGTCCTGCATAACTCATTTGTTGGTTCTTGTCCAGAAATAACAGAACTATTCCCATGTTAATGCTGATAAAGCTTTCCTTCAAATCTTCCTGAATTTTTTCCCTATTTGATATTATATACACAAGAAAAAAAAAAAAACATGGACAGATACATTAACATGTACTAAATTAAAGAATTACAATAAAACAGGAAATAGGTTTACTGCAATTTTATGTACTGAAAACAAAGTGTGGTCACATCAAGGCAAAGTCCAGAGCAAGAAGTCAGTCAACTCAGCATGAAATTAAACAAGTATGCAAGGAAGAAGGTCTACAAGAAGGTCCAGATTTCATCCAAGGATGCAAGTTCAAAGGGGAGGCAAGGTGACAGCTCAGAGTCCATAAACCTTCTTGCACACATGGAGAGTAGGAATTGGTTGTCAACAGAGGCAATAAAAATCATCTTGCAATATCCTACAGAACAAATTGGCTATTGGTAGGAGCTTGCTGAAGCACGTGTTCAGGCACTGTAAAGATTGATATCTCTAATCTGCAGACTCCAGGATTTTGATTTTCATTTTGCTGTCTCACCTCTAAAAGGAGGTAGAGAAAAATGGGAGAACATCCACTCAGCTTTCCTTTTCAGTAAAACCATCCTGGAAGATTAACTGCAGCCCACTTTCAATACAAAAAATCAAAGGATTGTGCAGGAAGGGCTGAGGGGAGTAACTGAAATAATCCAATAACTGGATTCAGACATTGGACCCAGCTCTCAAATCTAATGCCCAATTAAAAAAAAAAAAAAAAAAAAAAAAAAAAAAAGAAAAAAAAAGGAAGAAAAAGAAAGAGCAAAGCAAGGGCAATAAGGAAAGGAAAACCAATGTCATATATTGCCTGAATATTCCAGCAATAAGCCTAGTTATTTATGAATATACATAATTTTGACTAGATACCCAACTACCATGTAAAAATGATGATGATAACTCTAATTAAACTTTGTTCACGATAGTATAAATGACAAAGGTACAATATTCCACATATACTTTTTCTATTATTTTGTTAGGAAATTATTTTAAAGTGGAGTCAGCCAAAACAAACATCTGCCAAGAATCTCCTCCAGTATATGAGCATCTGCTTCTAATATTTACCAGGCTGTGAGCTTGTCTTTAGAGAAATGGAAAAAAACTAAAAAAAGTCCTGTGCTTGAATACAAGAAGTCATATGCAAAATGCTAAGTGTTACCTCTTGCTGCATCATCCCCTATGCTGTACAGGTAAATTCCTCTTCCATGAGAAACATCTGCATCCCATTCAGAGGATGAGATACCAGCCCACTGTTTCTGTCAGACAGCAATGGCACTCATCCCAGGACAAGCAGGTGATTTTTTTCAGCCTGCAGCATTTCTTGATGGCACTGTTCCCTAACACTGCTTATCTTCCAGCTGCTAGCAATAGCATTTCAAATTTTGAACCAAATAAATCAGAATTAAGATATTACCTGATCCTCTATATTTTTAGAACTAGGTCAATAGTTATTTTATTCCTGAAGCCAAAGAAGGTTGAGCAAGACAACTGTGTCCATCAGTACAAAATGTATTCATTAGTTTTGCATGTGTATTGGCTTAGATGTCTAGACCTGCTTTACCATTTTTGTACTGAAATGAAATATATTACACTGAAGCAGATAACCTCATTAGATTTTGACCTTCACTACTAACTCTGTCTAGTTATTTTGTTGTATCAGAAATGTAAGTTACATGTATGGTCAGAGGGATCCATATTGTGCATACAATCATTTATGCATTTCTGACCCATAAAACCAAATTTCTGCTTTTGCATGCTAATTGTGTCACAGAACGAAACCACAATGGAACAGTGCATTTGCCTGATAAAGCCCAGCTCTCTTACAAAAAGCATGCAGTGTCCTTCCCCCTTCTACACAATACAATCAATGAAAAGATGGTTTCTTTGGTAAGACTTCCCAGCCCTATCCTGTCAACATTTAGCCTGAAAAACCTGTTGGCCACAGTATTTTCTCCATTTTTGTGGAGATTTTGTTCTGATTTTGTCTTTCTTTCCTAATGCTTTTCCCTCAACCACTCACATTTTTAACATATCAACTTCCCATCCCAGGATATCAGGATGACAGGGAGTACCTAGTCTGCCTTAAAGTTAAGCCTCTATGCAAGCCACCAGAACTTTGGGGACCAGGAGGTTCTTAACCTTTTGGCTCTTTTTATAAAGCCCTTCTTAGCTTTCCTACACATAAGTTAAATCAAACATTTAGTCAGGTCATCCAGTCCACAATAACACATCTTTTCAGCACAAAAAGGCTAAGGGGGAAAAAGGGATCACATTTGCAAACAGGTTATGTACCAGACATCTGAACCCAGTGTATCTAACAAAAATTAGCATAAGTGTTCATTTGCATTTAATTTTGTACTTATGAAAAAAAGAATCACAAGCTGATTTATTTCAATTACAAGATGCTGGGGTAGATACAGGAGCAGTTGGCCTCAGCAGAGGTTAACCTGAATCATCATGTTCTGTTCTTGCCTTAAAGTCTAATACATTGTTCTGGATACAGCAGAAATTAATCTGAAGAGCACACAGGGAAATTTTCTTTATGTATCTGCATCTGCATTTGAAAAAAAGAAAAACACTAAAGCAGAAATAGATACTGTTGTCTATTGCCAGTCTATTGCAAAACACACATTTCAGTCTTCTGAACTCTAAGTGCAGAAAGGTCTCAGAAAGGATGGGAACTGGTATGACTCTTCTAATTTGTAAAGCAGTTTATTTAATATTTAAAGATTTGATGTCTCCTCTGTGATTTTTCTGTTATGTTCACACGCATTATTGCCCTTCTGCAAAAATAACTTTATTTATTTTTAAAATATAAACTCTGTACAATGAACAAAAATAACAGTGTCTCAACTGAATTTCCTGTCACCCCAATTCCAATGTCAAAAGATGTGGAGGAACAAATCAGTACAATTGTATTTGTGCTCAGATTTCACAAACATGATGAGAAAAGGGTGACAATGGAGACTGTATTTCATCAACCTAACTGCTTCCAGCTAACATAAATATTAATTTTTTTTCCTGGCATCCATCATGAAATAATCACTATAGGTTTTCTCAATCATGCATTCAATTAACCAGAGAAATCTCAAGTTCAGTTAAATTCACCCTGCATTACACAAAATCAAAAGTGCTTTTAGTTGGTGCAGTTACAGAGTCTGTAGTCCAGTGAGGACATCTCTGGCACTTTGATAGTCCTCTACATGCAACTTTCCTCTTCCTGATCTGTGAATGGTATCCTGGGAGGCAGCATAGTAGGGACCTGGACCTCTCCTGCTTTGTTGTATCTACTGAAATGGCAGTAAAGAATAACCATTCAAGAGTTTTTGGAAGAGAAAAACAATAACTGAACACTGTGAAAATGAGGGGAAACTACAAAAACTTCAGTTCACAATCAATAGATTAAACTCCCTGTTTTTAATCAGCTGATTCTGAAGCAGAAACTTAATTTGATAACAAAGGCCAGCAGGTACTACTGGGAACAGATTCATCAGGAATAAGGTAAGGAAATGCTACTGTCATTTTTGGAGCTTCTCTATACAAATCCACCATGAGAAGCATATGAGAAGCACAATTAAGGAAGAAAATAAACCTGTAATTATCACATTTCTAGAATTTTTAAATTCAATTCTTTACTACAAACTGCTGGAACTTGAACTGCATGACTATTTGCCTGAAGCACTATAAAAGAGCCTTAGGTGTCTTCAACTCCAAATGAAACTACTCAACCTCAGGAAGAAAAGAGGAAAAAGAGAGAAACATTTCTGGAATGATATTTTGTTCAGAAGCTGGCAAAGTACAAATCCTTAAGAGACTATGGTAAGCATCCTGTAACAACTTGGCATATTTGGGGCTCCATGAGAAGACTGCTTAAATTAGAAGTTCAGACAGAGAACTTCACAAAATACCTTCTGTGGACATTCAGTCTGGGGTGTGGGAGTTGTCTTTTAAAGTTGGTAACGTGCTCTATATGCTATTGATTTTCACAATTATTTTAAACTAAATATGTGTCAGTAAGAGACGGAAAGCTGCTTCCAACTATTATGAAGAGCAACTAAACAGCAAAGCAGCAGAGATCCAAGAACTATTTTCTTGGTTCCCTTTTTGACTATGATAGAAGAGCCATTAAAAAAAAATCATGCTGGACTGTAAGACAAATGGCATCTTAATATCAACTATAAATATCTAGGTTTATTTAGTACTCAGAGATGTGATGAATCCCCAGTAGATACATTAATTGCTGCAGGAATTTAGATTAATTCCTACATGAATGTCCTTCAGCAGCATCACTTGTTATCCTTTCTTTGCCGGCTGTTGAGGTTGCAAATACTTGGAGCACAGAGAGAAAATATATTCCAATATCTTCTGATCTGGAAGGATATGAAACTAAGTACTAAACAGGCTCAGAGAGTTGCCACCTCCTCTGTCTCACAAAGTCTCAGGAAACATTAGTCTATACCATCTGACAGTGCATCCAGAACTTGAGATATAGACAGATATAGACAGATATAGACAGATAGATAGATAGATAGATAGATAGATAGATAGATAGATAGATAGCAGGAGATTAAAAATATTTACATTACAGTTTTCATACTGAATTTCCTCTACTGAAATATCACTTTAGTTAGAAACCAAGATGATTTACACACACACAAAATCCTGCTGTTGTATTTGGAAAGCCATTTCCAAAAGTTAGTGTGAACACAGTTCTACAGAGAACATCCTTCACCTCTCCTAAAGTTCAGTTTTAAAAAAGTTATCATAGTAAAAGCTGTTGGGTTTTTTAGAGTAACAACTGGTGTCCCCTTTAAAATGGTTTATTTATTTATAAAGCATTTGTGTGTGTGGAGTGGTGACATTTGTTAACTGTCTTGGCGTTATTTTGTTACGATGCCATTCTTTGCAACACTATGAGATCCTTACCATCCCGGCTAGAGCTACTGAACCAGAGAGGTGAGGTAGTACTTCATGAGCAGTTACTTTCTGTAGAGTCCTGAAAACTGAACAATTTGATATAAGGTTATATTACACAGAAAGAGTTGACCAAATGCTTCACTACACATGCAAAAAAATGTAACACATACAGCAAGGGGGACAGGCCACATCAGGACTATTTACCAGGCTAAGCTGAATATTTGAGGCAGAACTTTTACAGGAACTTGCAAGATGAACATTTGTTTAATTTTGACTATTTGTGGCTCACTACAGTACAATAATGATTTCAAAAAATGCTCTGGAGGTGTTACTGCCTTTAAGACACCTGCTAAGAGTTTAAACAAGCCCATACAAAACAACAGTTCTTGCATAACATACACACTGCTATTATGGTCTAAAGGCTTTAGACAGAATAGTCCAAAATCATGTCATTGCTCATGACTTGCAAAACCACCAAGGAATCATGTTGTTTATCTTAAATGAATGTCAGCAAAAGCCTTCCACAGCTGTCAAGTGTTTTCTGTAAGTCATTACTGTTGGGGGAAGGTTTGTATTAATCTCTGTGGTGAGATCTAGCCAGGAGGATTTCCAACGTGCAGCGGGCAGCAGCAAGACAAAAGCTGCACATTACCCCTGCAGCCCCAAGGGCTGGTCCCAGGTCTTGACACGGTGCTTATCTGACAGGGAATGCTGCAAAGCAGTGCAGGGATGACTGCTTGGTCTTGCAGGAGCCATCTGAGGCTGAGACACAACAGCACCAGCCATTTCTTATTGACAATGCCCTGCTTCCCCATTGCCATAACACAGGTAATTCATTCTCCACACAATTCTCTGTCCACACACCTGTGAGGCTGAGCTGTTTCATTCATGACATCTAGCTTTAATGTGGAGTTATAAATGTAAATTCCAACTATGGAATATTTACCCTTCTGTTTATCTCTTCAGTGTCTACTTTAGTATTTCTTCTATTTTGCCCAATACAACAATGGTGTAAAATGCCTCCTCTCAGGATACACCGTAGCTAGAAACATGTTGTACAATTCCTTTAGGAAGAGGGGAGTGCTTGCTTGCTAGTAGTGTGAGGCTTACTTTTATGGTCCTATTAATTCACAAGTTACCAGGCTGTAAATATGCCATTATTCTAATAGTGTATTTTGGCTCTTCTGCCCCTCAAGTTACCACATACTTTTCAGCCTTGTAAGACAAAGAAACTCCCCATTTTGAAGAAGGAAACATTTCTACAGACAACTGTAAGGAGAATGTTTCAGCCACCAAACAAAACATAGAAACCAGTCATCTGATAAATATGTATTTTACCTTTAACTGAAAACCTACAATGTTCATCATAAACACTTATGCATGCTTGGCCATTGAACTCAGAGACAATTTCAGAAAATCAGTAAGACAGTCCTTACAAACTGATCATGTGACTGGTTTGAAAGAACCCTTTTTTTAACTGAATGATAAATAGTATTCCCCTTTCCTAATACTTGCCTTTCCAATGAACAGACTTTGTTTATACCTGATTGTAGCAAAAGTAAATTTAATTTATATAGTCACAATACATGGGAAGGTTTCAAGTTTTTTGCAGATTCCAGCTTTATTCAAATAAATATTACGGAAAACTTGAAATAACCAAGACTTACTCCAGACCAAATTATTCCTCCACAACTACAGTGACTCCTACTTAACATAATTACTCCAAAATTCAGTGTCCTCCACCCTCCTTGCAGAGAGGAAAAAGCAAGACTGGAAAAGATGTTACAAAAAGGCCATTAACACACTGCAACTTCAGGGGACTTGGAAGATCATTGTCTCCTGTGATGCTTTACAAAACCAAACACAAGGGATTTTTTGTGATATCATGCTTCCACAAGTCTCTTTTAACCCTAAATTAGTAAATTAGCATATATAAATATGCATTATCATTTAGCAATATAAACAAGAGGACTAGAAAAAGAGGCACAAAATGCAGGAGCAAATCCTGTGCACCCCTCCCATAAAGCCCAGGGCTGTCTATCTAGAATGTCTTTAGAGAACTTTCTACCAGCATCAAAAGTTAAAGCTGTGACACTTTCATGTAAGGATAAGCTGGTTGGAAATCACGCAGTCATGACCAGCTCCAAACAAAGCCTCCTGTCCCTCTTCCCATGAGGGTGATAACACCAAATCAGCCCTCAGAAAGCTGGTATCACACAAACCATTCCTCTTTTGGAGAGACAGACGGCCTCAAGAGCAAACACCAAAGACACCGAGTTGAGAAAGAACAGATCCACGAGCTGGGAGTTTTTTTTCTTTAGCACTATGCCAAATATGACATCATGCTTGAACTACAAACAAATCTAATAATAGTTTCTGATCTTAATTGACAAAACAGAGTTTTTACACATTTTTGGAGGCTTACCAGACTTGAAAGATACATAAAGCCTAATCATTGCCCAGCAGAACATTCAAATTCCTCTCTAGCCACTAGAAACAATTAATTGCTCTGCATCTAGCATAACAACCCACAAACATTCAAAAGGTCGAACATTTTGATTTTTTCTTATTGATTACCAACTGCCAAAGCCCATTTATCAGTAGGGGAAAAATCAATATTTGCTTTTAAAATAAGGTCAAGTTCTTGCTTTTTAATTTCAATCCAGTGTTTTCTACAGTAAAAAAATAAACAAATCCTTACCAGGTGCCCACAACACAGTAGACCTAGGGAACCTCCTTGAATTTTGAAATAAAAACTAAACAGACCTGTCCCACCAAGGACACCAGAGTTTTCAGAATTTCAGCAGAGAATTATATAAAATAGTTCTCAAAGCTAATGAAAAAAATAGTCAAGATAAAATCAACCAAGTAAGCAGTGGAGCAATGGCACCAATTTTGCTCTAACAGTGGTTCTTCAGCTGCCAACACATTGCATTGATACCTACTGAGAGAGCCAGCAGCTGGAACAAACTACTTGAATGAGGTTCTTTACATGGAGAAAGACAGTGCACACACATCAGCAGCTATCATGACTAAAGCAACCTTCAGTATTATAATCACAGACTCAGGCTGTAGAAGGTATTTGGCACATCAAAACTGAGGACTACATGGTGGTGCAGCAGATGATTGGCATCTCATGCATCTATCTGCAAGCACTCCCATCATTATGTAATGAAAAATGTTCAAATTTCAAGACTGGTTCCCTGTTTCAGGCTAAATGTTGATTTTTGAAATGCAGTTTACTGGCTCACAACTCAGGACAATCTTACTAATCAATACACCTTCGTGGTGATGTTATCCCCACAATTCTTGCTCCTCAGCTGTTTCATCCTACAGGACAGCTAACCAGTTCAATGAACTGAAAAGGTCACCTTGGATCAACTAATTTCACTCCACTTCCACGGGCTGAAGTCCTTTCTAATTTCACCCTAAATGCAAGAAGAATCATATTTTTTAATATCTCAAGGTCAGTTTATCTTCTATCCTTTTCTTCAGTTTCAGTCATAAATTCAGCCTAGGGGCTTGTACTTTAATTTCAACCAAGTGTTGACTACTTCAAATTAAAAAAAAAAAACAGATATGAAGCTCAAAATTTCTAATAAGGTTACTTTATTTTCTTTAGGCATTCCCTCTTCATTATTTCCATTCCATCAAAGACCACTTCAAGTACAGCAAAACAAAACAAACTCAGTATGAAACCAGATTCTGGCAGATCCTTAAAGATGTTAATCTTTTAGATAGGAAAATGTCACAGTGCCCAGGTGCTTGGTTCCACTTTCCAGGAGTTTACAGACCTGGGGTAACTTCTCTGTAGAGCAGCAATGTGGTGAAGAAAAAAATCTATTACTGTTATTGCTCATGAAATAAAACTCTCAAGTCACATGCTGCATTGAGTATAAAAACACAATGAAAGCAGTTTAATGCCTACTTAAACTACTGCTATGAGGAAATGCTTACCAATCCAGAGTGGTGAGATGTGGGTGTGAGTGACATTGACCCATCACAGGGACCAGGGTCAGTTACAGAGGAAAGAGGCAAGAAGTTTGTTCCCTCCTGAGCCAGCAATGGTGGGGATTACTCAAAGCAGCTCTCTCTGGAAACCAAAACCAGATCCACATAACTCATCATTTAATTATAAGTATTTTGCAGAGCATGCTGCAAGAGCAAAGTAGCCTCACAAAATACCTAAACTGCTGAAGCTGAAAAGAAGAATTCGTGTTGTGTACCCTTAGCAATATGTTTTTGTGATTTAAACTTTTTTAATGACTTCATTCCATTCCTGTAAATCTGTATTTTGAATAAACATGCTTTTATCATTAAATCTCCTCAGATAAAGCTGACTCAGAGTAATATGACACACACCAAGACCTCCTTCTTTCCAGGGTACCGACTCATCTTTCCAGGGCAAACCAGTGCTCTCTTTGTTTCCCACTGACCAGCTCAAAGCCTTCCTGAAAGCCTCCCAGTGATCTGACACAGGGGCACAAAGTTTCAGCTATAGTTTCTCAAAAGCTGTGTCTGCGCAGCCCTCCTCTCTCAGCAGTGTGAAGTCAGTGGGAGAAAATCCCAGAACTCGAGCATCAAAAGAAATCATATTCACACTCAGCTTTCCAGGAAAAAANAAACAAAAAAAAAAAAATACCCACAAAGTTTTCAAGAAAAAAAAAAAAAAAAAAAAAAAAAAAGAAGTCAGACCATGCTGTAACAAATATTCAAAAGGGTCCTTAAGGAAATGAGCATAATTAATAACCTTTACATACCACCTCACCTCAGGGTTCCTGCCTATCCCACCAGTTTGTAAAGAAATAGGAGGAACATCTCAGCTGAGACACACAACCTGAGCCTCAGCAGCTCTGAGCTCAGAGCCTCTTCATTAGGGTGGCTGATTAATAGCTAATTACCACAGACATTCATCACCCCCCAAGCTATCACAGGAGGGGGCCATCTCTGTGGGCAGTCTATTCTGCCTGCATGTGTTTGTACAAGGCTCTGAAATGCAGCAGTTTGAGCAGAGAGTTCCCTGTTTTGGGGTACCAGCCACTGCACTGGCTTGCAGGCCCATGTGCCAACAGCTGGGTAGACTGGGAGGGATCCAGGGACAGCTACAGGCTAGACTGACAACACATATGTGCATACATACACTGTATATTTGTGTATAAAGATGTGCTATATAGATGTCTATATTTGATTTTCATCTTACACAGATGGAGAGGAGAAACCAACCAGGCCATGGATGGCACTCCTATTTGTGTCATGGCTGTGAATCCTCCATCTGTGTTGGTCTGTGTGTCTGTGTAACCGTGTTTATACACACACACAATTTATAACCTGCACACATGCCTCTTGGAGATACAACCAGACCTGGGGACACACGGCCACAGCAACCTCACCTCTCTTTGATTAGATTCTGCACCCCCTCACTCTGCACATTCTTGAAATGCTACCAGCCTCTCAGAATGTATTCGGAAAATTGTTGGTATAGTTTAAAATGTGAAGTGCTGTTGGAAGGATCAGGCAGTTCTTCTGAAGACTGCATCACCAGATACCAGCCTGAATCATAAAATGCTTTTTCCAGCTCTTCACGATATGCCTGGATCCATCTGAACAAGCCTAATAGCTACAGGAGGCTTCAAATGTCTTTACATAACAATTTGAAATACAAAAATACACTGGCTTACTTTATACTGCCAAAACAGTTAAGGTCCCCTCTTTTAACATCTCAGAAAGCGGTCAAAGAATCACTCTTCTTTCAATGCTGGGGTCTTGTAGAAACAGTTTCACCACCTTGATCATGTGTATCTGAATGTTGTCAAAGAGCAATATAGATAAAACAAGGAATTGGACTAATTCAACTTTCTTAAGAAATATACACATATAGGTAACTAGGAAAATTCAAGAATCCATCCTTATCAAGAAAATAAGGATGTACTACAAATACATTTGGGAGGAGTTCCCTGCTCTCTAAGAATTCATTTCAGCTGTGGAGTACAATGAGGACATATTATAGCCAAGAAAACACAGGGGCAATTTATTCACTGGCTCAGAGTGATGGGAAAAGTCTAGGAAAAATGAAAATGAGGAACCAATCTCCAGTTCCTTGATTCTGAGAGTGGACTGCAGTTAGAAATCAGAGGTTTGCTATTAACTACTAGGTACTGCTCTTCATTAGAGTTTAAAAATAGAAGCAAAGAACAGATTCTCCTCTTCTAGTCTGGAGAAGTAGTAAGCTCTGATTCTCAGTGTTACTCAGGATGAGATAAGCTGTACCACGGGAGCTGGAATCAGTTATGCACATGGAGTTTTGAGATTGTTCCAATTTCTTGTGGGAATGGAGGTTCTTTGGTGTAGCTTCAGCTCCTGGGAAAGGTTCTGACACAAAGTTCACTGAACTCTCTCTGACTACAGACAGCTTTACATCAGGTACAGAGGACCATCAAGGTGACTATGATTTATAGAGCAGCACCATCAGGACCTGATGGGTTAGAGCTGCTAAGAGCAGTCTTCATCACAAGGAAGATCCTGAAGGTAGCAAAGGATATTTGGCTATGGGCAGAAAAGCCAAACTGCACAGAAATGCTAAAAGAAGACACAAGACCAAAGTTTTCATATTCCTGATGCTGAATTCTGCATCAGTCATTGTATACAACACTAGCCACAAGTTTCTTCAGAGCTCATGAATTAAAACTAAGAGATTCAGACTTATTTGGGACATCAAAAACATACTGCATTAGTATAGTACAAAGCACTGTAAACAGGTACATGCATTTCCCATTTAAGGCTGTAGATATTCGCGTATTCTTAAATTTTTAAGCTATGTCTTAGGCTTCATTTAAGCAAACATAGTCAGGAAAAGAACTGACTGTGCCTGAGTTCACATGCTTAAGATGTACAGATACAATCCAGGTTTATAACCTGTCATCTTGTGGTATATCTGTGGCTGCTGCTTCACAAAACCAAAGTGGCAAAAAACCCTCCTATTCTTCCTAAGACTATGTTTTAGAAGGTTAGAAACTTTTTTCCTCAGACATGGACCCTTTACAGGTAATCTTGTCTTTCCTGTAAGGGTTCCTAGAGGTTCTTTGTCAAAGCCACTTAATGTGAGGATTATGCTTCACTTCCTGCCTAATGGTATCAACCTGCCCCACATAGCATCCACCTCAGAACAGCAGTGCATGTACAGTGAGTCCCCCCAGCAGAAGGATGTCCTGAGATGGACACAGGTTTCCTTTGGAGTGCTGGAAGTGCTTCCCCAGGAGTTAATGAGCAAGGAAGAGACTGACATTGAGTTTAGTTTAGTTTGCACCAACACCTGTTAATATCAATATAAACAAATTCTTACTTTGCTTCAATTCGAGCCAAGGAACTGTGGCAATTCCAGGCCCAGAAAATTCTCAAAATCTTGTGCATGCAGGCCCAAATACAAAATTAGAATACAGGGTTCGACCTGAGACCTTGGAAAAGGCTTCCAAGTTTGGAGACCATAAGTAAAATGTGAGTTTGTAGTTTAGATAGAAATATATTAAGCTAGGTAGTGACAAGTTTTAAGGTTTTAAGTTTGGATATAGAAGTAGTTACAAAAATAGTAAATTTTTAAGGTATAGCAATTGGTTTGTATGTCACTATATGACTAGATAAGGAAGCTCACATGGGGGCAAGATGAGTGAGACATTTCAATTACCTACTGGTATGAAGACATAAACAAACTTTGTGGCACTAGTTTATTGGCTAATTAACCTTTAAAAGACCTCGTAACTTGTGGTCTTGTGACCACTGACCAGGATCTCCTCCTGGCCTATGCAGTGAAGAGGTTCTCACCCTAAGATGAGACTACAGCAATTTATATTATAATGCTTTAAAAACAGCTTGAAGTGGTCCCATCTCTCTTTAAGTCCTGACAAGGAACAGTTTAATTTGTGATAAGAAACATATACTTAGCATACAACAGTAACACTATGCTTTAATAATACCTCCATTACAGAGGATAAAAACCTGTATGTTTCCTATTAAAATAACAGTGTGCATTCATGCTGAGAGGTTAGTTCCCGGCACCAATTTTCAGTAGTCTAGCTCAGGAGGTTAAAATCCAAAAAGTAAGCTTTTCACCATTTATGGCTCGTGTTTTCTTGTTTACAATGCACTGTGCCTTCAGAGAGACAAGGCCAGTCAATTAGAGTTTCAGTTCTTCAACATAAGAGCTATGTTACTGTGCATGGGTTTCCAACACTAACAAAATTACTTGTATCCAAAATAAAACTGTTAAATGAAATTAGGAAAAATATTTCATGTTCATAGGAGCAACACAGCTATTCAGAGCAGATTAAATGCCCCGTTTCGCATTTTAAAAAATTAATTTAGGAAGCAAACTGCATAAGCCAAAAAAAATTGGGATTTGTCATACTAAATCACACAAATATAAATCACACCTATCGCACTTTCCTGGTTATTTTTAATCCCAAAAATGCAAAATTAAATTGTTTGAGGACAAAGTCATCTCCCTGACCGTTGAGAAACAGTTTGGGTATATGGGTTTCATTAGGCCATATGGGAATGGGAGCACACTGAGGACATGCATGCACAAGCAGGTCACTCTGCAGGATGCTCTTGTGTGCCCCACGGCAGCAAAATGTTGAGCACTACTATTTTAGATTGTTCTGAATACATTTGTTAATGGTAATCAGAAGCTCAATAGTAAAGGAGAAAAAAAATTTCTGTTTCCTAAAAAAGCTATGAAGAAAGCCCCAAATGCTGTGTTCTACCCCATAGGAAAGTTCCTAAGAGGTCCCCAAATGTGCCTCATGCCTCTATACAACAGGAAATCTAGTTAGATACAAATGCTGACACTCTTGTGTGCTCTATCCAAGAGGTTTCAGGTCATGAAACAGACCTCACTTAGCTAAATACTACACTCATGTTCACAGGACAAACCGCAGCAATACTTTCAAACCACAGCTAATCCTATCCAAATGGGAATGTAATCTGTTTGAATAAATAAGAAATAAAAGGAAGAGTGAAGCCAAGGAATAATGAGTGTTTCTCAGGGCTGTGTGTCCTGGCTGAGTATTTGAAAGTGGGGTTGCATCATTTGTACTGCATATGCTTAGGAAGACAAACTGTGCCCTGTAAGGCAACACGGACAAATGTCTTGGGACAGAAGACTCCATGCGTTAAACTGTGATTTTCTGCCTGCTGGAGAGTGCTCTTTGAAGTTCCTGCAGATGAATTCCTTCTGTAATTGTATTCACAAAGGCACAAACACTTGCATTATGAATTTTTCATCTGCTTCTACAGCACTGAGACTGAGCATCAGGCAGTGATAGAATGACCGATTCCACAGTGTAAGGTCTGGCTAGTGCAGAGGTCCTCGAGCACCATGCTCTAACTTCTAGTGATGTCCAAATACTGCATTTCCTAATACTTTTTGCCATAACTATTCAAAATGTTTCAAATCGCTGCAGCAGAGCCCATGGTTATTTTGCAACTATTCCTACTGCAAAATGATTCTTATATCCCACACCGAATGGATGGATATTGCAAAACTAAGCTGAAATCACATGAGCTTTATCTCCAGCATAAAAACTGCATAAGTAAAAGATAACATATTTGTATGTGTAATGATAAAGAAAGCACAGTGGGTATTAAGTGCCTTCCCAAAGATGAGGTATTTGGCCACATGTCTCTCTGCCATGCCAGCTGTGCTGACTGCAAAGGTTACAGCCCTTGGCCTGCCCCACTGCCTGTCATCTTCCTTCACTGGAGAATAACACCTGCCCTGGGCTGCTGGCACAGCCACTCCCAAGAGTGTTCCAGCACCTTTTCAGCAGGAACAGCCATGCTGAGAGAGCACAGTACCGGAAGCTAGCCTGGAAAACTGGGACTTAACACAATGTGGATCCCAGAAGTGGCTGTGCTGCTCACCTGGAGCATTGCTGTGCAGGTAGGAGCAGCCTGTGAGCAGCTGGATGGGGACTCCTCCATCTCAGGAAGCTGGAGAGGCAATGTGATCATAAGCAAGACACAAACCCCTGGTTCTCTTCCTGATGTCACAAAGTGTCATGGGTTTGCACCCATATACACTGCACCCCACAGACCTACAGACAAGCACCAAACCTGCTCTGAGCACGTATCTTTTGAAAGTCCCTAAGAGACTGAAGTGCAGAACATTGCAGGTCCAGCAGATTTCTTTCATTTATGTATAATTTTTAAACAACCTCTACATATGTATGAAAGGTGAAATGAGTGTTTCCAATATGTCCTATAATAAATCTCCCCTGGAAACACCCAAAATCTACCTCCCTCCCTCTAGATGATCCCACCTTCCCTCGCAGGATTTCTTCAGAGGCTGGGTCTAGGATGAAAGTATCCTAACCCTCTACCTCCAGTCCTCTACTCCAGTTTTTCAGTGTTTCTATTTCTCCTTCCCTGTGAATATTCATGAACTAGCTTTTATAACTATTCCTGTCATCCAGAAGAAATTTAAGTGGAAGCACATGTGACTTTTGCCATTTTCCTTTCTGTCCCAAGGATTGAAATAGCCACAGGGAAACTGCCCACTATGTTATCAGAATCACTTGTCTGCAGTTTGGCAAAGTTCTTGAACTGGCAAGTCCTGAAGTCATCTAACAGAAAAATCTGAAAAAGAGCTTTTAGCTCAGCACATTTGAGAGAGAGGTCCTCCTGAAACCAAAAGAACTACAGGTGTTTTTAGCTAAATTTAAATTCTACTGGAACTGGTAATGCAGGCATCTTACTCCCTCAGCTATAAAATACAGCCTCACTTTTTTCTGAAATGTTGACCTTTTAACTTCTTTGAAAATATCCCCAAATAATAAGATCTAAAAGCCATTAGAACAACTCATTACTTATATAACCATGTGAAAAGAATAGAGCCTCCCTCTCAACAATAAAGATTTTCAGAGATAATACAAGGACATTGGTGACACTGTGATCTGTATAGGACTCCAAATATGCCTGTAACCAAAACCTCTTTAAAGTACAGCCTGGGTTAAATAAACAAAGATTGATCATTGCAAGCAGCAGTGCTCAGCTGAGTTCAGTCACTGCATATCCAAAGGTCCTGCTGGATGAATATTCAAACAATGTGTTCAGCCTCATGACCTTGGACTCTGCTAAAGAAAATTATAGGAGACCATCGAGGTCTGATTCTCCATGATCTCCCTGGGAAGAGAATGTAGAGATTAATGACCTGAAAGTGTAATGTAACAATCTGGAAGAAAATATAAACCATGGTGAACTAGAGTTGTGAAAAAGGTAAATAACTGCAAATAGCCATAAAGCAACCCTGACAGATATGAAAACTACAGTAGGTTCAGGGTAGGAAAGGAAGAGAAGACTATAAAACTGCAGTATCAAATGACAGCACATAATATGCCAAAGAAAAACCTTGTAGAAAACGGACATAAAACCCTGTACATACACTGAGAAATTTTGCTGCTGTAGTCAAACTGGGGACGAAACTACATGAGAAAATAAGCCAAGAGGTGACAGTACACCCTACTCAAAACAGCTGTGATGCTTAACACATTGTTCAAGTACACTCATTATCTAGCAGAAAGAAAAACTAAAAGGAATATTCTTTCCTTAGTAGACAAAAGCACAGATTTTGCAAAGATCTCACTTTTTCAGCATCAGTGCTTACCTTGGACCTAGGCAGTCCAAAAGCAACAGAGGAATTTTTTTCCTCCACTTTCAGTTGTTGCATACACAGACAACTGCAACCCCATGCAAGGTGAGCACAAGGACAATGAGTTCATTGACTTGCATCCCCCACTGGGTACATAGTCTGTGCTCCCATGGGATATCTGCACAGAAGTTGTAGGTACACTGCCTGCTTGCCAGCTCCAGGTGGGTGCTCACACTCTGCTATGCACAGTACAGAGTCATGAGCCCAGAACAGCTTGTCCTCCCTCCCTGCAGTCCTGCTAGCCCACAGGGACAGCTCTGAAAATGCACTAAGGACAGACCAATGGGCCACAGCCACAGAAACACTCCTTGCTTCCCAGCACACAGATGCACTGTTCCTTTGCTCTATTTGTCACAGCCCAGTGCCAGCTGCCTCAGAAGGACACAGACAGCTGTGAGTATGTGGGATACCCACGCTGATACAAGTGGTCACCGTGAGGCAGCAGAGTGTGATTCTTCTTCCCACCCATCCCTGCCACTTCTGTGTTTACATCACTGCTGACGTATGAGCATGGAAGAGGTTCATCTTCTCCAAGATCACATCTTAGAAACACAGAATCATGGACTGGTTTGAGTTGGAAGGACCTTAAAGACCATGTACTTCCAACCCACTACCATAGGCAGGGACACTTTTCACTAGCCCAAGTTGCTCAAAGTCCCATTCAACCTGGCCTTGAACACTTCCAGGAACAGGGTATTCCGGCCGCTGGTCTGGGGTCCGCCGTTCGAACCCAGGGGGCAGAAGCCACTCCAAAAGGATATCTCGCTAGAGACAGCCTTCTAGGGGCCAGAGCATCCCCTCAGCGGGCCGGAGGCTTCTCTCAGCAGAGACAGGGCAGCTCTTAGTGATTTCTCAGCTCTTATGTGATTTCAGCTCTGCGTGCCCTGTCCTGCGAGGCAGCCTCTATTGCTCGCCCGGGAAGAAGAGAGGAGGGTCCGTATGGCGATTCCGCAGGAGTCAGCTTTATTGTAGAGCACCAGCGAAGGGGAGCCAGTGACGGGTGTCCCTAACAAGCGGGGCGATCTAAGGGGTTTTTATGGGCAAACCAAGGTGGGAGTGGAGAAGCACGGGCCAATGGGTTACAGCAAATTACATTCAAACTTCTGGGGGCTTACAGGACCTTTCTTGGTCGCTGTAGCTGAAAAGTTACTTTCTTATCTTGGGGGTCTGGCAGGAGGTTGTGCAATCCCTTTCTTATCTCCTCAGCAGGCCTCTCTCCAAGGCAGGGCCGCTGGGGCCCTCTCCATTCCCACACAGGGCAGCCACAGCTTCTCTGGATAACTTGTTCTAGTGCCTCATCACTCTCACAGTGAAAGATTTCTTCCTAACATCTGACCCAAACCTATCCCCTTTCAGTTTAAAGCCATTCTCCCTTGTCCTATCACCTTCAGGTACTGGCAGGTGTTATAAGATCTCCCTGGAGCCTTCTTTTTTCCCAGCTGTTCTCACAGGAGAGGTGCTCCAGTTTTCTTCATGGCCCTCCTATAGACCCACTCCAATGTCCTTCTCATTTTGGGGGCCTGAGAGCTGGATGCAGCACTCCAGGTGGGGTCTCACAAGGGCAGGGTTGAGGGGGAGAAGCATCTCCCTTGACCTGCCTAGGATGCTCCTACCCATGTTCTAGAAGAGCCACTTTGAAATAACGGCAAACAAAAGAGGTACAAGAAGGGATAACAAGAAAATAAGGAAAATACACAAAGGATGCCTGATTTCTTTCCATCTTCTGTATTCTATCTTTATAGTGGAAGGACACAAGCAAAGTAACATCCATACTTACTCTTTCTGAAATATACTGTTGATAGATGAAGAGAAGAAAAAGCAGAAATAATAAGGGCCAGGTATAATTTGGATCCAAGGGTTTTGGAGACTAGAAGTATCAGTGACTGACAAAATGCGTAACTGTTTCTATACAGAGATCTCTCTTCAAAACAGCACACAAGTCATTATAACTCATCTACAGATAGTGCATGACATCCTTAACACTAAGAAAATATCTCCAAAAAATAAACTTTCAGAGTGTGAAAATTTCATTACTATAAAATTAAGTTTTCTTATTGTATTAAAGAATTTATATTAAATTCAAAGAGTAAATGCTCTTTAAAAACTGCTGCTGAAGTTTACAAGGAAGTAAACACTCAACAGGAAAACAAACATCTAATCACAAGCTATTTTGTGGATAATAAAGAGCATTTTCTTTAGTTCAGCCCAGTTCAAGAACAGGTTTCCTTAAAGCTTGGAGAATTGATTGGAAGTAAGGACTTTTCCCCTTCCAAATCTATACATACTTGGCAGAAGAGGCTGACATAGCTCTGAAAAAGAAAAGGAGACCAACACCAGTCCATTCAGACACCTACATATTCCTAGCTACAGCATCCAAGATATCTAACAACCTGCCTTAAAAGTAGAGGCAAAGCAGTTTGCTTTTTCAAAGATCCTGAGTACTTGATGTAGGCTAAGCAAACACTGGTGCATTTGGCAGTCTAATTTCATATGAAAACAATTGCATTCACATGCTCCAAGGCTGCTTCAGGATGTGAACCAAAAAAACCTCAATGAATGCAGATAATCAACAAAGTGGCTTCCAAATACACACACCTGATCCCAATTAAAATGATAATTTTAATGCACATACAGTGCTGGTTAACTGATTTTCTGATAATTCCCTTTATTTCGATGACAATGTGGTTTTTCACACTTTCCAGCTCTTCTATGTACTCAGTATTATTTAACCAATTCTATAATACTGATTTTCTGCCTCATGAACTGAATTCCAAGACATCACCACAAATAAAACATGGCCACATGCTATATATATTATTCACCATTTATGACAAAGAGTATGTATGCAATTTCTCAGTCTGAACAGCAAAAGAAGTACTAAATTAAGGAAAAATTATATTGCCATTGACACTCAACACATGAAACAGCTATCAATCAATATAAATCATCTTGCATGAAAAATAACTCTGAAATACAATCCAAAAAGTTTTAAGTCCCTCACTTACTAAATTAAGTACACATTTAAAATCAGTGATGAAAATTAAACTGCAAACTCAAATATGATTTAAAGAGCTACTAATAAAAACATAACTGAAGACCCAGTCAAGAGACAAAGGGCAGTAACTCAGATAACAGTATATGACAGCCTTAACACTTGTGAAGTTCTCATAAAAGACCAAGTAACAAACTTTGAGAATGCCAAAAGCACCTGAGGACAAAAGACACCTGAATAATTAATGGTTTTCTAATTTATTGTAATTTTAATGACATTACAGATGTGATTCACACATTTGTCTGTATTTTCCAGAAAAAATGTACAGGTTTAGTGATAGTCCCAGTGACCTCTTTCCTTTTCTTTTCCTTGATTAAAGGAAGTTTTGTTTCTCTAGATATCCACAGCTCATGTCTGCAGTTACATTTATTTTAGCAATGGGATGAGGCAAAGTTTTGATGTTTAACTACTCAAAACACACAAGAAAACTTTTTCAAAGCTTTTTGATGAGAGCCCCCAAATCCCTTCAAATTAGCTACATTTTCTCTGTGAGTCTGCTCCTTATTCCTGAAGGCTGTTTGGCAACCCACAATTACATTGCCCTAAAGAAATGAACCCCATTTAAAAAAGCTAAAGGTGAATGCATTTTCACAAAAAGTCAATCTACAATTCACCTGAGCTCTGACAGCCAGTGGGGGGATCTCAGGGAAACCATGGACAGGGAATAGGAGATGACACCTCAACTACCCCTGTCATTAGCCAGGGAAGCATCAAGCATTTTGGATCATGTTAATGGAGCAGACCCCAAAAAAGCAGAACAGAGTGTAAAAAAGATAATGAAGACACTGAATGAAGATTGAAAATATTTCAAATTAAAACTAAAAGAGCTTTGGCCTTCTGAAGGCCCATGTTTATACAGATTGTGCTGAAGTGGGTGGAATTTTAATAATTTCATTGGCAGTTCACCATTAACAAAGCCAAATTAAACAACACCAAAAAAAATCAACTGCAACAACTCCACATTTCCACACATATATAGAACTGTAACAAAGTAACTTTTTTTTTAATATTCCCAGAATTCTGATCTGGATAAACTGACTTAGAGAAAGAAAAAAAGAAAAATGGCATCCTTCTCTTTCAGGATTAGCATTTTGGCAGTTGGTAAATTTAATTCCACATAAGAGGCCACCTCATAAGAACACGAAGTGTTCAAATCCAGAAACTTTTGATGATAAAATTTCTTGTGTATCTTTGACTCCAAACTCAAGTGGGAAGCAGTCATTAAGTAAGTACAATCACCAGAATTTCTCTGGCCTGATGCTCTACATGTTTTTTTCTGTAACTCTAAACGTAGCAGCATTATTGTTGGAAAAAGCAGTGGACACGTCACATGAAAAGCCAGTCACATGCAAAATCAAAAAGTACTTGTAAAAGTCATAAGTTACACAATGCTTTCTCCCTCATACACAGAAAAGCATTAAGAATGTAAAGAGACAGCCAAACTAAATTTTCAGCTAAATTAGCCATATGGAGTTCTTCCTGAGAGAGAGACTCAGGAATTCCTCTGTGCCCTTCGGTCCTCCCGGCTCTTCTCCCTACCCAGGGGCAGGACCTTGGTTCACCCTAGACCTTCTCATCCCACTCCCTTGCCTCTTCAATTCTACATGAAGGAGAGAGTTAGACACAGGGCAGTAACATTCAGCCTATTCCTGTGGCTCCTTGATGCCAGCAGATGGGGATCAGCTCCCCAGCACATCCCTGTCCTAACGCAGCACTTCAGCAGACGTGCTGCACTCACGTCTCACTTTGCTGGGCAGTATTTGATGAGCCAAAGCTCCTCCTCCTATGCTAGAATAGCACTGAACAGGAAGATCTGAAGCTCATTTATTAAATACAATCCTAAAGAGGACTCTGGAGGAAAATACTAGGCTCTCTAGAGCTTCCTCAGATTGAAGGCCAATAAAGAATTTTTATGTTTGTCCAGTTTTCACACATACAATTCAGCCTGCTAGAGCCAAATGTGGGAAACACTTTGTCCTTCATTTGAACATAGACAAATTATTCATGCACAAAACTAGACAGGAATATACACATGTACAAGAACTATATTTATAATGATATATGGGTATTGTTCTTTCAAATCTTATCTTTTCAGCTGCATATTGGTTTCTGGTCTCAGCATGTATAAGTGAAATTATGTTTATATGGAGACATATATGGACAAAATGAGTAATGTCCTTCAATGCAGGGAATACAGAATATAATATTGCTTGTATAAATAGAGAACAAATAATATATATCTTGTTGAATGCAATTTCTAACATGAATGACATGTCAACAGTCTGTCTCCAAAGTAAGACATCTAAGAAAAGCTATGTAATACTCCAGACAAAAATGATAAAAAGCATTCTGTCACAAATACTATCTCATAAATTAGTTCACGTGTTAATTGACCAGTTGCAAACAGCACGACAGGTAACTGAATAATCATACATTGGAGTAAGTCATAGGAGCAACACACTTTCTAGATGAATGTTGCTTACTCCTCTTGCAATATCAGTGAGTATCTCTATGAAGATACTGTCTAAGCCATGAAGTACTGAGCTATCTACAGAAAAAAGAACAGTGAAGTGGAAGAAGTCTCAAATTAAATGTCTGTGGATGCATGAGGCCTGGAAGGAGACAGATTGCATCTCATATAAAAGATTATCAAGAGACTCATGCAGGGACACACTGGAGTCAGCCACAGCATTGCTTACAGAACTGAAACTCAGCAGTGATTGATGGGACAGCCTAAACAAATATGCACACCCACCAAAATTTTCACTATGTTTTTTTAAAGAAATATGGTAAATATGAAACAGTGTCAAGTAAAAGCAAATCAGGTCCTTATCTCACCACTGCAGTTGACATTGTATTACAGCTTCCCAGCAGGTGTTCAGGCTAGATTAGGCAGGGTAAGATCTAATAAATACAGTCCTCCCTACTATGGGAAGGCAAATTAACTGTAAAAACAAATCCCCATCACAGACAGAAAGAAATACTGTCAAGTGAAGTCTGCAATAGAGTCCTGACTGACAACATCACACCACAGCTTTTTTTTATTGAATATTACTTTTCATTTTATTAAAATAAATACGTTAAAATGGACCATGTGTTGTGATTCCCTGACAAAATTTATATTGCTTCAATCCCAAAATAGGAACCAGGATACCCTGTATTTTTCCAGTATAAAAGAACACATTTCCTTCATCAGCATTACATGATCAGCCCTAACTTTAAAGCTGAGTTATTTGTGACCTTTTCCTGTTAGGAAGGGCAGGGTGTTTACACATCTGTTGAAACACCATATCATTTGCAAACTAATAGTTAACTGATTCCACAAGGTGTTAAGACATTTTTCAAATAAGACCACCACTAAAAAAGAAACCATGGCAATTAATATCAGCATGCTGCTTGATAAAGTTTTCTGTTTGTCAGCCATAGCAATCTTCCTTTCCTTTTTTTTTAAAGCAGAATTTGCTACAAAAATCTCTAATTTTCTGACTAGAAATATTTTCCCTACAGACTAGTGCCTTTTTTGCAAAACAATCAAAGTGTGGCTATTTGAAGTTGGACGCATTCTAGCAGGATAAATGTACCATAAATACTAATTAATTCTCCATGTGAGCAGCTCTCTTCTGCTATGTCTATGAGCAGAACTGGAGCCCAAGATCAGAAATCAAAACAGAAGCTGATACTTTAAAGAGAGCCAACTGTATTCCTTTAAAATTGAAGTTTTTATTTTTTCAAATAGTTAAAAGAGATTCATCAATTAAGATGAAATACATACTTCAGCTAATTCTACGATTCAACTTGGTTACTTCCTTTTAAGAAGAAAAGACTCAAAAAGAAAAGTATGCAAAATCTTACATGTTAAACATTCGCTCAAGATTGTAATTTCTCTTGTCCTGTTAATGGGATTGCACATGTTTAGGAGAAAGGTTTCCCTCAGGACACAGGGACACACACCCAAGGACAGCCAGGAATGTTCAGCTGTGTCACCAGTGCCACCACTGCTCCAAAGCAATCCTGCAGTGGCTGAGCTTGGGCATGCAGGGCTATCCCACGAGTCACAAGTGCTGCACAGGGAAGGCTTCTGCGCATTTGCCTCCAAAACAACAGATTTAGAGCTGAACAGGCAGAACAGACTTCACTGCATCTGCCACTGGATCCTTTATGCTCTTCTTTTAGGAGATGTTTGTCCAGAAAAAGGTATATCATTTGATTTATTCCTCCTGGTAATGGCTAGCTACCAGGGCAAGGACTTCTGTGAAAGCCATCAGTGCCCCAACAAGACTGAAGTATTGGAAAGGAGAGCTGCCTGTTCCACTCCAACTTCTCACACAAAGATCTAATCAAGGCACTGAAACCCCTGTCTTCAAGGACAAAAGATAGCAATTAATTCTTCTCAAGTGGCAAGGACACCAATAATTCAAGTCACATTCCTGAACTTGCATTTCCAAGTAAGATATCTGGCCTCCTAAAGAGAGATGGGTCTTCAGGTTGGTGTTTTTGTTGCATCTTTTTCTACCTTTTTTTTTTTTTTTTTCTCCCAGTACTATGAAGTGGCCACTGCAAAACCAATTTCTACTGAAGTAAGTTTCCTTCTCATCAAAGCAAGTTCTCACAGAAGTAGTCCCTGGTTAGGGGAAGATGAGAGTTCTGAAGTGCCTCAGGATCAGGATCAGGAACTGCAACATGTAACCTTGGATATAATACCCCCCAACTTCCTCCAGAGATGTAACTACAAGGTGGAAGCTTGACAGTCTGTCCTCAGAAAGGTACTGAATGGAGAACACAGACACCCATCCCAATGAAGACAGTGAGGTAGAGCTTTGGCATGCACCTCTCCTTGTCAGAGGGCTGAGGCGCTGGAAAAGGTAAATGCTGTGCTTGGCTCTGTGCCCCACAGGCTGCTGTGGTCCAGCAGGGTATGGCCAGGAACAGGCTCCAGGGAATGAAGCACTCCAGACTACTGTGTATGGCTGAAGGCTGGTTTACCTTCTCATAGAAAAATAATGAAGAAGCTATTTAAAGAAGAGGCTTATTATTACTGCTGCTGACAGAGTAACAGCTCAAAAGTACTTAAGTGGTCATAATTAACAGGTAAGAAACCCTGAAGTTCATGAATAGCAACATTGGAGAAGGCTCAGCACAACTGTTTCACATAAAAAACCAACAGCCACTTTCTTCTACATCCTCTGTGCCCTCTTTAAAGCACAGGCTTGCAAACTCAGTGTTTTCATACTGAATTACAGAGGTAAGTTTCAAGGCAAACATGTGTAAACACCCATTAGGTAAGTGTTAATAATTCACAGCAACATGCCAGCTCTCCTGTAAGACATTTAATGTGCAAAGAAACCATTACAAAAGGTCATTGGAATAAACTGGATAACTTTCAAACAAAAGGAATTGCTTTGTGTATTAGTATTGTTCATCAAGCCCTTTCTTTTGCTGTTCTTGATTTTTTTTAATAGAAGTGTTTCTGCCTAAGGTTTAAATTTATGTACTCAAAATCATACATATAACCTTTTCTTATGATGATTCCTCTGCCTTTGCCAGCCAAAAGGGCAGAATCAGGCTGTATCAGGTGTCAGCCAGACACCAGGATTCAGTTGCCCACCACAGGGAGTGGTACCCTGTGGTGATAGCCAACAGCTACCACAGCACCTGGGTAGCTGGTTCCTAAGTAACACCAATCCCATACACTCTGCAGACTGATGGGGTAACAACAACACAGCTCAGGGGAATCAAAAAAGATTGTAAGACACCTCTCAGGAAGAGGAGTAAGCTTACCCTAGGAAAGAGTTTTCAGAGAGCTATCCAGATTGGGACAGGAGACAAGTGGGGTGGTGAGGTATCCCTACATGGGCAAGAGCTGAACTTGGTTTTATGCTTTATTTCTGTGTAATCTCACATATAAAGCTGTCAAACTCCTTTCATAGTACAAGCACAATCCAACACCACTCAAGTAAGCTGTAACGTGCTAATCAAAACAGACTTAGTTCTGTAGAAATAAAAGTAGACTGATCCTTAAATACATTTACTTTTCATTTACTATGATTGTGATTTACCAGATTAGTAGGTTTCATTGTATTTCTTAGCTTAGTCACTGTGGGACTATGACTGCACTGCTTTGGAACCTGGACAGACTTTATGGCACACTGCATCAGCTTCTCAGTTTACACCAGAGATCTTTACACCATGCCACACTGTGAATCTACACAGTCTGTAGGACACCAGGAAAATCTGATGCCTGTTGAAAGGGAGGCAGGAAGGTAACAAAGATCAGTATATGCAGTATTCCTCCTATCACTGACCCTTGTCTAGGAGCTAAAGGAAGTTATATTTATACACAAATTATCAATACACAGCCTTTTCAAGACAAAACCCAGATAGAAATCCTGTCAGACTGCTTTCTCCTCAGTGGCTCTGGTATTCTCTTTCCTCAGCTTTCCAATACAATGCTGCTCTGCTTACATTCATCCATAATCCTTTGCAAAGGAATCTTGGCTTTGATGATGCCACCTTTTTGTTTGTATTATTCCATTTCATCTCAGCCTGTTATCACATCAAATATTAAACATTTTCCTTCGTAACTAGTCCCATCCTCTCCATCATCCTCATCTACTGCCTGTGCTCATTCCATCACCTCAGGTCTCTGGCACCCAGTTTTGTGCACTGGGAACTTTTCTCATTCTCCCCTCATTTTTGAAGAAATTATTACTAAATATTATCATATCATATCATATCATATCATATCATATCATATCATGCTTACTAATATAACATTGTCCCCATGGTTTAAGAATCTCTAAAATTTAGCGAGGCCAAACATTTGCTTGCTGAATCCACTAAATATCACAAAACAGTCTCTGTACAATTCTTGATGCAACTGTATCTGTCTGTTGTCTCTTACATAAAATTTCTGGAAATAAGAGTCTCATGTTTATATACCTTGTACAGTGATGTTCTAACCCACAAATAGGGTGCCAAGATACTATGGTAATGTAAAAATCACCTCTGCAATGCAAGGTGACATGTGATGCAGGGATGCCAACACAAATTCTCTGGATTCTCTATGGATTTGCACACTGCTGGATGTCCATTTCTGTCCCTCAACCCTTTACAGGCAGGGCAGAAACAACAGATACTCTTATCACTCACTTTTACTGTCTCATCCCTAATTTGGGCATAATCCCAATTTAAACCAGTTATCTAACAGCTAAATATCATTTCTCTAGGCTGTGTGGTTTCCAGAAATAACTTATGCTGCATCCCCTTCCCCCATCAGGGAAACACACCCAGCAGCGATTGCCAAAGCCCACCCAAGCCCACTGCCCTGCTCTGTAAGGCCATGTGGCACAGAGATCTAGCCCTCACAGCAGACACTTTGCTACAGCCCTGCATGGATTAACCACCAAATCCACAGGCTCATCTGCAGCTCTGATTTTTCAAGCCTTGCCCCTTCCCAGTGGTTCAATGAGCCACCCCCAGACAACTCCTAAGGACCAAGCAATCACCTGCACACGGCTTCTGTCCCACTCTTAGGGAGGAAGTCAAAAGATAACAGACATCTGAGCTGTGCATACTGTAAATAAACTATATATTTTTACAGAGTGGATGTAGCCCTAATCCATAGCACCAGAGGAGGAAGAAGGAAAATGCAAAAACTTCCTTAGTCCCTGCAGCAAAATCTGTAATTGATCCTTTTCCAAGCTGAGCAAATTAATTTTTCCCTCAATGGGAAAGTCTTGAGCACTGTCTCAATCCTTTCAATTCAAATATTTCCTAAAAAACTGGGAAGAACAAAAGCAAAATCAGAAACAGAATATTTCCAGAGTTATCCTAATACAAAGCACGGAAAAAATATTTATTCATTTCTTTGAAATTCTGTATGAGATCCTTTTCTGCACATTGATGTTGCGCCAGTTGAGCATAATTCACAAATTCCTCACTCTAAAGTAAAGGCAAAAGCCCTCCAGTTGTCTTTGGAAGCCAGTGACCTCCAGCTATTTGATCTCACAACCACTCCTGTGCCTCATTGTTCTGGAAACCGCTCCACAGGAGGAGTCTGAAGGAGCTGGGCAGGGACACCCAGTGTCACCTGAACCGAGCACGGCGGTCCCTGGTGTGGCGGTGCACGGAACCCTGGAGCTGCCGTACTGGAATGCAAAGCACTGTCCCACTGACTCACCACAGGCAACAGCCAAACACACATCTGAGGAGCCCCAGCTCCACCCAGCACCATCTTCACCTACCCAGCTTTGGTCTCATCTCCAGGAAACAGTATCTCAGAGCAGGGAGATGTTTCCTGAGAAAATGAAAGAGATGGACAATAAAACCTCGACTTACATTATTAAGAAATAGTACATTTTGTATTATTTTTCTTCTCCCTAACATTGTACATTGTAATGTTGTATAAGTCACAGCTTTTTAGTAACCTGGACTCCAGATGTACTTGAATTATTGTGAAATGGTTAAATTAACATTTTTCCATGTGGTAATCATTCATGGCAGCAAAAGATCCAGACACAATGAGTATTTCCCATGCAAAAATATAACACAGAGAACATAATTTTCAAGTTGAGAAAGAAAGAAACAGTGTATGTATTAAATATAAATATATTTTACAGTCAAAACATTTTGTCATAAAGGTTAAAAATTCTCCTGCAGTTCATCATTTCAAGTATCCCAAAGTACCTCTAGTTTCCTTTATCCTTATTGTGCTCCTAAACTGTTCTCCTTTCTCCCATCAAACATTTTCAGCCCAGCTTTCCTGGACAACTACACCTCACAGAGAGTGTGATAATATAGAGATGTAATTCCCAATTTCACTCCTACGGGGTTCAATTCCAGGTTTCATTAAGATTTGACAAATAAATTAGAGTGCTTTGCCACTGCACAAAATAATCTTCACTTCCAAGGCAAGTCCCAGCAATTCAATTGCTTATCCCAAAATACGTATAAGACACTTTGAGTGCATCAACACAACAGCTAACCCAGTTCCATCTCACACCATGCTCACTGACCTACAGATCTCTGTTAAGTCATCCCAGTCTTTCCCAAATCTTTCATGCCTTTCCCCAGCAGGGCTTCTCTGCCTGAAAAGGCTGGGTTATAAAATAACCAAAGCAGTAGAAAAAACCTCCCAAAACCAAAAACCTTTGGACCTGATGGGAGGTCCCATTACACTTCCCACAAGCTGCTTTTACTGTGTCCTCAACAGTTCAGCAGCTGCTTCTGCTACACCAACACCCTGAGCATTCAAACTTGGAAGCAAATCCCTTCCCTTGCTCTTCTGGCCCTTTATCACTGGCTCCAAGCAATATGCCACAAAAATTCTCCTTTCCTTTTCTGTTTTCAGTCTCCTGTAGCTTTGGATTTTCTTTCAAGAGGGGTCAGCAAGCAAGCCCCTCTGTAGCTCCCCCTGCTATGTACCTTCTACAAAAACTCTCACATTCTCCTTGGGAACACCCTAAAAAATTGCTCCCTTCCAGCTTTGCTTTGATTTGGCCCAGATGTTGCCAACCGTATTTTTCCTTTCCCATTGGTTTCCACTCCACCTCCATCTGTCTGAGTCGGATCCAGCACAAGAAAGGCTCCTGCTTTCCTACAAATGCTTTGGTCCTATTGTAATTAAGGAGCCAGTCACCCTCTAGCATAGCAATATGGTTATTAAATGCCTTCATCTCAACTAAGGGAGTGAATTAAAAAAAAGTGTAAGGAAGCTAGAAATAAATAATTCACTACAGTAATCAATTATTTTCAACCATAATTCAAGTTAATTCATCTTAAGCCTGCTATCTTCAGCTCCAAAAAGTCCTATAGTTAAATCTCATGCTGAATGCTGAGTCCAAGTAGCTGGACTTGGTCTAAAAGAAGGGTCTCCAAGAGCTCAAACCACTCAGGAAAGGTGTCCTGCCACCTGACACCATGGCCACCACAACTGCAGTATGGCCATGAAGATGAGCTCATTTCTGCTCCTAGTGTTTCTATTCCCAGGGCTCAACAGCTCTTCAACCTGCCAGGTGATGAGGGATGTTCCCTACCCCATCATCAGGATTCAGCAGCTTTGGCAGAAATGTTTGTGTTTGTGGAGCACAGGCAGTAAGGCCCATGCCGTTATCTCCACCCATCCTCTTGCAGGGACACCTCGCTGACTCTGCAGGGTGTAGCCTTCAGCAGCTTTTCAGGATAAGGGAAGGATTTCCCAGGCAGAAAGCAGAATGATATCTGGTTTCCAGCCAGTTTGTCAGACAGATTCCCAAAACAACCAGACCTTCAAAGAGGTCTGCTTAAAAAGCAAGAGAGGAAGCTCTAACAAATATAGCAGTGCAGCCTAGCTCCCTCCCTTAAAGTCCCCTCCAGGCCACTATCACAGAATATAAAATATTCTCTTTGTAATTTTGGCACTTATGCCAGACCCCACATTCTACAGCAAGCAGAATTTCCATTTACCATCTGATCATCTGGATGGTACCAGTTTAAAGAGCTAAAGTGCACATATTTGGACTTCAACAATGCACTGATACAGCCTCCAGACGTGTTTTTAAAAAAGCAAGCAGGTATGCTGTCACAAGCAGAAAACAATGAACAATAGTAGAGGCAAATATGATTTAGCAAGTTGTGCTAAAGCACATATCTAGCATCACAAAACATGCACAAATGAAGCATTTGAAACAGCAACAGCTGAAAGTGCTACTAAAATGAAAAAATGCACAAGGAAGCACATGTACAAAGCTTAAGACCCCTTTACTGCTAAAAAACAGTATTCAGTTGTGTGAAAGACCTCAGCATTACAGTCCTTTTCTGGGAGGGAGGGA
>WEIU01010612.1:5184-16382 GCA_013389925.1 Aegithalos caudatus | reverse complement strand
GGAAGGAAGGAAGGAAAGAAGGAAGGAAGGGAGGAAGGGAGGAAGGGAGGAAGGGAGGGAGGAAGGGAGGAAGGGAGGAAGGGAGGAAGGGAGGAAGGGAGGAAGGAGGGTCTAATTATAATAACAAAAACAATAACAATATAAAATGTCTAGAAGAGGATTTCAAAAACTATCTATCTAGGAACTCAAGGTTCATCTTCAAAAGTGCGTCAAAAGCTTCAGAAAATCTCATTGCAGAGATGATGGTGAGACTTAATCAGGGAGCACCAAGCACTGTGGCAGCCAGTGCAGACCACGCACGGCTGGGTCCAACACCAGCCTTTCATCTGACTGAAGCACACTGAGGGCCAGGTGGTGTGGCAAGCAGAGCCACAACATGCTAAGCCACGCCTTGACCCAAGCACCTTGGGCTCAGCACTCCCAGCAGTAAACCAGGACATCACACTATGAGCAGGACAGGGCAGGAACACCCACGCAGAAGGCAAAGCTCTTCTCTGCCCAGTGGTGGTGGCACTTCAGTGGCAATCCTGCTTTCCAGCCTTGCTGATGTTCATTCAGCTACTCATTTACCCCACTGTGTTGTCTTCTGCCCTTCCTTATCTTCTTCTATTTGAACCACACAGCTGGAATCACCTTCTTCTCTTCTTATGTTCTGGTCCATGAAGGAAAAAGGTACTTACCAAGACTGCAAATGGTTATGAGTCCAAGCCTTCAAAGCTTTGTTTTACTGTGGGCAAGATCCTTCTGTCAGCCCAATTCATACTCGATGCTGGAGGCTGCACCTGCTTGACAAAACCTCTGCCAGCTAAAGGAAGACCTGCCAAAATAATTTCTCAAGATCAAGGAAAAGACACAGATATTGATCAACATGTTTCAGAAGCTCAAAAAAAGCCCACTGCTGCATTGCAAATAGCAGCAAATTATGACCTGTGCTCCTTTTAAATAGCAGAATGGAAGCATTTATTCCAGCAAACCAATTTGGTACCAGCTTTTTCCAGGCTGTGTGGCACCATCTGCCTATTCCAGTTTAGTTCAGCTTTGACTTATCCCAGTTACATAACTGTACCCTTAAGCTCATAAATCGTAAGGTCAGTATCAGGTTAAACTCTCGCTGTGTAAGACAATATAGGCAAATCTTGAACAGTCCTATTGCCACACCTATTTTACTGTGTATCTGATGCAATTCCCAGCTCAAAGCTGGGCAGATTTCCTTTCCTTTTTGCAAACCTCTTTAATTTTTTTCCTTCTTCCATTTCTCTAACAGATTATTTTAACTTTTATAATGCAAGACAACAAAAATGAAAGTTAAAAAAGTTAAATTGACAGCAATGCTTCCGTACCATCATTTTATTACAGGCATTGAACTGAAGTGTTTTAGGCAGCACATCATACAGCCTATCATGGGCACATTGAACTACCATGAAATGGTAGGAAAAGTTAATGGTGTTTTGCCAGATGTTCAGTATTTTTATATGTAAACAACCCACAAAAACAGACAAAGCTCAGTGTCAGAACAAGTGTGTCCTAACAGCACACTGCCCTAAAGGTGTAAGTCCTTCTTAGTTCTGGGCTCCCTGGTGCTGGAAGAAGCAGGCTGGCTTGGTTAAAAAAAGGTGACAGGAAACCAACCTGGCAAGTAGTTCCTGAAAGTTCCCTGCCAAATCCTGCTGAATTTCTGCTAGGGCACTGTCTAGCTGCCTCTGCAAAACACTTGAATTTCAGAAGAGTTTGGTTGGATTTTTGAAATTTACTGACATCTTTAAAGAGCTACCCTGGCTTTCTTTGCATTTATGAGACACCTGGAGTAGAGTAAGAGTAGGATATGCCTCACAGAGTAGAAATAAGCCAACAACTTTGGAGAATGATTGAATGAAAGAAATTACTCTTCCTACAAGCCTGCTTCAAAGGTTGGCACTGGAGAGCATCATAATTTCTGCAACTCAGCAACTTTTGTCCCATCAAGGGTATGTTGCAGCACAAGGGAGAACAGCAGTTTTCATTCCACTGTGGAAAGAAATTATACCACGAGTCAAGAATCACAGAAAATATTAGGTCAGAAGGGACTTCTGCAGGTCATCTGGTCCAATCTTTTACTAAAAGCTGGGTCTCATCTTCAAAATTTGATTGAATCCTTTGGGCCTTGACCTGTCAAGGGCTGAAAATTTCCAAGAACAGAGATTCCACAACCTCTCTGGGGAACCCATTTCAGTAGTTAACCACTCCTGCTGTTAATGCTTTTTTACTTAGGTCTACTCAAAATTCCTCTTGCTGCAACTTGCAACTGTCATTGTACAACTCTGACAATACCCAGCTGCATCTTCTCCTCAGTCCCCATGTAGGCAGTAAAAGTGAATGTTTATTCCCCCTTGATTATTCTCCAGGTTGAAACAAATCTCATCGTTTTCTTGTGCATTAAGCATTCTCATCCCTTAACTGTCCTGATGGGCCTCCTCTCCATTTGCTGCAGTCTGTCAACATCTCCCTTGTACAAAGGAGCCCAGATGAAGCCTCCAAAGGGTGAAGTCACTTCCCCTGACCTGCCCATTACCTTTCTGCTCATGCACCTCAGTATGGAGTATCCTGCTCTCCACATTACACACCTTCCACAGCTCACTAAATGAGTTAGATTAACTTGTTTTCCTCTGGTCCAAATGAGGTGGTGTAATTTACCTGCATTTGGGCTAAAAAAACAGGCAGGAGGCTCTGTTACACAATTTACTCCAAGAAAGAAAAGTATGTTTATCTGTTACATTCACTCTGCCTCAGTTCAGGAGAGGTTTATGAAACAGAAAAGTTCCATCTGAGCCTTGGCAGGGAGTGGAAATCATATGTGTTCATACCTCGAGCAAGAAAAGGACTGAGAAGCATTTTGGACAATGTCCCAGAGACTTAAGAGATGCAAATTTGCCAATGTAAATCTTACTAACCATTCTGCTAAAAAGTTGCTTTAAAACCCTCCATATATGTTGGCTGCCAATTACATTGCATTCCTTTAGTGAATACAGAATTAAAGCACTTTATCTCTGAAATAAGTAAAACTTCTAATTGTGTCTATTTAAGTAATTTGGCTGCCTCATTCTACAGCAATCAGAATTTCCATTTACCATCTATCAGCTGTATGGTACCAGTTTAAAGTAGTTTAAATCAGCTGGAAGCCACTCCCTGGCAGAGCCCACTCTGTGTAGCATTTCTGAGTCCACTTCCCCCTTCTAAAGACCTACAAGACGTGTCCCTGTGGTGTGCTGGAACAAGAGCTGTCACTGGATGCAGACACAAACACATGCTTGAGAAACAGTAGTGAAGCAATGAACAAGAGACACACCATACTTTGTCAGTAGGAATGTTACAAAACAGCCACAAGAAAACTCAACCATATTTTTCTAATTTATATAGAGTAGATAGGGTCTTATTTTGGAGCATGAAAATGTAATCTATCCCAGTCTCTCTTTCCCTACCACTCCTTTTAAATAGTAGTCTGCACTGTCATCAAATTAAATTAACAGTTAAATAGAGCTGATTTCCAACCAGGACATTACGAGGATTTAACCTTCCTATATACACATACACTTACAAAAGGAATTGTGGTGATGAGATTGAGGGCAAAATATTACCCAGAATCCTTTTATGATCAAAGACAGGGGAAATAGAAAAGGGATTGATTATGATTTAAGAAGGATATGAGATATGATCAATCAAAATAAGAATATTTGAGAAGTGACAGCAGATATGTCAATCCACATTCTTTAGCTTCAAATTCTCCCATTTCACATAATTGTTAGCTGGCCCCAGAGCCTCACAGCAATGTACAAAGAAACAATTGCACATCTTCTAAAAAAAGAAGATGGTGAGATCTCTTAAACAGCTTGCCCAAAGACCCTATTGTGCCAAACTTTTTATGGGTTTATTCAATAAATAAAAAGAAATACCTCCTGTGGGAAGCAAAAGACATAACAGAACTGAAAACATTTCCTGTAGGAGGAGTATTTTTAAATTTTTACAGAGCAAGGCAAATGAAAACTGAGCAGAGCACAGCCAACTGGTTTCTCACCACATTAGTCTCAGTAGGGTGCTACTCAACTGAAATTACCCTTCAGTGAAAAAATGAAAAAGTTAGTGCTCAGAAACCATCTTGCCATATTACAACAGTGGCAGAAAACAAAGGGATAAAGTAAATAAAACCTGAAAATAGAAATGGAAAATTTGTATTAGTTTTCCTCTTGCAAAATCAGTTATAGACGCTCAGTGGATGTACAGCTCCATCACTGAAAATCAAGTCCAGGCTAACTCCAAGGCAACGAAAAATAATCTTAATTGCACCAAAAACCCTAAAACTAAATCTTTCCTTTGTCAGCAGCGTCTGTAATATACTTTGTAGTTGGCTGAAAACCAGTTTGTCCAATTATGAGAAAAGTACTCATGAACATTTGACTTGGCCAATCCAAATAGTAGGCAACAACTACGGTATAGCAGTTTTGGGGTTTTTTTCAGTATGAATTTCAGGTGATGAAAGCAACAAGACACTTCCTTTCTGATGTTTGGCAAGGAGATAATGGAAGATACACATAACAAGGAGTACTAGAAATGGATAAAAGACAAGCCCAACTTAAACAGGTCCAAGTGCATGGAACAGGAACTCAGAACTTCACAGGTGAGAAAGACAAAAGCAAGTTCCTGGCAGCCATGAGGGGAGTTTCTGCACCAGGCTGAGTGCTCGTGTGCATCCTCACTAAGGGCAGTGCTCAAAAATCTCTTTCTGACCTTACACACTCAGAGTCCTTATGGGTAAATACTGTAAGTCAGAAGGTCTTTTCTTTGAGAGGATACAGAAGAGATGAAGTAGGAAGATCCAGAAAAGACAGTTCTGGTTTCATAGCTGGGGATGCTGATGCAAGCTGTTCCCATAGCCAGGGCTGTGAGGATCATGACCCAGGGATGACAGCTTTAGGGTGTGAAACTGATGCTTGGTTTTATGAGACAGAGACACAGTACCTAACCTACTTAGGTCCAAAAACACAAACATGTGGCACCCAACATCTGGTTCCAGTACAACAATGTGGCGAACATCAGGCATTGGAAGCTCATCAAATCCTTCAAAAACACTCTCAACTCTCCCAGGGATTTAATAATTCTTAGCTGACAACCGGAGTGGAAAAAACATGTAACTTGAAATAGACAGTCTATGCACATCTAGGAAAAACTAAAACTCAACCAGAAAGCCTCCACATGTATTTCCATTAACATGTATCATTGTTACAGGATAAGAAGATAAAAAAATAGTAAAAATTATTTTGAACAAGCATAGCTTAAAAAATTGTACACAATAATTGATATAAAAGTTTTAAAGTGAGGTGAAGAAAGTAAATTCCTAGGATTGAATGGTAACTAAAGGCTTTGCTTCCTTCCTGATACTCTGGTCTGATTAGTAGTCACCAGCCAAAAGGAAGACACACATCTGAGTACCCTGTTGAAGTCTGAAAGCTCAGTACCTTCCAAAATTGGTCAATGATTTGCAATGTCAAATGAACCTTGCTGTGAAGCTCCTTATTGCTCCCCCTCCAGTTTCCACAAGTTGAATGGAACATTTGGCCTCTTCTCCCACAATCCAGACACCTGGTTCAGTTAGCAACTAGTGGAACCCAGGATGTACAAAAGTTATGTTTTAAAATGTTAGCTTAATTCCAGTGATGCTTATGCTCTCAAATGCTATGCCACATACGTAGAGAATCCAATATGAGCAGCATTATATAATCTTTAAGGAGACTAAGACAGGATTGCCATTATAATTTTGATTTTTAGTATCTTTTTTACATTAAGATTCCAACTCTACTACTCTGACACTGATTTGCTGAAGTTTCTACTATGCCATTATGCCTGTTCAGCCCTACTTTTTCAGAACTCCCTGATGGTTTCAATTATGATATTTGTATCTGGAAGGAAAAAAAAAATCCCCCAATACTTAATACCTGTACAACCTTAATACTTATACAGCCAGAACACCGCAGAAGAGACTTCAGAAATGTTCTTCACCTGCAAGCTTTCACAGCTGCAGCTCTTGTCATGCAATAGAGTCTGCAAAACTAAATCTGCTTCAACTCCACCATGAAGTCAAGACAGCAGTCTGGGTTGTTAATATTTTAGAGGTTACTCAAAATTACTTTGCAGTCTCATTCCTATTATTCTCACAAGTTCCTTTTCCATTACTTAAGCAATGCACACTTGAAAAATTCTGTCTGTCCCAGCCTTCAATGCCCATATTTTCATCCAATGTCTTCAGACGTAATTTAGTTGAGAATGGGAAGAGTCCATTTGCCAAAATCGGAAATACTGAATATATTTAGTTACTTTTAATTGCATTCCTGTCATGAGAACACATTCTTGCCCACCAAATTTTGTAATTATAGAACTCCTACAGCATTGAATGGAACGGACTCAGGCTGAGACTAATCTGTGTGTCCAGTGGTTTGGAATGTCTTAGGGAAGAAAATAACACAGAACAGTTCACTGGTAAATAACAGTACATACAGTTTTTACTTAAAAAAACCAAAAACATCTTCCTAAGTACAGTTCTCACATATCTCATTTAAAAGTCCCCTCAACAGAAAAAAAAATGCAAGTTATCAATTTAAACGTGCTAGAACCCCATTTTGCTTCCAGGGGTTAATCAAAGTTCTGGAAGGGAACATGTTCCAACATGTCCTCTATCCGTACAGCAAAATCTCTGGGTTAGGTATCAAGGTGCTTAAGGGTAACAGACACTGTTCACAATTGATGTTCATCTGAACCTATACTGACACAGCTTGAGGCTGTTTCCTCTTGTCCTGTCGTCACTGGCTGCCTGAGAGAAGAGATGACCTCCACTTGCTGCAAGGAAAGAGAATCTACACTGCTTCCTCAGTCAGTTTAAACTCTTAAAGTATCAAGTCAGTGAAATTACCAAAGTCAACCTCCCAAGGCATCTCTCAGCTGAAACCTGTGCTGTGAACATTCACTACTTCTGATGGCCATGCTACAAAACAATTCAGTTAATGTTGTTCCAGGAGTGCAGATTAGCTTCTCCAACATCCTTGCAGCTCATCACAGCTTGGCCAGCCAGCAGTGCAGGAGACACCTGGACAACTCCTGGCTCCTCCCACAAAACCTGGTGAGGAACCAGGGCAACCTTCCCTCCCATGCCATGGAAAACTCCTCTTGTAGTGCTCAACAGAAAGCTGGGCAGGCAAGTGGATCACAGGGTAAGTCAGGAGGAGGAGGGGGAGGAGGAGGTGAGGAAGGGCTGAGCTGTCCACCCGCAGCAACCCAATTTCACTGAGAATCAAACTGCAAATTAAGGATGCTGCCCCATGGGACATGGGGCCAGGCATGCAGGTGGGAAGGCTGCAGATGTTATGCTACCACTACTTTAAAATCAGGTCTCCCCCCCAAAAAAGCATATTGGTTGGAGATGATAATGTTGAATTAGTTAGTAACACTCAGACTATGACAGCAAAATAATCAGATCATTTAATTTAAGTGTGTAGACTTGGTTTTTCATAACAAATAGATTACTCAGATACATTCCCATGATTTGCCATATTTTTTATCCACTTGCTGTGGCTTTCCATTACCGTCTTTAAGACAGAAGAATAAGCAGAAGAATTAACGCAATTTGAGACTTCACACCGATCTATTAATCTTGAGCTATCCTGGACCCAGCAAATGTATTTCAATCAGTCAGTCAGTGTAAACACTTGCATCCTTAACCTGTTCAGGTCTACTCACATACATAAGCCTAAATGTAGGACAAATTTTGTCAGAATCAAGACATTAAGGTATTTCTAGATATTTCTACCATCTTGTCCATATTTAGCTTATTTAGAGACTCACTTGAGCATATGAAACCCTTAATGAAAGCATAATAGACTTAATTTTGCAAGTGAAAGTAAATTTTCTTTAAGGAAATGGCATAAAAGGACAGCTGAGATAAGATGAGAACTGAGGACGAATGCCTTTCCCCTCCCCCCCCCCTTATTAAAACCTCCCTTGGCTTTGTCCTGCTGAAACCACTGGAAATGTTGTTGCTGACTTCCACAGACCCAGGAATAGGTATTTTTATTTAAGCAGCTTACATACATAAGCAGAAAATAGAAAGGTGAAAGAATGCTTGTCAGAGAAGTAAAGCTCTGCCAAAAATAATCTTTATAGTTGTAAAAATGTTCTTGTGAAGAAAACAACATGTTAATCAAGGACTGACAGGTCACTGGGCAGTGAGAGACACATCTGTCAGATGATGCTTCACATTCAAAAATCTGTGGACCTAAGAATACAGGGTGAACACATTTAGGTGTGACCGACCTGCTCCTGAAACTGGAAATCCCCTGTGCATTCAGGCATTCCATTGAAAATTATTTATGAATGGTGGCATGAACTTAGCAGCAACCTTTCTCTCCCTAAGCCAGTAGACAGGCTTGTCATATAAAATGCAGAAGTCAAAGAATTACAATGGAAAAAAAGGTAAAATAAGCAATCCATTTTTATTCTCTTGGCCTCATAACAAAGCTGGTATGGACACTGTGGCCCCATATACACGGCATGCCTGCTTTAAAACTTGACTAGAGCTGTGCCAGGTGCCCCTATCCCTGCAGCCCCAAGGTACCAGCTGTCCCAGGGCAGGATTTGTCCTGTCCAGGATTTGTGCAGGCTGCAAACCCCACCCTCAACAGCGTGAATGCCACCACACTGATCCAGCCTGGGACAGGTGCAGGAGGTCCTGCCCAGAAGTTATCCTTTTGAATGGATTCTCAAGACAAAACTTCCGTGGCATTTTTACTTCTTTTAACTCCTTTAAAGATTAAGGTAGCAGGGGAGAAAATAATTCCCACATATATCTCCTAGTGCATAACCCTGTTGCTTCCACAGTGGCTCTAGAGCAGTATTTTCTAAAAAGGGCAATTATATCAAAGGTGTTGGAATGAAGGTAAAGGGAACTGATTTTGCAATGAACATTTGTTTATTCCCAACTAACAGGATGGGAATTTTTAAGTACTATAACCAAAACTTTCTATGTTCATTTTCATTATTATCTGTTCAGTTGTCTTTTACAGTCGACTAAAATCATTATTGTGATGTATTTTATTTCCTAAGTTGAATAGAAATTGAACTACTGATTTCCTACTGAGAATACAATAATTTGAATAATGAGAACTTTTAAAGTTATAATATTATAAACAGTTTTCATTTCACCCAATAAAATGTGGGTTTTTTCACCTCCTAATGCACACTTCCTTTGCCGCAGCCAGGAAGGAGCTGCAAAGACAAAAAAAAAATCCTCCACTTCAAAAAAAAAGAACCTTTTCAAAACTAAATAGGAAACAAACAACAAAATCTTTTATTAAAAATGCTATTTTATAATGAGACCAGAATATCCTAATGACCATTAGGATGCATCCCTAAAACATTAGGGGGAACAAGATCAAAATTATGTATGTGCAGTTTCTTCTAAAATATAAATTAATATAATTTGTACATGTCTTTGATGAACAACTAAGTTCATATTTGTATAATGTCTTGAAAATAGCAACTCTGAAACTAGAGAGTATCAGGTTAAATGACAACTGACATAAAATGCTACCAATTCACAATGACAACACTGACCCATTGCAGGAGGCCAGCCCACCTTGCTCCTGGCATCACAGCCTTACCACCATGACTGCTGGGACAATGACATCCCAAAAAAAAAAAAAGGATTGACTATTTAAATATGCTAGACACACACCAAATTAAGAAAGAACTTTGCAATATGCAGTTTGAAGATGTGCTGTGCTGTGTGTTTTGACAACACACAATCTGAAAAAAAAGCCCCAAGAGTCCACCACCTTTGCATAGATTCAGTGAAAAAAAAAGAAAGACCTGCTTAGATTTACTATCAGAAACGATGCTGTGGGTCTTGGACTCAGTCAGGAAACTGCACAAGAAACCTTATGTATCTTTATACTTTTTGGTAGAGCTTATAAAATCATAAGTGGATAAGCAGCAAATTTATCTTTAATAACTGTGAGGTGTAAAGGTGTGATCACCCATTATCTCACTGTCCACTGGAGGTTTTTCTCCTTAATTAGTGTGATCACTTATTATCTCACTGTCCACTGATGCCACAAATCCCACAAAGTTCTCTGACATCATGAATTTTTTACTATCTTAAAATTCAAGCATCAAGATGAAATATTGTTAAGAGTAATTTCTGATTACAAGACTTCATAATAAAATAGTATTTTTTAAAACTGCTAAAATTCTTTACCTCCTCTTTCAACATCAGCCAGCATCATGCCTGAAGTTGCCACTCACATGTTGACACTTCATTCCAACTGGCAGACATTAACAACTCTTATATACTACAAGCAAACAGGGAGATATGGGAGCTCAGGGTAACATGCATCCTTTGCCTATAAAAACTACATCTTGTAATCTTGTGCTATCATGGTGCCTAGCTTGGCCTTGGATCTGATATTACTGTGTAAGGTAACCATTTTACAAGGACTTTCACTTCCCATTGCAACAATGGGGCTGTTTTATTGATGCATCTTATTATTACTATTTATAATAAGTTCATCTGAAATGGAAATGGAAATGCTGCTTCTACTAAACAGTTAAGCGGGAAACCTCATCACCATGAACAGGATGGAGAATTTCTTAAAACAAAACAAAAAAATTCTTCTGCTACAAAGGGCTCAGCATAACCAACTTGACGAGCAATTGCTACCAGGAAACAATGCCACATTTTTTGAAAACATTAATCCACAATGGTATGGTGTCTGCTGCCCAACATCGATGACATCCAAGCTAAATGAATAAATATTTGCATTGCAAAGTTGGATTTGTCTTGGAAAACAATTGCTCCTCATATGGTTCTGACACATGTGCGTTGTCAAATAAATCACAGCTCACTGGGTGTGCCCATTAAAAGTAATTTGTCTATCATGTTAGAAACCACCACACACTTCAGTTTAAGAGGTGTGAAACAGGGAGGGGAAGCTTTTACAGGTCTGGGATAGCTACACATGGAACCCGTCGAGGGAACCGCAGATATCCGACCCTCCAGCGCCGGAGATGCCAGCTCCCGGCACCGACACCCACGGTGGCCTCGACGGCCCCGCCGCACGGGGCGAACACGCGCGGGTCTCGCCGAGCCCACCCGCACCACCGGGAGCTGCTGGAGCCGCCGG
>WEIU01010611.1:50805-76291 GCA_013389925.1 Aegithalos caudatus | reverse complement strand
TCAACTGTCTATTCAAGATAATATCTATCAGTATTGAATTACAAATTATGTTTCATCTTTCCATTGAGAACAACTTGGTATAAGTCCTGAGGCTCAACAATAAAACACATTCCAAAACTTACAGCATAAGGGATAATGTTGATATACTGTAAGATGAAAACTACAAGGTCATGACTTATCTAAAAGCATATAAATGACTTGCAAAATCATTAAAATATTCAAACTTAGATAAGAAAAGATAGGTCCCTATCTTCCATGGTTTATCTGATTTGATTTCTGTAGTTTCCATTTTTACTTCTAATAATACCGCATTCTTCTCAATTTTTTTTTAGTTTTAGAGTACACATTCTAGTTCTTTTTTTGTAATAAGCATATATATTTCCTTTTTTTTTTTTTTTTTTCTTTCTTCTTAACTTTCATTTACCTACTGTTTACACTTCCAGCCATCTAGAATGGAAATATTTCTTATACACTGTATTGACATTCATCATCTTCATTATTAATCCCGGAAATAGAATTACTAATGGGCTCATTATCATTTTTGTCACTTGAAAACAACTTCATTATCTGATGAGATGCGATTCTCTTCATATGCATTTTAAGATCCTTGATTTTCTTTCTTGACTATCTTTGTAGACAATCCTTCCTCTTGATCAGTAAAGAAGAAAATGTATGAATAGATTAAGGTTCTCTTTATTTCTTGTGTATGTTTTCTGTTACTTGTCTGTCTATATAAGCTTGTGGGTGGAAAAATTCTCTAGCACTTTTCAATTTATTTCTTTTTAATTAGAATTGTTAATTGCTTAGGTTGTCTGTGTTGAGCTAGCTATCTCACTTTAAAACTATTTGAGGTCAAAAATAGAGGTTCTATCAGAAATAAATATTTATTTTACACTGAGTGCTCCTTATCTCTCACACTCACATGTAATTCACCCATTTTAAGGTGTATTTAGAAGTGCCTTCTATAAAATCTAAATATTTACCTCTTTTCTATTGGTGTAGTTCTACTGGTTTGGAGTAACTTCTATCAGTTAATCTGACCAGGCTTTTTGCATCCACGTGCACTTTATTTTGCACTTACAGATAGATCAGTTATAGGCGTTTCAAAAGAAGAATAATTTAAACTTCATGATCTGGTCCTCACTCGGTGTGACAATACCACTGCAGATGGAGATGCATATGTATGCACTTAGACACAAATTAAAGAAAACTACCCAAATATTCATCTGTAGCCTTCATTCTAGTTTCTTCCGGACCAAGTCAGACAACTGACATCTTAAAAAATTTGGTTTTAAGTATGCATCATAAAATCAAAGATTTTGCTTAGTGTCAATTGGCTGCTAAGTTAAATGAGAGGGAATCAAACACATAAGCCCAGACAATTTCACTAATAAGGTATTAGCTAAGCTCCCCCCAAGCCCCTGTGAATTTTTTACATACAACCTTGTAAATTTTTCAAGTGTGACATTGTAATGCTGGATAGAAAGGTATGATTTAAGGTATTTAAAATTTATTAGTATAACTTAATCACTAAGGAAATACTCTAGAGTCCATAAAGTATTGAATGTAATGAAATAAAATAACTTTTTATTTAAAAGAGTTATTGGGAATGTGCGCCTCGATTCTTGTAGAAATTGAGATATATAAAGACCTTCTGTCAGCCTAACACAAATATAATTTCATTATTTGACTAGCATCATATATTTGTAGAATATCTGCCTGGAAAATACTTCTCGATGATTTGTATAAAATGAGATTTATCTTAAATTAAACCCTCATTAATCAGTTGTTCTCATAAAATCATATGCTTGGCTTTGAATATTTGCAAGGAGCAGAGTCAAATGGTGTTCTCTGAAGTGCTTTAATTTTTCTTAAGATGAAATATTTTAGTTCTAACTTAATTTAAAAAGATGATTTGCAGAAATCTGTGATGATTTGTCAGTCAATCCAAATCCTGAAATGTGACAGAACAGATAGTTTCCTGCTCTGATACCATGTAAGTATTGTGAAGAGTTTAGAAGATTGACTGTTAGTTTGTCTTAATGTGTTAGCATGACAGGTAAAAGAAGAAATTTGAGAAAGAAATGGTCTTAAAGGAGAAAATAAAAACTTCTTCTTAGATATGAAGTAGCATCTAAAATAAATGCATCTATTAAACAAATTTTCAAAGAGATAACTTTTTTTCAACAATTGTCCCTTCCTTTTTTTTGTCTTCCACTGAAGACTAAGACACTGCTAAGAGCCTTCAAAGGATCACTCTTGGCAATTGGCTCTAAAACACTGGGAATTTTCAATCAGGGTGTTGCAAGGAGATCTATAAGGGAGCTGCAGTTTTAGAGTGTAAATTGTTTTTCCCCAAGCCCACCCCCAGTTTAACAAAAATAACCACAAATGCTTGGGATTTGAAGAACAGAAGTAAACACAGGATGAGTTACTCCAGTTCTGTCTTTGTATTTGTTTGCTTATTGGCAACTTCTTCCTCTGATAGCAGCTAACAGAGTAACAAGGGACATCAGATCTGGGCTTTTTCCCATTTTCTGAACAGGATTTTTCCTTCCCGCTGAAGAAAAGATTTTTTTTTTTTTTTTTCCCCGCCACTGTATTGGAAAGGAATTTGTGGCCCTTGGTAATTTGTTTTGCTTGTTTTGGTTGGGTGTTTTGTGGTGGGTTTGTTTGTTAGGCTTTGTTTGGTTTTGTTTTGGGTTTTTTTGCTTTGCTCCTTTGCTCAGCAAATGTTAGGGAGTCTGGGTAATTAATCCTCATGGGTTGGTCGTCAACCTGTGGTCTTCATGCAAATGCCAGGCAATGTTCAACATGTAAAGACCGAACACGTTCACCTGTGTAAGGGCTTTAATCGTAGGAATCACAAGACAGCAACAATGCAAGAGATGAGCAACAGGAATGAGTAATGAGTCTCTTACCTGTTTTTCTTCTAGACTTAGATCTTGTTAAGTCACAGCCCCTCAGCTGTAGTCAGTGATAACAAAAAGTCAGATTTTTTTTGCCCACCCATGTGTAATTTTTGGCATTTTTTCCTATGTTAGTTTTGTTTGTGAAGTTTCATTTATTCTCTGTATATGAAATCTGATTCAAGTAAGAATTTATCCACTTATGTGGGTTAAATTCAGATCAAGATGATGTGACATACTGTAGGAAGATGATTGATTGCTTCCCTTTCACTTCCTGCTGTCTGTGAGATGAACAAATTTTAAACATCTTAAAGAACAAATTCCTGAACTGAACTCGTTCTGACACCAGGAGTAGATCTACAATAAATCTGAACTGACCTATTCTGCATTAAGTAAAAATCCCAGATCAATCAGTTTCATGTGCTACTTCCCCCTTCCCTCATACATATATATAAAAACATATATATGTAAATTTTCCTATGCAGATGTCACCATCATTAGCATTGCTGATTTTACAATATAGTTTCTGGTTTATTCTTAATGCCACACTTATCTTAGATTCCAGCCAGACTGTTTTTATTTCTCTTTATTACTTTCTTATAATAAATCCCGATTTCTTATATTCAATCCTATTCAGGAAGTATTTGAATATTATCCCTAATCCAGGTGTTTTTATCAGCTCACACTACTTTATTTCAGCTGAGGTTATGTGATTCAAAGCTTACCTTCTCGTCATAACGTCGTGGATATGCTTGCTTACACAAGTGTTTACTTGCTCTTGAAACTTGGAGGGGATGATAAATCTTTTGTCCATTCATGCAGAAAAAGTAATGTGGACCATTGAAGTCAGTGCCACTTCATAGTTGACTTCATACTCCTTGTGGTTGTTAGAGTTGTCCCTTGAATGGGTTTTTGGGTTTTTTCCCCCCAAGTCTAGGAAGCAGATACACATATATGAATTTCGCATCCTCTAGAGGTGTAAACTATCAACTCACTTCAGTAATACCATGAAAGCTTGTACACGTGAACCACAAAAGATTAAAAAAGTAGGGAAAGGTGTAAGAAAGGTGTAAAGGAAGTCAAGACTTCGTGCTAAATGCTCAGTATCTTTTCCAGAATAATCTTAAATAGAGGCACAAAGAGTGGTAAGAAAATTATATCAGTAAAACTATACAAAAACAGCCAATGCAAGGTATTGCACTCAGCTGATAATACACACGTTTTATGGCCAGGAATTCCATGACTTTGCATAGCAGATGGCTTCATACAGCAAAGCACTTCTAACCTCAAAAAAGTAAAATTGTTTGAAGTTCACAAATGTATCCTCTTAAGAAGAGAAATTAATTAGAAGATAGATGAAAAATATTAAACAATTAACCATTGTGGGATCTGGAATTTCCAAAGCAAATTGCAATGATTCCTTATATTATATTCCTTATATATATTCCAAATATTGGAAATTGTGATTGGAACAAATAAAGGTCATGGTCTTAATGATTCAAAGTAGAAATCAGTTTCGAACCATGACACAGCTCTAGTTAATATGAGTACTTGAAAACAATATTCTCAAACGAAATATAAAATGAAGGAAACCAACATTCTACTAGAAAAAGTGGTTTTGTAAAATTATTCATCTTAGTAGCCCTCTTGAAATCAGATTCCTTCAGTTCAAGGAGATGTTCCCATAACTTAATCACATTTTTCTACTCACATCAGAACTCAAATGACCAATTTTGTGCCATAGTCTTATTAGGAATTGCACTTTCTGTTTTACTTTGTTAATTGGCCAAGTAGGACTTTCCAAAAATCATAATGGAAAAGGCAGCATAGTGCTTATCCTTGGGTGAGTCAAACAGCTGGATGGCACTTGTGCATTTGAAGCCATCCTGCATTCAAATGGTTCAACAAGAGGCTGAAGGATTGATTATATACCCGTATTTTGCCAAAAGATATGTGCAGAAAATAACCTTTTCTTTTACAGTCTACAAAAAGTTCTCAGAAACACTTAGTTTAGAAACCTGCTAAATAATATTTTCTTTTTGAAAGCCTTTTATATTCTAGCTGAATCCCAATATTACTATTGATAGGCTATTGTACTGTGCAACATGAAATATAAGTAATTTTAGACTATTTATGTCAGTATATAATACTCTGCTCAGCTCATGTTTCAGTGTAATAAAAAATCCACCTAGATATTTACATGGAACTTATTTTAATAAATATATTGTTAAGTAACATATATTTTACATTATTAGTCTCATGGTGAGCTGAAACTGTATTGGCAGCACAATTTAGCATTTATAATATGCAGCTTTCTGGAGTTAATCACTTTTATCTGTATATTCTTAACCAGCTTTGGCCAGGGGGGTAGATACCATTCATCACTCTGAAATACAGTGTTTTTGTCGTTCTCCTGGGCACTATTCAAACGTGGTGTACATGGCATGCCTTTTAAACAATTATCTCCTGATCTTAGAGACAGAATGAGATGTTATAATTCAAATAAGGTTCTTTCAAGGCTGTTACTCTAGAACACAGTGTTGGAGTTTTGGCAGGACACCTGTGTAAATACCTGATGCTGGAATTCCTCTGGTTTAGTGAGCCATTTGCTGTGCTGTCACTGCCCAGGTCAGCCCAGCTTCCCAACTGAGTTTTTCTCACAGTCAAAGAGGTGCTGGCAGGGGTGTCCTTGCCACCTAGAGTAGTGTTGAATTTGTTGACCTCAGGTGTCTACACACAGGGCTTTCTCTGAGGTGCTAACAATGTGTCCACTGGTGCTTGGGCGTGGCAAAGAAAATGACTGGACTTTAGTTTTATGATACAGGTTTGATTCACAACAAATAGACAAAGCTGAGGAGATTTTTTTCATGATTGGTGCAGTCTTTGCCTTATTTCCTTTCCCCTTCTGATGCACCAGATGATGGTAAGGGTTCTAAAATTTTAGGAAGTGGTCTGGTGTCTCCTTAGTAGCTTTTGTCTTGTTTCAGAAGCCTACCTCGGTAGTGACAGGTGGGATGGCTGCTTGCTTTCTGTCTACAAGAAATCACTTGCTCCAGCATGTGCAAATGGTCTTTTCATAAAATCTCTGCTCAAGGGCAAAAAAAGACCAAGTTATTTGTGACTCCACAGAAGCAGCTAAGCTACTGCTGTAGCAGGACTCCTGGCTTCACAAAACAGAACTATTTCCAGAAACATTCAAAAGTAAGAACCAATTCACTGCTAACAGGAAATAAGTAACTCTTGCAATCAGGCAGTGTTTTGAATTTCAAGATCTTGGTTAAAATTTTCAAACTTAGCCAGCACCAGTGAGAGAGATCTGTGCCCATTAAATACCAATACTTTGGTCCTGTGTGTTCTGAATATAAAAGATGCATGTAGTAGCAACAGTGCTCTGTAGGTGAGTGAGGGTGGGAGAAACAATGGTATTCCCATGCAAAAATTAGGAGTGAACTGAAATTACAAGTGTGTAATGTGGGGCACATGACTTATTTTCCTGTTGACCAAACAACTACCCTTCCAGAAGACAGAGAATGCTTCTCCTCAAGTCACAGTAGTACCAGTGAATTTACTGGCATGAAAAGCCAAAACAGAGTAGAGTTAACCTATTGTAAATTTGAGTTTGTAATGAGGTGAATGACACACCTTTGCCAGTGTTGATCCAATTGTTTGTTTTGTAATTTATCTAAATATCAGAATTTAATTTTTTCCCCTTAAGTTTGTTCTGAGTTTTTAACCCACAAAAAGTAAAATTGTTCCAAGAGAAGAGTATTACTAATAGATATTTTGTAACATGTCTGCACACACTTCTCCCTGCTATCCAGACCTTCACATAAGTTCAGCTTTATTCAATTATATGGTCAGATTTTGGCACGAAATATAGGGAGTTTTTAAAGAGTCCCCTATATTTTCCCTTGAGACTTAAAAGGACCAGAGTTTTTCAACATAAAAGGAAAACAAAAAAGAAAAAAACCCTGGATTTAGATATCCAGGCATTCCAAATCTGCAATTAAGATTTGATCACTGGGCTAGAGGCTGAAGCATTTGTAAGAAGTCTTAGCTCTTTTGAAGTGTCACAGACCTAACAGTTGGCATGGCAGACAGCATATATTCAAAATGTGGAAAGCATCTGACAGCATGTCCCATAAACTATAGCTGCAAAACTGTGAATAAATAATATTCACGTAGTTTACAATGTCTTCATTTAAAGCAAGTTGATACTGTTCTGAGACTGTGAATAATTTCTGATAGATAATAACTGACAGATAATTTCAAATAATCACTACAATAAAACTGTATTTAAACACACTATTGCTGCTTCCATCTAAAAAGGCAGGTCAACAAGTGCTGATAATGGTCATGACAAGGACTGCATCAGTGAATTTGTATCCAACTCTTTCAAGCAGCTCTTATTGCCTATATTTTGCTTTGATTTTCCTAGCATGAGATTAAGACCTGTGACTTCAGCTGTTGGTTGTTGTGTCTTTTTGTTGTTGTTGGGGTTTTGGTTTGGGTTTTTTTTCTTTCTTTTAACTTTTTCCCCTCTTAAAAGTCTTGATGAAGCCAGTGTCTTCTTTCTTGACCCATTTTATTACTTCTGGTATTAAAACAGTTAGTCACAATCATCTGTGTTGCAGGTCTGTAAATGTGCTGTCTACAATTTGCCAATCAAGTACCTTAGAAGTACAAAAAAAATAGCTAAAGAAAATTTGTGTTGAAGAGCATCTCCAAGGTTTCTTGTTGCTCAATGAAAACAGAAAAAATATACATCATATGGGTTGGGAGAATTAATCACATCTCTGGCATAAACAGCAAGAAGCGGGGATGTAGAAGCTAGTGTGTGAGGTCTAGGATGGGAACAAGTTTAAAAATGATAGTGAAGCTTTGGCATCAGCACCTGGTCTTGTGCCCCTGGGTTATGCAAAACCCTTCAATTTTTATATGAACAAAAGAAAGAGCCATTGGAGTGACAACACAGAAATTAGGACTTCACCAGAGAGTTCCATTCCCCTCCCTGCACCTAGATCCAGTTTCAGAAGGAGCACCAGCCTGAATTAAATTTGTAGCAGCAGTGGTCACCATATTATGAAGAAGCCACCCCCTAATTCTGGGACACCCTGTTATAGTTTATGTCCCACATGAGGTCGAAATGCTGCTGGAATAGTGTGCAGCACAAACATTAAAGCAGCATTTGGGGGTCAGGCTGAGGGGAGAATCCTGAAGTGTGATGTTATTTGTGCCAAAACCAGCATTTTAACTTTTGATGTGTCACCCCTCAGTGGGGGAAGAACTTAAGAGGAGACAAGTTAGTGTGTCCCCTTTGGCATTGATAAAAAGCCCTAAAAGGAATTACATACAGAAAATTGTAAGACAACTACGTTAATGGTAGTTCTTTGATCTATGATGAATTTTTGTAGTGTACTGGCGACCTGCACCACACTATTTCTTGTTGCATCCAATGGCAACAAGATGGCTACACTATCTGAAAAAAGCCTCACCCTCAATTATTCCCAATTTTTTTTTTTTTTTTTTTTTTTTCTTCATGGGCTGAACTTGTTCTCTCTAAGGTTTTTCTTAAAATCTTGCTTTCCTCATGAGAGTTCTGTACTGGTTAGTTCTAATGTTTTAAATCAGACAATAGATGAATGATTAACACCAGAAGAATACAAATTTGAATTAAAGTAGAGACAGGAAGCTTGGCAGCGGACCACTATTTTTTCAGTATTTTGTGGGGGGAAGTAAATTCTTAAAAATGTCTGTGTTCTTCTCTTTCCTGCTATTTCTACTGTGTTACATGTTTTGTTTATTTTTCCCTTCAACCTCTCAGTTAGTCAAAGATGCTAGCTTGAGCCTCAGTGAAGAAGAAAAGGAGGGATAAGGACAATGTAAATTTCCTTGTCCTCTGCTTAGCATTTCTGACTGCAGAGGAAAAAGAGTATAACCTGCCTGTAACCTGTGGCCTAAGGTGGTATTTAGGCACTTATCCCCTTTTAAAAGCAAGGTCTGCATCACCTTCCTTTGCATGTCTCCAAATGGGCACAAAGGCTGAAAATGGAGGACAAATTATATATTCCCTAGGAAATAATGCAACAGGAATGCGCTTGATTCTACAGCCTGAATAACTAAGGAAAAACTGATGCTTGAATAAGAAATGCAAAAATTGTAGAATTTGGAGGCTTGAACAGCCTTTGGTGACATTTTTGGATGGATGAAACAAAATCTAAGCAGCAAACTTTGTCTCTCTTCTTAAAATGTTTACTACAGCATCTTATTCTAGTTTATGAAAGTTATTTGCAGTGTGATATCCAGAAGCAGTCCTGGTTTGCATGTGTGAATCTAGAGAAAAATACATGCATGACTTGAGTTAATTTGAATTATTAGGCTAGCTTTTAGGCTGAGAAGTGTAGCAGATGCTTATTCTTAATGGCTCAAACACAGAACTGAGTGGCTGGTGCATGGATAAATGGAGTACACTTCGATGAACTAGCAGCAGAACACTAAGGCTCTCTATTTCCCTTTTTAGTGCAAAGAAAGTGCTGCTCTATTTTGTAAGGTAAATAAGCTTGAAATAATATCACTGTCTTGTTTGCATAAGTGCCAATACTCTCAAATGTTCTTTTGCAATATTCAGTACTATCAAGAACCACATTTTTTTTTAATCACGATAATTAGGGTACTACTTTGGTTATCTACAAATTTATTTTTCTGAAATAGTATCTAACTCCTATTTTTCTTCTAAGAAGATGTTTTAACATGGATCTCAAAATGTGTAGCTTATACAATATATTCTCCATGTGCTGTTACCACTTTCATTATTGGTGTTAAGTGGATTTAAAATAACCTGCAAACATGAATTTCTATTTTTACATCTTGACCCACATTTTGCATGTAGATGGAATAATTCCAGGAAGTGCAAGCATAATGACATTAGTAGCCAACTGTGGGTTGGTCTTCCCTCTCAAGATGTACTGCTCTTTAATGCTTTCTTTCACATCAGTGTGCTTCTTTTTAGGGGAATGCATTCTACCATTCACATTACTCATTCTGCCACTGAAGAGCAAAGCAAGTTTTTTATCACTCTACGACAAATATTAATCAAAACTTGGCGCTTTTTTTTAATCTACCTTTTTAAAAAGCAGTATCTCTATCAATATTGAGAGGGCTGAAGGAAACTAAATGCATTTGCCAGTAGGGAGGGCTATTTAAAAACCATTGTTTGTAGGGTTGGCTAATTTGAGAGCCACAGGAACAATAAAAGGACAAATGCAGATATGTGGTCCTTGACTGCAACTATCTTCAGTGATGATAAAGTTGATAATGTGTGCAGAACCTTTCAGCACCCAAAGTACTCAAGTATCCTCAAATATCTAAATACAAAATCAGATTGTTGATTTCAATATCGTTATTGACTTACCTCAGGCTATGTTTTAAAATGTGTAGTGAGAATTGTAGAGGGCATATTTTCCATGAGTTCTCAGGAGCAAACCTTAAAGATGAAAACTGGTTCATGTTTACTTTACATACAGGCATGGTGAAAAGGGAAGCAACAAGCTCACTCCTCGTGTGAAAATGTCTTTGTTGCTTTATTTGCATTTTACCCTTGCAAATGCATGTTTCTTGTATTAAAGGCATCTTCCTCTGCCTTGCAAATAGTGATCATTTGTATCAAGTTGGCTCAATGCTATTCTGTCACTTTCTAGACTTGACTAACTGCCAGAATATTTTCCTGTTTTTCTCCGTTCCCCCAGCTGGGATATGTTATATGTTAGTTATAAAGTAAAACAGAAAAGTTGTTATTATTTTCTCCATCTGGATATTTAAATTAACCAACCTGTGCTGGGAAAAATGATGCTTTTGTTCTTGAGGTTTAGGAAGAAACGAAATTCAAACTTTACATCTGGTAACAGAAGTCTGGGCCCCTATTCATCAGATTTGTCCTCAGGAAGAGAGCAGTCCAACATGACAGTGGGCAAGGAGACTAATAAATTGCATGGAAGTGCAGCCCCAGGCAGGAATGGATGGATAGGAGCTCATCTCTCATGCCTTTCCCTTTGCTGCTCTCGTTAGTAAGCAGTTTTGTTTTCTGTGACTCTTCTGGGAAGAGCACAGAATTATCAATAATATTTCAATGTGATTCCCCAAAGAATCACGGACTGGAGGGGCAGAACTGCTCATCCATTGATTTGTTGCTATGCTTTATGTTCAACTAGAGTACAGGTATTTAGGGTCTGTAAGTTCTGAAGATTTAATTCCTATCTGCTTTTGAACCACAATCCTTTACATTCATCAATTGCTTCATAAAACGCTTTAAGCTGTGGATCTTTTGATCCATTTATTCTAAAATTTCCAATAGTTACTTCTCTTTTTAGAGGGAAATACACTGTTGCCTGAGGTTTTTAAAAAATAAGTTCTTTCCTGAAAGCTCCACCCCAAACATATTTTCCCTACTTTCTATGGAAATGAGGATATAGTAGATTAAAACCTGTTCTTCATCAAGGTTGCTTATGATGTTAGAAGCAAAAGCCACATTTTTTTCCCCCAGTTCTTAATGCACATTTGCATACTTGTGTATATCAATATTTGTCTTTATGCACACCTCACTGTGTACTGTATCTCCATGGCCTTTCAGTTGGAAAAGTTTGATTCCTGACAAAACAGGTGAAAAGATTCATTATTTACTTGCCAGAGATTACTGTGGCTTGACCTTGCCCTATCAGTTCTTAGATTTGTCTTCAATGCTCAGAAAATACATGTCCCTGCCAAAACCATATTCTAAAACATAACTGACAGCTGCTTTCTTTCCAAATCTTGCCTATGAAAGAACCCTTGAGGAAAAAAATAAACCAATTTAAACTGAAAACACAAGAGAAGTTTACTTATTTTGCCAGAAACTTGGAGATTATTAATAAACTGTAAAGTGAAGAGATTGACTGTACTCGACAGGGACATCAGGAATAGTGATTTCTCTTGAAGAGCATTACTAACAAATTGGGGTGTTGGTTTGAAAAGTTGCTTTTAATTTTTTATATACAAGATGTTAATGACTAACTTTATTATCTGAACTGATGTTGGACTTCTGGTGCCTCTGCAGTGAGCCTTTTTTCTGGGACAGCCAAGCTGGTTTTGTTTGTTTAGTGTGAGTAGTTGGTTTTGAATGTCAATCTTATAAATGGTTGTTGTGGTCCTATGGTATAGCTAAAAGCTACATAATTGTGTGTGTGTGTGGTTTTGATTTTTTGTTTTAATTTCATGAAGGGAAGGGTTTTTTTTTTGTTCATTGGGTCAAAACACCCTGTACTATCTTAAAGAAGTCTAAGGGCAACAGTTTCAGGAGTGTCTACTAAACCTCCCAAAATTTGCCTTGCAAAAAAAGAAAAAATGGCCTGAAATTGCCTTTACTGCTTCCAACATCCTCATACTTACATAAGAGGAATTAAGTTTTTAGTTACGTGGGCACTTTCAATATCCTCCAGTGTCCTTCCCCATCCAGATCCAGGAATTGTTAGGTGGTTGAGGGTGAGAAAAATCCTCAGAGGAGTCAGGGAAAATAACTTTGTGACATCTCTGAGTATAACTGTGGAAACATGACCTTGTTTATTCCCACCCTTCTTTTTCCCCCTAATTTTGAGAGAAATGTTTTTTTTACCCCAAAATTAAATTATTTCTGTTTATCTGATACTTCATAATTAAACTGTTTTTAAAAATGATATCAAAGATGTGTCTATTCTGCTTGGAGGAAGTTGAGCACCAACTGTGCTGCTTCTAGGTCTGAGAAGCAGTGCAGGTGCAGGGGGAGTGATTCCAGGTCAGGAGTTGATACTTTCTCCTGATGCATATAATTGAAATAGATCCAAAGTATGATGTGGGTATAACACGTGAATCAGTATAGTTTAAAAATTAATCCCTTTTGCAGCACGTATGGGAGAGTAGGGCCTATTTTGAAAGCAGGAGTACAGTAGCTAAAATGCCTGTCTCTCACAGTGCTCTCCCAGTGACTGTGTATTTGTCAGTAGAATGAAGCTATATGCTGCTTGAAAGTAGGATTGAAGTTCTTACTTTTATTGTTGCCTTATGAGAATATTATCTAGGGCCTGAGTAACAAACTTTAGAATCAAAGAAGCTTGATAGAAACACTAATCTCTAAAAGTTTGGATGACCTCTCTACCAGCACTTGGAAGCACATCACATAATTCAAGGCCATTAAAACTTCAGATAAAAACATTAATAAATCCCAAATTTCAACGCTAAACATTTTCAAACAGCTTCAGCCTAACTCTTTTAATGCTGTCATACTTTATCTCAATTTTCCACAAGAGCATGGAAGACTGCTTCTCTTCATGCCTAGGAGAGCTTCAGCTTTGATAGGATTGGGCAGTCTAGTTGATGCTTAAGAAGAGTCACTATCCAAAATAAGTTATTTTCCCCCTTGCCACTTTCTGCCTCATGGATCTTGACACACTAGTCATTACTAAAGGATACAGGTCATTTAAAAGGGAAATAGGGATATCTGCTTTCTCTGCTCACACAGTTTACTTGTTTAATGTCTTTGTAGATGACAATGAGAGATTGTTTATTCTCTACCTGATGTCATTCTCATGCCACTGCTGGTTTAATTGTAGTAATTTTTATGTAAAATATTTTCCATAATATTTTAATATTAAGAGAAAAGGGGATAATATGAATAGATAAAAGGGAAGATGAAGATATCATAAGATTTGCACACCATTGGGCAGGAGAATCCTATCTTTCATTTACTACTCTGAAGTTAATTCAGAAATTTTGCTCAAAGAGTCACTAAACTTGGAACTCCTCTTGCACAAACTAGAGTTCATTTTTCTATTTTACTCTAGTAATGAAGCTCTTAATCACAAAACACATCATATGAGCTCTTGTTTCACACAGCCAAGATCAAAAAAGATTCATTATCATCACCACTTCCACCTTTTTCTCCCCCCAACCCTGCACTTTTTAATGAGCCTTTAGACCCACTATGAAACCTATGGTCTTGCTCTATTTTATAATTATGACTTATGGATTTTCTCTTGATGTTTTTATCAGTGTTGCTGGCAAATTTCTGACTTACATCTTTTAGTCCAACTTGAAATTAATGAGTAGCTCCAGAGGAAAAGAATCCATTTGCCTTGTGCTGAAGCAGCCAACCAATCTTAGAAGAAATCCTCTGAGAAAGCAGCTCTTTTCCTCTTCTTTGTCTGAAGAGGAACACACCACATACTCAAGTAAAGGGTAGTTCTTTAATTTCTTTGCAAGCACCAGATACTATCACCAGCACAGCAGTGTGTTTAGGATTGTAGTGTTTGGGTTTCTTGTGTGGCAGGCTTTGGGTTGGTTGGTTTATTTTATAAGGCCCATCAGCAGGGCTTGGGTGGTTGTTCTCATGGCTTTTGCAGTCCTACATCTCCCAAGAAGAAGCCCTAAGTGAGTGAGGAGCAACAGCCATACCCAGGAGATCAGGGAAAGCCATGGGTCTGGCAGCAGGTGAAGCTGGGCCTGAGTGGTCACCTGCCTCAAATGCTCAGCCTGAAGTGAGAATGTGTCATTTCTCCCCAGGCTATGCCTACTGGGAAAGGAAACTGCTTAAACTCCTACTTTATGTTTAAGGGGAAAGGGCAGTGTGCATGTTCTGTGTGAACTGCAGCATTTTTCTAAATACAGGAATTTTACTAGTCTTGCTTTCTGTGAGTAATGAGAACCAACCCAGAGAGGTTTGCTTGGGTTGAGAAGGGTCAGCAAGGTAACTGTAGGCTGTGACAAGGTGATGAGCTGTTTAAAATTTAAAAAAAATGGAAAAGTGGTCCATCTGACAGAAAGTGTAAGAGAGTAGCAGGACTTTAAAGGTAAGTGATTCAGGTCTCATGGAAGATCTGAGCTGAGGCATTTTGATAGTGAGATACACGGTTCTACAGCTTGTGAAGTTTCAGTAAGTGTCTGGAAATCTCTGGAACTGGTTGTAACACAGCTTCTTTGCTTCTTAGCTGTCCCTAACACACTGAATTTGATTCTACACATCTTTTAAAGGATATCACTAGGCAACAAAGTTGCCTGATCCTCTTCTCACAAAAGCTGCCCGTTGCAGCCCACCCTCCCCATCCCAAGAAAGAACATTGCTGCATACAAACAATTCAGAGATTTTTTGTTTTCCTTGGTGCTTTTTTATCTGATAATGACCTTTTCTTGCAGTAACCATCACCAAGGGTGTGAATGAGAAGGGCAGTTCAGAGGCAGTGCTTAACTAGCAGATACTGCTAAAAATTCAGGAGTGTCCTGGGGAAAGCTTCAGGGTGGTGGTAGGATGATGCACACATAACCACAATCCATTTTATCCATAGGAATGTGCTAAGACTTAAACATTTACCTTTTGGAGGAATCTGCTTTGGATAGCCGAAATAATGACGTTCCTACAGTAGCAATTATCTTTCTCCTAAAAAGAGGAGTTAAACCAGAGGTGAGCTGGTGAGAGAAAACATATTCAAATATTATTGTAATCTCTCTATACCTCTATACTGAGATGAGTTCAAGTGGTAGAATTAACAATTTAAGTTAAGCCTGGTAAAACTGAAACGAGGGATGTATATTTCAGAGAGTGGTATTAGATGTTTCTGCAGTCCTTGCTTCTTTACTGAGTCTCAGGAAAAGCAGCATCTTAGCCATTTTAATGGTCTGAGGATGTGGGGCAGGAAAAAGGATGTCTTAGTCCAGTAACTTTTAGGCATCACCTTTCACCTGAAAGGGTGTAAATACAAGATATTTTTCCCTAAGAATATTGAGGCCTGTTCATGTTGTTACTTGTTTCTTTCAGTGTTTACAATAGTATTTAACAGTTGCTCTATCTGTTTAATGTTTTTATTCATGTTTGGATGGTAAACAGATTCACAAGCCAATCTTGTGGATTAGTTAATTTCTAAACACCCTTGATGCACTCTCTTTAGAATTCCATTTAACAGTACCATAATGACTCCTGTGAGCGTATACATCACCTGACAGGCTGCTGAGGCTCTGATATAAGCCAAGGACACAGGAAAAGCTAAGAGATTTTATTCCTCCTGAAGTATTACTATTCATTTTTCCAATCAGACCATTTCTGAGCAGAAAAAAAAATTATAATGGTAGCTATGGTCTACTGCTGTAAAGAGGGAATATGGCACACAGCTTCAAGGAGTGCAAGGACCCTGTCCCTTGAATAGAATAGTGAAGGAATGCAACACTTGCTTTGCTTTCTCACTATTCTGTGGCAAAACTCTCCAGTTATTTTATCTGGAAGATGTGGATAGCAACACTTCCCTTGGGCTTGTTTAGTGATATTTTGAAAGCTGCAGATAAACAACTTGGATGGTAATATTTTCCTATGAGTATTCTTGTTTTGCTCAAGCTCATGAAAAATAAGCTTCTAGTTCATCACCACCAAACTGTCTGGAAGGACAATTCACTGTCAGTTGGGACATCTCTATGCCAGCTGCTCTCCTTCAAGAGTTTGAACACTGTTCATAGAGTGTCATCATCCAGAGTGGAAGGTTTTTTTTTTNTGTTTTTTTTTTTTTTTTGCTGGTGCTAGAACTTGTGATTGCCATTCCAAGTCATCTTAATGATCTTGTGTCAAGCACTGACTTTCAAAAACATACTCAAGCATCTGATTATGTTTTACACAACTGGATATTTTCAAAAGTCATATTAACTAATTCTACTTGAACCTGTGCAGTTTAGATCGTCTCAATGTCTTAAAAGGGGGACTGCTTTAAACTTTCATTTTCAATTTTACTCAGACAAACACAAAGAGACCACAAAAGTAACCCTGTAAGGACTGTATAACAAGTTCTATTTCTTGTAATCAATATCTATTCACACATCCAAAGGAACAACCATAGAAAAGTTGCAAGGACCAATTATATACCTACCCACCCCACCTTCCTCCACCCAGGCTAAACCCCCCAGGTTTAACTCCATCAACTACCAGGTCATTGATTTAAGGGATCTAATTTGCTTTTGCACTAATACTAATTCAGGAAGCAGTGATTCTGTGAAGAGGTCTTAGTGTAAATGACAGTCAGATTTGACAAGAGCCAGAACCTGAGCTTAGTCTTGTTTTTAGTAGTAGAAATATGAAGCATCTCTATGAAATAGAATGTGTCTTATTCTCTGTTAGATTAAGGCCACATCAAGGACATTTCATTACTTTCTAAAGCAGTTGAATTGGGATTGGCTGCTGTCTGTATGGTAAGATTTTCAAGGAAAGAGGATACAAATTCAGGAAAACACACAATTGCTGTGTTTCCTGCTACATTTTTTTTTAATTATTAGAGCTAACTACATACTACAAAATAGATTAAACCAAGACATTCCAATACACTGTGAGAGCATTAATACAAAATTAACACTCATACTAAAATTATTAGTAGTCTCTGAAACAGTTACAAAAACTTTTCACTCGCAAATTTCTTACTTGGAATATAATTTTTATTGGAATGCATTTGAATATAATACATAATGCATTGCATGTATGATTCTTTTGGTTTTGCGTTTACTTTCTTTGTTTATAAAAGTGTCTGGAAAGGGAAAAAAGGATGCAGAGGAATTACTGTCTGGAGAGGAAAGCAAATCACAAAGCAAAACATCACTTGCAATCTTCACTGTGAGAGGAAAGGTAGGAGGCAGTTATTTCAATAATTCTGGCTAGCTCATATTCTTACAAAGCAACCCATAAACCGTGCTCTTCTATGCACATGCTTTGCCATTAAATATGTTGTTATGAATATGTCAATATTCCTTTCCCCATTATGAAAAACAGAAAGCTAAAATGGAAAGTGCACTTGTTGCTTGGATTATAATGTTTGATCTTGATTCACTTCTGCCTTTGCAATGGGACTGCTGTGCTATGAAGAGTCTTGATTTATAGAGAAATTCTTCTTGTGCTCATATTAATGGATAAATTTCTTGTCAACTATGGAAAACTGAGTCTTCATCTTGCAATAAATAGTTACAGACATATGAGTGTAAAATGTTATTCTGACATGCACGTGCAATTCAGTAATAGATCCTTAACTGGCAGTATCTCAGTGGACATTTTAGGTTGAGTTCAACAGCTTTCCCAAAATGGTAGGAGGTAATTTTTCTCCTAAGTATGGAAAGACTATTACATAAAATACTCCACTATATAGAGACAAAGAATAAAAATTAGATTTAGTCTGTTTTATCTTTATTTGATCTTTGCTTTTTTAAATCTTCAGTTGGTAACTTCATTATTAATAGACTAGCTCAGAGTTTCACACCTAATTAATGCTTGGTTAAACACCATTTAAAATATGGGGGGGATTTTTTCTTTTCCTTGGTAGTCAGTTCTAGTGCCATAATTCTATCTACACTTAAGTTGGCATCAAATGCCAGTCTGCCTAGAAGGAGGAGCTCTTCCTTGGAGGCTAGGTCTGCACAAATAAATAAATAAATATGTCTGGTTTAGCTTTGAGTGCAGATCATTTCCTAACCCATTTCACAGGGTAGGCACAGCAGTACTAATGCCAGTATTAATGCTCAGAGGCAGAGCAAGGCTGCCTCTTTAGGAGGCAGTTTCATGGGTAACACATCTCCAGGAAATGTGGTAATTTTATTTGAACTGTTGCCAATCAGTGCAAATTTCTCGTTGCAGATTTTGCTATTGCTGAACAGGACAGAAACTCTCAGACAAAGCACTTGAGTGAAAACCAATTCTCCCCCTTCCCATGCTTGTATTTGTGCCACAGAGAGATAAGAACTAGGATATTTTGTGACTCCCACGTGTGTGTGTCATTCTGCCCTGACTTCCACATTAAGTAGCTCAATCAGCTGAGCAGAAGAAAGGAAGGGTATTATTGAACAGCCACCTTTTTTTAAATATTATTTTCCCCTTGGATTTTTCATAGGGATTGCAAAAGACATATTCTTGACACCCAGACATTTCACATTCTGATTTCAAGCCTGCACTTCAAAGCACAGAAGCTTTCCTGCATAGTGTAAAGCACTGTATTTTTGTCCCTTAAAAGTAGGCTGAACTATTTTAAATGAAACTTGAAGGAAAAAGAAATCAGCCTGAGGTAGACGTGCAACTTAGAAAATTTCAGTCTGAGCAGCTTAAATTTGTCTGCTGTTGTTTCTAGGCTAATTTAGGCAACAAAGTATGCTGTGTATGGAAAATTAATTTAGGGGAAAACACAGTTTTTTTATAAACTGTGTGTTCTTGCATATAATGAATTTAGTGTACTGAAATGCAGTTCTTATAGTGGGAAGTTTCCAGCAGCATTAGTTAGGGCTAATGTTTTTTTTAGGTGGATCTGATACTGATATACTGATCAGACTAAGTGTAATTCCAGTTCACAATTAAATATAATTTCAGACTTTGATTTTTTTTTCATGATTGCCTCTGCTTATGTAAGGGCATAATTTTCTTATATTTCTTTAAGTATGAAAAGGTTTTATTCACTATCAGTGGTACAGCATTTGCAACAACTTAATTAGGTGCAATTAGAAAGATATATTAATTTCTTATGGGCTTACTAAAACTTCAGCTTGTTTCTTTATATCACAAAATTTATGAAATCTAATTTGAAAAGGATCACAGAAATGCTTTAGCCGAAGTAACAGAAGGAGATTTACTGTTTAGTATTCTGCATTAGGCACTTAAAGGGAGTACTTAACATTATCATACTGTACTTGTTTAAACAAGGTTAAGTTTCCACAGCAATTTAAAATAATTGTTTGTTGTATACAAGTAGCATTTCTGAACTACTGTGCTTGTCATTGTTGTGTCTTCATATGATCAAGCAAGGCAATACTGAAGATTACTGATGATCAATGTGAAATGGAGAACTAAACTGAGGGACCAGAACTAATTTTGTCTATGCAATTACTACCACGTACAATCATAAAACCATTATGGTTGCAAAAGACATCCAAGATCATCAAGTCCCATCTTTGAACATTAACATGTCAACTAAACCATAGCACTTCCAAGGAAACTGTAATACCAGGTGCTCTGCCCAGTTGTTTCTTGAATACTCCTGGGGTTGCTGACTCCACCACTTCGCTGGGCAGTCTATTCCATTGCTGAAATACCTTTTCAGTAATGAAGTTCTTCCTCATGTCCTACCTGAATCTCTTCTGGTACAACTTTGAGGCCATTTACTCCTGTCCTGTCAATGGTTGCCTGGGAAAAGCGACTGACCCCACCTTGCTGCAACTTCTTTTCGGGCAGATGTAAAAGAGTGATAAGCTCTCCCCTGAGCCTGCTTTTCTCCAGGCTAAATAACTCCAGTTCCTTCATCTGCTCCTCATAAGACTTGTGGTCCAGATTCTTTACCAGCTTTGTTGCCTTTGTTTTGTCTTGCTCCAGTACCTGAATGTCTTTTTTTGTCATAAGGGGCCCAAAGTTGAACTCAGGACTCAATGTGCAGCCTCACCAGTGCTAGAGGGATAATGATTTCCTAGTTCTGCTGGCCACAGTTGTTCTAATATGAGCCAGGGTGCCACTGGCCCTCTTGACCACCTGGACACACTGACAGCTAATGCTCAGCTGGCTGTCAACCAACATTGGTATCTCTTGAAGTCACATGAACTGATCTCCTTTTTCCTCCTATTACTTATATTTACGTGGTATTAGATTTATTCAAAATACCATATAGTATGAACTACAGTTTTTTAGACTTCTTTTTGGATCTATGGAAATACTGACTAAAATTATCTCAAGAAAACATTAAGCGAAGAAAGAGTTGTTACAATCCTTATCCTAATGTGCTCGTTTTCCCTAGAGCTGGTTCCAGTTTGATAAAAAGACACTTTGATATTTCTTGTTTCTTGACAATTTTGACTTGATACCTAGTGAAAAGTAAAGAAGCTCATTAAATAAACCTCCAGACCTCAATGTTCTCAAGAAAGCTTGAAACTTTGAACCTTTAAAAACTCTTTAAAGCACAGCTATGTGGGTAGAGTACTATCTGTATGTTGATATAGAAGTATATCTGGATATGTAATGAAAACTGTGTGTAAATGTATTTTCTAATATTTGAATGTTTATGGTACCTCAGAGCAATTAACAACCACTGCATTTTACGTCGTATGCAGCAGGTGTAGAAAAGGAAAAGTTAAAATGGAGGGCTAATATTCTCTTTGGGTGCTACTGCCTTGGTAATAGGCAATTCTGTTTTCATTGGCTGACTCATCATTTACTTCTTAACACCTTGTTTAATTTGAAATTAATGTTCTTTGAAAGACTCTCTTGACTATTGTTCTGTGCACCAAGTTTCTGAAAACATCATAAAAGAACAGTCATCTTCAGGAAATAAGGCTGTGACTGTCTTTTTCACTTGTTTTTTTTTGTGACTTGCCGTAAACCCTGCTGTTGGCTTTTCTTAGTAATTGCAACTTTCTAAACTTAATTTTAAAACTCCTAGAAGGGCAGGTATTGATAACATGCTAATTCTTGACAAGTCTTGGGAGAGCTGGACTTCACTGCAATATGTAATATTCCTAGTAGGCCTTACTAATAATGTTTTGTTGGGAATGAGCAGAAAAGAATTCTTAGGATTTCTCCCCATTCTCATGAAATGTTCATTTCACAGCAATTCTCTGAATTTTCAGGTGTCTACTGATGGGATATGAGTATTAGAGAGTTGGTCAATACTCAACATATGACTTCTGTTTTATTAGTGTCCCTGAGATCACAAAGGATTAAGCTGCCCTGCTGAAGTGCCCTTTCAAATGAAAGAAAGGAGCGGGAATACATTCAGGGTGGAAAAAGGTACTTGAATCATTTTTTTTCCTGTTTATCAAAACAACAGGAAAGTTCCCACCCAAAAGTAGGTGGGTTTCTCCTGTTGATTCTTCTGAGGAAGCAGTACTTTGATCTGATCTTTACAGTAAGGCAAGCTTCAGTTACTGCAATGTAGATTGCTTTGGAAAGCTGCTAACTTTAACAGTTTATTTTTAGGGATAATGTGAGATGTTTCCTGTTCATTAAACCATGGAAGAGTTACTAAAGTTAATAGTTGGAGTTACCTCTGCTGAAGTCATTATGTAAATTCAGTGACAGGGTTACAATTTACTGATTATGACAAACTGATATTGTCCTAGGATATGTTAAAAACTGTTCTTACTGTAAAAACTGCACTAAATCTGTAAGAAGCAATTTCCCGTTGCCTACTGCAATAACAATACTTGCAAATTGCTTTTATTGTAATGTAACTCTGTGTGTTATTTAAAGAGGTAAATAGCTACTGGTAAGGTAAGGAAAATCTAAGCTGCAGAGCTAAACAAAATGCAATTGGTATGAGGTTAAGAGATTAAGGGCTTCTTTTATAAATAAGAATGGAGCTAATATAATAATATTAAGTTTCATTCTCTATTGCTATTAGTCTGAAGATAGATAAAGATCAGGGGATTCATATAGTCTTGTACTATCTTGCTTTGGGCTTTAAAAGATTTTTCTTCAGATGACATGAACTGGAGCAAAAGCTGAGCCCTCATCACCAGGGCATGCAGGAATGAAGTAAATCAGAAGTTGGTTCACTGCTGTTGTGAATCTCTGGAATCAGGAGAGGAATTCAAGAACTTATTAAAGAACTTGTGCTTTGGTAACACCTAACAATGCTTTGATTCTGTTTATATCCTTTTCTGTCCTTGTCCACAAACATTTCAAACCTATCTGGTCACCAGCTGTCCATCTTTACAATCTGTTCAACATCAGTCCATGCACGTTCTCTACCTCTTGGCTTGGAAAGTATGGAGTGACTTTGTAACGCTGGGATAGTGGAACGTGACTGGAAAACTGGTGAGAGTGGCTTCTCAGTGGGACTGCCTGGTGGAACTTTTGGCTGTTAGCAGCTGAGATTTCAGTATGCATTGAAAATCAGAGCATTTGCCCTGCAGTCAACCTTGGCAGTGTGTGCAGCAGGCTTGTTGCTGGCTTTACTGCCAGGAACAGTTGCTGGCTTTGCTGTGGTGAGGGACAGGTGAACCAGATTTGTTTCAATGTCTTTTTTTTTTTTTAATTTTTTTTTTTTATTTTTTTTTTTATGTGCTATGCTTATGTCTGAATTTTAGAAGTGGGAAATCGTGTTCCCTCCTTCCTTTCCTTTGAATTTCCTTGTTTTCCAGCTAACTCTGAATGTGTGCGACTGTTGAATGCACCTACTTTTCCTCTGTCTTTGATCCTTTTATATTTGCTCCATTAAAGTTATCTTTAGATTTGTTTGTTTGTCTCTGACTCAGACACCAGTCAGCAGCATTGCCTTTGATGGCTGGATCATTCTGACATTTGTGAAAATCCAGTAATTTTTCCACAGGGAGGCACCAGTCTTCTGGTTTGCTTTTCTAAATTATATGGCCTCGCTGCTGGGCAATGTTACAGAGGACATAGAGCAATCTCTGGCTGCAGCACTGGTTTCTGGGCTTATGGAAAAAAGTAAAAAAAAAAAAAGTGAGGAGCTCTGGACTTGTTGGAAAGAGGCATAAAAATTTCCCAAGTGACTTTTCTTCCTCCTCTGATATTTGTGAATGTTCCAGTCTTACTATGTTAGCAGCTAAGATGTGCAGACTTGGGACAAGTATTTTTTGCAGATAGCTGTTCCGAGTGGATGTTATCCACTGACTTCCAGCCAACGAGTTACTAAAAACTAAACAAATAATTTGAATATATTTTTTTATTTAAAATGGAGAGGATCTTTGCTTTCTATTGTGCATGCATGCCAACTTGCATAGACATAACCCGTAGCTATGTCAAAAAGATATATTAGGGTTGGAAACAAAATGAACAAAAAGCATTTCCAGGTTGGTTTTAAAAAATTTAGTTGCATTTCAGCAACAGTCTTTGTGTTCATGCTTCACTAAGAGAGTAAGTGCTGTATGCAATAAACTTAGCTACTTAAAATCATAACGTGATCATAAAAAGGGTTGTTCTACCACAGTGTAGCAATATCTCATTGCACTGCTCACTTTTAAAAAAATCATCTGCATTTTTGTGGCATGCAGATAAGGATTTTGAACAGTCAAAAAAGTCTTTAACATAGTCTGTTATTTTATCTTGCTCTTTATAGTTCAGGAAAAAAAATGTGTGGGGGGGAGTAGATGAAGTGATACAATCAGATTTGGAGAATAAAATGATGCCTTCTTGCTAGGTTTCAGGAACAAATAATTTCTCATTTACAAATCTATGCTTCAGGCATAATTCAATAAAGTGTATAAAGCTTTTGTGGCCTTGTGAGACTTAGTAGTGCAGAAACTGGATATATTTTTATTGAACCTATCTTTCAGAAAATTACTGAGTAACAGCCATGAGCTTCTGTTTCCTCTTCAGAGCAGTGTTGCAGTTTTATTATAGTAACATCCAATTGCAATTCTCTGTTTAAGGCTGTTGAGCCTAATTTTGCTCTATTTCCCCTATTCAGATGCTTTGTTACTAAGTCAAACTGAAGTCTGAAATTTATGATAAAAAGGGATTTTAAAAAGATCTCTGAACATGAGCAAATGTTGATGTATTATGAAAAGGGCAGATTATCCACCTTTCTTCCCTCTTTTCTAATTTTAGCATTGTAATTCATCCATCAATTTATGTACACCTAGGGTTTGTATCTTTGCCCATTCATCTATGTAATTTAAACTTTGTTCCCAACATTTAAGGTATCTCAAATTTTTCTTGATCATCTTGAGTAAATTTGATGTTTAGGATTGTGGGTTTGATTTTGCTGTTTTGTTTGTTTTTCCTTTTCCTATTTTTTTTTTTTTGGGGGGGGGGGGGTGGTTTTGTTTGGTTTTGGGGTGTTTTTTTTGTTTGGGTTTTCTGTTTTGATTTTTGGTTGCTGTTCTTGGTCTGTGTTGGTCTTTTTGTTTGTTTTGTTTTGTTGGTATTTTCTGCTATCTGATGTAATAACATCACGAAGAGATGCAACAGAGATGAGAGTTGGAGCGAGAGGAGAAAGACGAGTTTACTTTTTTGACTTCCCCTTATATACATTTCACAGAAATGGACCACATTGGAAGATAGAGGTTCAGCCTCTTCAATTCCACTGGTCTGAGAAGGTGTCCATCAATTGTCCCTCCTAACTGGAGGAATGTCAACAATAATATTGTTTATAGAAAATCTGTGAGAAACTGACTACCAAATATGTAAACAATCAGAAGGCTAGAAACAACAGCACAAGAACAAGGTGACAGATATCCTTGCTCAATTACCAGTGAATAGGCAGTAAGATGTATTGAGATACAGGAGATGAATAAGACCAGAAATTTCTAAGTTTCTCAGGACCATTCCTTAGGGATCTGATGTTGGAATTGCAGGCAACAGGAATAGAGTTGCTTCTGCTGTATTATCTTTTTAGAGATGGGAAATGTTTGCTCCTGGAAATTCTTGGCACTGATATTGAAGTCATTAGAACAATTTTTTTTTAAAATCAGGTGTATTCTGAAGAACATATCCGAAGTGTGTTGTTTGGAAGTTCTGGTTTTTGGGGGGTGTTTTTTTTTTTTTTTTTTTTTTTTTTTTTTTTTTTTTTTTTTTTTTTTTTTTTTTTTTTGGGGGGGGGGGGGGTGTGTTTTTTTTTTTTGTT
>WEIU01010611.1:36496-50763 GCA_013389925.1 Aegithalos caudatus | reverse complement strand
TTTTGTTTTGGTTTTTTTTTTTTTAGTTATGATACACAGCAAGTTTGTCACATGTTATAAAAAGCTGTAAAACACTTTTTGAAAAGACCAGTATTCCTTTGGGTGCATTTCTATCTTGGGGGAAAAAAAAAGACCTACTAAGAACATTGATAACAAGACCACTTATAAGAAAATTTTACTCCTGGAATGCTATTTGCACAGAAAAAATTGAAGATATAATTTTTCTAATTTTAGCATTAGCACACAGGAATTTATGACCAGGAGCTGAGAAAGAAACTCAAGGTAAGGATGTATTATTGTAATTTTAACATGGAATAATTTTTTACTCTTTTCTAATTTAGATGTTCTGGTTTTTGATTCATGGCAATTTCTTTTTCTTAAGACACACCCTGTACCAATACTAGTCCTAGAATTGTGTTTTAAAATTACACCTTTTTCAGGTTTCATTTTATTAATTTTTTACACGTTTAGTGGACAAAAGTAATTAAAAGTAAGATTTTAAACTGTTGGTACTTACCTCATAGTTTATTAAAAGGGAACATTGCTATTGTTATTTATCAAAATCTCAATGCACTGAGTGCTGCCTTTGATACCTCAGTGCAAGCTGACATTTTGATGCTATGTGTTAAGTCTAGGTCTCCTTTTTGGATGAACACTAAGACACAGGAAATACAGTCTGACAGTGAAAATGAACAGTTATATAAAGATATCTCACAAAGCTGTGAAGAAAACCTGTCATACTTGGCTAGTCTAATGGCAGAGTTATTAGAAAATAACTGGTCTAAATCATGTACAGTTGGCCAGTTAGGCTGTCTAGAGGTATCTTTATATACAAAGGAATTGCAGATGAATATGGCCATGATCTCTCTGCTGGAAACAAAATCCTTGAACCAGTTCTCTTGTCCAGCTGGAGAGAAATTTGTAATTTGCCCACATAAGTAGGCACACATGTTGATTTTTGGAAATCTGCCTGCAATTAGCAGGTGCTTAATATTCCAACTGTACTTGCTCAGGTATCCACAGGCAGGAAAGCTTCCACTGTTATTCCCTATGAAAGGAAATTCTTATCCATAGATTAGTAATGGAAAGTGAACTGAATTACAAGCAGATACTGAAAAGGAAGTCTTGAAGCCATCTGTGGCTTGTGAAGATTCTACAAACCATGACTTATGTCATGTGGCTGAGGGAGCTGAGTTTATTTAGTCTTGAGGAGGCTCAGGGGGACTTCATCATTCTCTACAACTCCCTGAAAGAAGGCTCTTGTGATGTGGGGATTGCTCTTTGCTGTCCCTGCGCTGACAGGAGCAGAAAAATTCTCTTTAAACTGAGACAGGGGAGATTCAGATTAGATGTTAGAAAACCTTTTCACTGTTATGGTAGGCAGGCATTGGAATAGGTTGCCCAGGGGGGTGGTGGAGTCACCATCCCTGGAGTTGTTTGAGAGGCACCTGTATTTGGCACTGGGTGATGTGGTTTAGGGTTTATAGTGGTAATTCTGGGTGGATGGTTGAGTTTGATAGTCTTGTAGTTCTCTTCTAGCCTTGATGATCTGGTTTTGATTCTGTTCCCCAGTCTTTATAATTAAAAAAAAAAAAAAAAAATTGCCTTCTCCTAGGACAAAGGAAATCACAGCAAACTATAGAGCTGGTCCCTGTAGATGTAATGTGAGAGCTACTCTGATCTAGGCAGACCACTGGTGGAACTAAAGGAGAGAACAGGGAGGCTGTGATTTAGTATTGCATGGACTGAGGTTTTGCTACACTGCCTTTTCCCCAGCATAGGGTGTTATATCAAAGCTATTTTAAATTTACAGTGTTAGATACTAGATTTACAGTGCCAGGTAATCTAGTGGGACATAGCTATGTGTGCTCTTCATCCATATTCCAGCACAGGAATAATCAAACTGTATTAAGGAATATGGTCTATGCTCTATGAACCATGCTTCAGTAGCTAAAACAGGCTATACAGTTGCTGAAAATTTGGAAAAAAAGGAGAAACCAAACCAGCAGAAATGCAACTTAATATTTACTCTGTCATATGATATTGCTCCACTACTACATCATAAATCTGCAGTTTAGAAGCAGTGTGCACCACTGTGCAAAATACTTCTGAAAAGAGGAAAGGGAAGAACATAACCCTAAAGTTACATGTTTTTAAGGACCAAATCAGTAATTGCCAACCACTGCATTTGCAGTAATACTTTGGTGTGAAATAGTTACCATCTGTCCTTTGCATATACTAATTTATTTAAAATAACATGACTCATGAGAAAAATCTCAGGACTTTGAAATAGATTAGCTACAGATAGAATTTTTGGATGTTAGTTACTTGTTCCATGGTGTTGTATTTGAGTCTTCAGTGGCTCATTTAGTTGTTTTTCCTAGGTTTTACCTGATAATACAGGTCAAACACCAAGATTAGTTTTAATTATGATTGTTTCATACCATTTCATGTACTTATTAGGCACAATGTGATCCTGGGCATAAATTAGTGAGGAGAGCAGATGATTTTAACAGAGGAAAAGTTAGCAGTAAGCTAGATAAAACATAGAGAATATGTATTTGTTCTTATTTCTGTGTTATAAATAAAAGGATGTTTTCTGCACCTACAATTGATCCAGTCTCCTTTTTCTAATATAAGATCCTCCACATCATACATGACATTAATTCTATGTTAATTGTGTCAGTTGAGGCTCGTAAAAAATTTTATTTTTGTGAAAAGTTAATAAAATGTTACACGTGACTTGCCACCATCAGGCAGAGATTTGAACAGAAAAAGCTCCATTCATCTGTTTTCATTCCCGAGTCTCCTCAATTCTATTTGTAAGCTTTTCTTTAAGTTAAAGTCAACTGTGTGTGAAATCCTCTATAATATTGACAGCTATGACTTAGTGCTAAATAAGTAAGTGTAGTATTGTGACTATTCTCCATTTGCAAACAGTGGCAGAGATCTTCTGCAACATCCAAAGAGGTTATTATCATGCAAACAATCTTCTGCTCATCTTGAAACAGATGGATCCTGTCTTATTTAAATCGCCTCACTTTCTGCAAATGACAGAGCCCTCATGTTTCCACATGTTGGATTGCTCCCGAAGGAGGAAGGCAAACAGATTCTGTCACTGCCAATGCTGGCATTGCTTCTGTTCCCTTTTGCATGGAACTTAACAGCAGATATGTTGTGCTTGGAAGTATCAGGACCCATCCCTCACATCCCCCTTTAAAAAGGAAGTGGGGTTTAGGAGACAGTAACAAGTTTCAAATAATAGCAATTAACTTTGATTTAGCAAGTTGAAAGTGGTGGATTTGTTTTATAAATGCAAGGTGGCGTTGTTAGGGAAACAGAAAATATTCTAGCACATCCCTACTCTTATCAGAAATTTGTGTCATTTCTGCAAGGAGGATAAGGCATAATCTGTAGATAGAGAATTTATGTAAGGAGGTAAGCCGGGAGTTTTTAAGAACAGGTCACGCAAACATCTGCTTGGAGTGTCCTCGGTATGCACTTCATCTTGCCTCAGAGAAGGAAGATGAACCAGGTAATCCCACTGGATGCCTTTGAACTCAGCACATCTTTGATTTTCACATCGATAGGTACTTCCCAGGAAACAGTTTCTTGTTTGAAAGAATAGCTTAATAAAACACAAAGGAAGGTGTTACCCCCTAAATCATAGGTATATTTGAAGTACAGACTGCTTCACTGGAAAAGATTTCTGGAAGGTCTCCAGTTCTTTACTTTTGCCCATCACAGGACTGCTCTGCTAATTTGGACAAGTTGGTTTTGATTTTATTTTCTTCCTGAGTGCTATGTGAACAGATATCCAGCTACAATCTCAGCCACGTGAGTGGTTGCTACATCAAAAAGACCAGTCTATTTCTTTATAGGTGATCATGTCTTTTGTGACAGTCATAAAAATGATCTAGAAATCAATGACAATGTTCTTTGCTATACACATATTCTGTTTTGTTTAGGAAAGTTACATTTTGATAAAAGCCAGTTGCAACTTGATGTTAATAGTGCTGAGAGCTTTTTTTGGTTTGCTTTCAATCTTCTGAAACGAATGGAGCCATAATTCAGAGTTTTCTTGTCCCTCATGCTGTAGGTCTGTGATTTATTCATAAAAGCTTCAAACAGAACATAGTTTTGAATTTGATACCATTTTCTTTTAGGCAGGTACCAAAAGAAGTCTCGAGTTTATGTATCTTTAGGAAGATACCATTTTTAAATTATGTTTTATTTTGGTCATAATTTCATTAACTTTTAGTAACTCCAAAGTTTGGATGAAAGTCAGGAGTTCTGAAATTCCACCATAACCTAATCAAGCCAGTATTTTCAGATAGTTATCTTCAGCCTTTGTTTCAGAAGAGTAGTGCAACTGTGGTGGGAAATTTCCAGGCCCTCTATCGTCCTTGAGTTTGGGTTTGCTCATTTGGTGTGAACCTTGGAGTTTTTGGGAAGCTAATGGATTTTCTTTTACTTGATCTATTGAGGAACTGAATTGTTCACTCAAACCTCCTTTCTGTTTTGCCACCTGTATCTCTTCTACATTTCAGGCCATTTGTAAGCAGCCTGTAAGGAATGATTTCAGCAGAGATTAGACTCTCCCAGCTGTCTTGCATCAGTGTGCAAGAGGAATGATAGTGCAAGAGAGGATGCAAAGGCCACTGTAATTAGAATATTCAGGTGTAATATTCATCAGTCTTGGCCAGGTTTATTGATGTTTATAGAGAGGAAATTAAGGCTATATGAAGAATGACACAGTCAGCAAGGGAAGAGTTCATGTGAGGTGATGAAAATAAGTTGTGGTACCTGATTTTTTCAGAACTTAGCAGTGGTCAAACTTAGCAATGAAACCTGGATTTCTTTATCTCCTTTGCGCTTGTGTTTTCAGCATCCTTTGGAAACAAATAAAGAAGAATATTAAAACAGTCTTTTGCTGCAGAGGGTAGTGTACATTAATAGTTAAAAGCCATTTTAGCAAATAAAAAGCAGTAGGTTCCATTTCCACATGCTCAGTAAAGGCAATGCATGTCCTGGTAGATCACATCATTCTATTATCAAACTAAAACTTTCCATGTTGCGTTATCTTGTCTATGTCTGAAATAATTCATTATCTCTTGGAATTATGATTTATGTTGTGATATTCCATTCTTTCCCCTAATTTTTGTCCTTACTAAATTCTTAAGAAATAGTTTTATCACAGAGCTGAGCCTCCAAAGGCATAATTTGTGGTCAGTGCTGTGACAAGAGATAACAAAGCCAAAGGCTAAAGCTTTTATATATGTATATGATATATATCAGATATGGTGCTGCTCCAGAATATGCAAGATTTAATTTGGTATTACTGAGGTGAGAGGTTGAATACAATCTGCATGTTGGCTTCTCATTAGACATCTCACCATCTGCTTGCAGTTGTTCAATTTTCCCCCCTCTTACTTAGTATTCTGCCTCTAAGAAATGTTTCAAGATTGTACTCCTGTCTTCCTTCATTAGCATGTCTGGGGGTGGAACTGCCAGGATTAAGCAGGCATTGTGTGTGGTTGACTGGAAGCTGGAATTGGTGAGAGGGTGGAGTCCAGAGGATGTCTTTGCACGCTGTCACTGCGGGTGCCAGCTCGTGCCTGCACAGGCTTGCAGTGATTGAGGGTTTGTCTCTGCCTTCATGGTGGGTGCCCGCAGAAGGAATTGTTTTCTAACCTGATTTTTGCTATGAAAACTGGGGATTTTGGAGGGCCTTGTTACACCATTTCTTTCCATCTGTATTTCATATAATGTTTGTATCCAAATGCTACTAAAGCAGTTATGATGGCTCTATTATGATGCTTTCTCTTTTTGGATGTTGATGGCTTGTCAATGCTTTATCTGAAGCAGGCAATATCCTCACACTATACCTTTTTTTCTAATGACAGACTGCTACATCAAAAGCTTTCTTCCTTCTCTTTGTCCATTTTATGTCTTCCTTGACTTTATCAGTTGCAGATTTTTAGGAAGTTTGAACTGGTTTGGTTTGAGCTTCTATTTAAACTGTTTTCCTTATGCTTTAGATTTGCCAAAAGCAAGTTACCAACTTGGGAACTTTGTGATAAAATGGTAAGAATACTAGTGCTCTTTGCCTTATATGTGCTTTGTGACCCACTAGGGATTTTATCCTTTGTTTTTATACTGCATGACTGTTGTCAGTTTATATCTCTGTGAGGCTCCACTGACACTTTAAGCCTGAGTCATAGCTGGAATCCCTGACTTCCCTGTGTTCTCTGGGGTCTGTTTGAGTCATACAGTAAAGACTTTGTTCCACTAGTAACACAGCTTTAGCAACAGAGAGCATTTCTGGCCTGGAAATGGCAGGAGCCTTTTCTCCTCAAAGGAATTGGTTTTGCCCTTGGTTGCTTCATAGTAAAAACAAAGTTTGTCTAAAGCTATTTGGTTTGGCAGAAGGTTTCTTTTTTTCTTTTTTTTTTTTTTTTTGAAGTTAACAATTCTTTCGTCAGTGTATGAAATTCATTTGCCAGCAGAAAAAAAATCAAGCTAACACAGAAGTGTCATGTTTTTCTTCTAAATAAGGGTAAAAATAGATCTATAATAACAGATACAGTTTAAAAGACTTTCTGGTTTTATAGCATGTAAGTAAATTAACAGGCAGATGAGCTTGGTTTTCTCAAATAAATTGTCATCAATGTTTCAGAGGGATACATGAATAAATTATGTGTAGTTAGCATCATATTTGTGTTTATTAAGCATTTTACTTAATATTAAACATCAAAACTAAGTAATTTTAAATAACCATCTGTTTTCATACATTAAATCACTGTATTTTTTCTGTAACTAAAATGTTATTCTGTTAGTCTCCCATGCAAGATAATAAAGCACAAAAATAAATATGTCTACATAAGAATCCATCACCAAAGAAAAATAAAATGCTAACGAGTATCGGGGAAATAGGTAATTAATGAGTATTGTAAGTGATTGTATATTCAGCCCTTCAAAGGCTGAACAAACAAATTTAAGAATATACAAATACTGAGGTAAGCTTATCCCTGTTGGTAGATAACCTTCCATATATGCTATGCCAAATATTTCCTACGTAGTTTTTTAATGATAAATTACATTCGTTTCCCTGACATGGTGTAAATTATCCTGAATATAGAATAATTTAGGTTGGAAAAGACTTTTCTGAGATTGTTGAGTCCAACCATTCACCTTGCTCTGCAAAGTCCATCACTAAACCATGTTCTGAAGTGCCACATTCACAACTTTTAAACATCTCCAGGGATTATGGTCACTCCTAAGATTGACTGCTTTTAATCATTTTTATATTGCATGCTATCTTTGCTCTTGCTAAGTAGTTTAATTTGATTAATTTGTAAAGTTCTTGATTGGGCTAGGCTATAGTCAAGATCATCTTTACTCAAAATTCCTATAGACAGTCTTTGGGAGCAGAAAATGCATTGGCACTAGAAGACAACATTGAGAAGATCTCATTCCCTGCATGCCCTTTCCTCATTTCAGTTCCCAATTTCACTTCTCAGTACAACCAGTATTAAGCAGCATCTCAAGGAAACCTTTAATGTATATAAGTAGTCACTGGTTTGTTTATTTTTTTAAAGATGAAAAACACCTTTACGTCTTGGGTATAATCTAATTGATGTTAACACAGTTCAGTACTATTGCTGGAGCTGTATTGAAGGCATACACCTCACTTATAGAAACATACAACACAAAAAGTTTCAAAACCCTTGAGATTTTTGAAAAGGAACACACAAAAAAAAGCTTTTTGACAGCATTGCTGTGAACTCATTCTGAGGGAGGAGAGTAATTTCACAGTGGACTTCAGCAAAGAGAATTTTATCCCACACCTTCTCTTTCCTGAGCCAAAGAAGAAAGAGGTACTTTAGTCAGAAAAGAACAAATTTAGAATTGCAAAATGGTATATTAATTAGCTCAATGGATTGCAACAGTGAAATCCTAGCTTGTAGCACCTTCAAGACTTCTGATTTTTAAAGAAGTCTGTTTTTCAACAACATATTCAGGCTGGGAAACTCACTGTATTTCTCTCCATCCCCTATTGGTATACCCATAAGTTAGCAAGGTAAAGCTAATAAGACCTGTTAGCTCATATTGTTCATCTCTCTGCACATTCAATGCTCTCCCTTGCTGTCTGCATTTTTAGCACTTTGCAAAGGCCAGGATTCACTGTCTCACTGAGATATGTTGAAAAAATATTGTTTAATCTAAAACATGTAATCAGTTGTGTGGCTGCAGTGTGTATAGTGTCAAGGGCTTGATTTTGACCTCCTCTTTGATGTTTTTCTTTATCAGTCTTCATGCAAGGAGAGCCAGATCAATGTGAATGCATCACTTTTTAAAATAAGACCAAAATGTATATAATTCAATATATTATTATATTTATTAATTCTTAAAGTTGTTTAGAATGTGGCATCAATTGGCAAGTACTTCATAGTATGCTTAGCTCTGCTCTTTACCTCTTGTCTCTTGTTTTGTGGGTTTCTTTTTCTTTTGAGGAAGGTGGATTTAGAGAAAAAAGTCAGTTGTAATTTTATTGATTATATACTAGAAGGATCCTCTGAGAATTAATGGCTCGTTTTTGCTTTTTAGTCAGGTTTCAGGACACGTTTTTCCTCATTATTCCGAGTAGCCAAAATCAGCAAGCGTTGTCATTGTTCCCATCATTATCATTATTATTTCACAGTAAAGATCACATTGAATAGCATAATAAAAGGTCAACTACTTCATTTCCTCTACAGTTATGCTCCAAGTGCTTCCATAATTTTCCTTCAAAACAAAGTGGGTGTGAGTTTGAAACCTCCAGGCTCTGCAGGTCATTCTGTATAAACATTAATCTTTGCTTTAGAAGAATGCTATTTATGTCTTGATGTTTTTACAGTAAGTTTAAATAAACATTGTAAAATGCTTTTGCATTGCCTACATCTGCAATAAAAAGTCAGATCTGGTAGGAGATGACCCGTGTGAATGCACAGATGGTGAGAGAAACTGGCTTCATGAAAACAAAGTAATGGGTTCTCTCCTTCTTTGATAGTGAGTAGATTACAAGTTGAAGATGTGGGTTTTGTTTAAAATGTAAATGTACTTTCTGAGTAATCTGAGACTTAAACATGAGGTTAAGTGAAATTATTCTAGCCAAGCTCTTTGGAAAAATTTAGATGCTCAGAGAGCCAAGAAGGTCCTGCAAACTAAGAGGGGGAAAAAATTGAATGCTGCCAGTCTGTCAGTCTTGAAATCAGCTTGAGACAGTGTGAGGGACCCAAGGAGCCTTTCTGCATTTAGATTTGATTTAGCAGGGCAGCCAGCAAGGCAGGGAGTTCTCCTTGCTTTGGCCACTCAGGGCCACTCCAGCATTTTACTGACAACAAGCACACCTGTGAGATATCCAAGTCTTGCTTGGGATGTGGCACTGGAAGTTTGATTGGTTACAGTTGATTGATTGTGCTGTTCTGCACACATTGCTGCTGTTTCCTTAGTCTGCTGCAAGCTCCCATTTCCTCCTTGCTTTTTAACCTTGACAACAAAACCACTAAATAAAACTTAATAATATCTGTTTTGATTAAAATCAAAGGAGTCGCTCACACCATCTGAAATGCTGTGAATAGTACAGCCAGCTGGGGGATATTGCTATCCCTGACACTTAAATAGTGTTCTTTTCTTCAAGATGGAGCATTTGAAAGACTAATACAAGAATTAAAATGCAGAAAAACTTTTAATTTCTATTTACCTTTTTCTCCTTTACATGCTGTCTCTAGTAGGTTTGTAAAGGTCATACAGCTCATTTCACAGCAGGGTGAAGGAAGGGGAGTCATTCTGTTGAAGGCATTTGGACTAGTACAGCACACAAAAGGAAAATAAGGTGAATAGGGTGTTTGTGGTGGGTGGTGGATGTCATAGATTGTTCTGTTAATACCTTAGTGTTACTGTACTTAAGGCTTCAGTTAAAATTATTCCACAGCAGGCCAAACTGTAAGGAAATATTAAAACAAAGAGGTCTAGAATATGATATCCGAGTTGGTTATGGAAAAGATGATGGAGCTCGGTTACAGAGTTGGTGTTGTAGCTGACATTATTTTTTATTTAATAGTTTATAAATATCTTCATAAACCCCTCACAGCTTCCAAAAGGCAGAAGCACTATGTAAATTTGTGATAAATGAAACAAGTGTCAGAGTTTAAATACAAGCCAAGGTCAGGAGATTTTTATTTGACTTTTAGAGAATATCCACCATAACCACCTTGCAGTGATAAGCATTGGTAAGAGAACTGAGGCTTTCCCAAATAATGTTTGCTCACCTTCTGGAAGCAAAATCTTCCAGAAGACTTGCACTGTACTGTGGATAGTCAACAAGCTCTAATTGCAAACTGTTTTGCTTTAAATAATTCAAATTCAGGGGTTTTGTGTGGTAGGAGTAATAAAACCCATAATAAATGGCATTATATAATGGGATTTCTCTCTTAGTTTTTCCTTCGCCAGTCCAGCTATTTGATAGAAAAGTCATTTGTGATACACAACCTTACATCCCTGAAAAAAATTTTGAAGTCTTTAGCTAGAGCAATTGAGCAGATTTTTAACCTTGGAGTCCTTTTACAAGTCCCAGACTGTAAAAAGATAAAAACAAAACAAACAAAAAAACCACAAAACCCCCATCCCTCCCAAAATACCAAACCCCTGCACTAAAAAAAAAAAACCAAAAAACCAAACAAAAACAAAAACCACAAAAAAACCCAAAAAAAACCCCACAAAGAACCCAAACCAAAAAACAAACAAAAAAACCCCAAACAAAACAAAACAAAAAACCAAACAAAAAAAAAAAAAACAAAACAAAAACAAAAAAACCCAAAAAAAACCCAACAAGGCCAGAACTTTATATGATATTTTGTTAGTTTAGATTGATACAAAAAATAACCTAATAACCTTTTCTCTAATCTTTAAATTGCACAAATTTGCACGCAGGTTTAATGCTTAGATTGCAGTTTCCAAATGGTACCATTTCTTACACAGGGGCAAGACCCTCAGATGTTAAAAAATAGTTGGAGTTATAACAGAAATGTGTCTAAGGATCTGTGTCAAGGTGCCTTCAATTACTGACACCAAAACACCATCTGGTTCTATCAAAAACTAATGTGTTAGACAAGTCAAGCAGTTCTGAAAAATCAGGCCACTTAGTGCTCTATATGTAACATGCTGAGCAACTCCTGCCCTTCAGGATCAAGCTGCTTTTAAAAAACTTAAGTTTGAAATGTTGGACATAATTAATTTTCTGCTACAATTAGTTTGAGGCCAAACAATAGAATGCAGCCTCAGATCCAGGCTTAACTGGATAGTAAGGACATCCTTGCTTTGAAATGTAATATGCCTGAAGAAAGAGAGTGCCACACTCTTTGTTCCTTATGAGAATTTAAATATTTAATGTGTGAGAATGTAGAATTACATTTTAAATCTATGTACTGAGTATGGCTATCTAAGCCGCTCTTATTACATATTTCTTAGCTAAATTTGTTCTTCAGAAATCCTTTTGATGATTTATTTCCCATGTCAACAGCCATTACAGGGAGCATTACTGAAACATTTCATGTTATTGTTAATTTTTCATTAGGATTTATTATTTTAAATTGGTACACTGTTGCTAAACCTCCCCGGACACTTTGTTAATCGAAGTTCCTAATGTAGTAAAACCACATGGTATAATTTCTGCTGAGCTATTTGTTTGTCAGTGTTTTGTTTACATTTATCCTTATCCAAGGTCATAAATAATTAATCCTTCTCTCAGAAGGCCTTTGCAGCCAAGTCCTGAAATCCCTGAGGTCTGTAGTGAAGGATTGCTGAGATCCTAAACCTGATACCAGCCAGCCTGCTGTTTCTGTTGAAAGATTTTATTTATACCATGAGCATCTCAGGCATCAGTTTGTGCCTTTCAGTGGGCCAAAGGACTCATGCTTGCATTTACCCTCTGACACAAAGAGGGAAATGCAAACAGTGCTCTGCTGGCAGTCACCTGTCCTTTCATCACAAACATCACACTTCTGAGTTATGCTAATTCTTGTTGCTCCTTGTCTTGCCTACAAGAAAAGACAATTAGGAATCCAAACACAAAGATGATGATTTTCAGCTGTGTTTAATGCTTGTCTGTAGAGCCTGCAAAACAGCCACTGTGGATGCTCATAGCTTTGGTACATTGACCTGCTTGCCAGAAATAGCTGTTTCCCACCTCTTTGCTGGGGGCCTCAGAAACTTTACAAACTATAATCCATTGAAACACTTCTAAAAGCTTGAAAAATGTAGGAGGAAGAAAAGAATTAAACACACCCCTTCCCCTTCCCCCCACAGCACCACCTCTGGAATCTGCCAGCCATGCACAAGACCATAGATATTTAGTATTAGGAGCATTTTCTTGTTGATAGTTAAGGGTTCCTAAGGCGTACAGCTAAAAAACCAGGTTCCCGTTTTCTGCACAGAAAACTCTTGTGTAAGCTGCTCAGCACCTGCTACAACTGCAGTCATCCCTGTCATGTTCAGCCAGACTTGAATAGCTGCACAGATCAATTATTGTGATTTCCTCCTGTTCAGGAAGATTGTTAACTCCAGCTAGCCCAGGTTCACACACAGAAGTGCAATAAGAGCTGGCAACGAGGGACATCCACAATGGTCATCAATAGTGTTGCTACTCATGTGTGTACTAAACAGTCAAGACTTTGAAGTTCTTTTGGCATCTGAAGCTGATGTCATCGTCTTATTTACCAGTGGGATAAAAAAATAATCAAACTACTAACCTTTATGGGAAATTGTTCCATTACAGTGCCGTACTTGAAGTACCATACCTTTTGTATTACTGTCATCCACTCATGATGCCCACAAAAGAAAAAACTCCTCTCAAAGTAAAAATCAGTTTCTAAAATGTCTCTTTGGAAGAAACTTTTCACCAGTAAGTTTACAGTAGCTTAACAAATTAGAGCTTGTAGTCTGGCGCTCTTCTTAGCCTTGAGATTTTTTTCCCATGCTTCCACTAATTCATCTGCAGTCTCATAGCATTGGGGAATGCTACTACAAATATGAGGACTGTGCCAGGGTCCAGCACTCATTATGTCTGGTGCAACTGGAACTCATCACCATTAATTAATACTACTAGAGCAATAACCTGGTCTAAGTCCAATCTTCACAGGTCAAACAAGCAGCACTCAGCAACAGGAGGTCAGATCTGTATTAGGTGGTGGTGATGGTCACTTCCTCTTAGTGCCAGGATGCATGCTAGACCTGGGGGAAAAATAAAAAAGAGCAAAGTCTGTTTTAGACAATAACAGAAGCACCCCTTTTGCTTCAGTACTGGCTTTAAAAACAGCTCCTTTGTGAAGATTGAGATGCTTTAAAAATGCGCTGATTATTAGAGCGTAATTTCTAATTACTACATAGCTGAGTGGAACATGTTTCAGATTCCAGCAGTAGAGGGAAAATCTCCTAACACTGAAGGAAAAAAATGAAGTAAGGAATGCCTTGGAATTGCTGCTTAGGCAGATGGGTGAATAAACTTATCTCTACCTCTGGCACAGCACAGCTACGCAGGAGAACCGCGACTGTTGCTGTGCACTGATCCCAAGTGGTGTGTTGAAAGTGAAACACAGATGAAAGGGAGTGTGGGGTGGATGGAGAAGAAAAGGAGAGACAAATACCAAAGAACTTAGCTTGGAGGGACAGGAGGGCTTGACTAGAATTTTTCTCCAGCTGTCTTGTATACTGAATGTAAATGCCTTAAGTTGTTCAAAGGAACTTTCCTCTTTTCAAAGGATTTTAATGTATCTCACACAGTGCTTAAAAAAACGCCTTTGAACATAGTTTGTTTTCTCCATGTGTTTTAGGAAGTGATTGATGCTGCTTACAGGACTTCATTAACCTCCTCCCTATTTCTGCTTGTGTTCTGTTCAGTTTTATTATAAATGCTTGGACTTTAAGTAACTTGCTCCAGGTTATTTTGAAATGTTGTTCCCTGCCAACGGCACCTTCATTCTGTTGCCTCCAAGCAGGTTCATTAAAATCTCTGTGGAGTAGCATGCATTTTATTTGGCATTAACTCTAGCACAGCTCCTGAAACAGCAGTTTCTGATTGATCTTGAAAAGTGCTTTGGTTTTGGCTTTCCTGCAAACCCCTCCGGTGCACCTTGTACCTTCTCACAGTGTTCGCCACAGACAGCTTTTCAAACAGTTTAAACCCTTAGAAAGCTATTACTACTTTAAGCTTTAGCGAGTTGAGTTTG
>WEIU01010611.1:3848-30620 GCA_013389925.1 Aegithalos caudatus | reverse complement strand
TTTTTTTTTTTTTTTTTAACATGCAAGACAGCTACTCCAGCACAGACATAAAATTAGTTTTGCTCAATGGATTTCTCGTCATGCATGTGCAAAAAGCTTCATTTACCTCCAATTTAAATTTTTGTTTTCCTCTGGTGACTCATTTTCCTGCATCTGTGTTTATTCTATAACCTGTGGATAAGCCATGTTTTCCTAGCTGGGAGCTGGCTGGGCTTTATTTGATGTCTGCCATGTGTTGGATTAGTCTTGCATGCAATTCTCTCTTGATTTCTCTTATAGTAAGCATTTTCCCAAGGTGTTCCACGCAGGTCTTTTGGGAAACCCTTCAGGTAAAGTTCATCTTCAGGCTTCTGTAAGACATCTCAGGTTCCTTGTCCTTTGTAACAAAGTTTATTTCCCTCCTATAAATATGTATATTTCACTAGTCTGGGATAGATGATTTCTTTTTGTAGTTCACCTCTTGCTTTGTAGGTTCTGTTTTGATTGCAGTCATTTGATCTGTTTGAGTTTTCTTGCATTTTACACTTATTTATGGGTCTCATTTAATTCTCTGTCTTTTCAGTGAGCTGCAGCTTGTGTCACTGTGTTCTGTGGATAACACCAAGAAACATGGAAAGGCTAATGACAAGAAAGAGGTCAAGTAACTGTTTTCCAAGATAATCTTCTAGTCAATAGTGTGAGCTTGGAAGTTGTTTTTTATCTGTGAGAGTTTAAAGTTTCTTCAAGTACTCCTGTTGGTATGTTTACTTTCTACTTGAAGTATAAACCTTGTTTATATATTTTGTCTTTCTTATTACTGTAGAAGTGGTCACGTGGGTGCTTGAATATATGTTAGACTTTCTGTGGTATTCTCTCAGCCCCTCCTTAAGTACCCCCTTGTCTAAGTGTGTGATCTTTTTTGAGAAGGTGGAGCCCTTTTGGAAACTAATGAGAGCTTTACCAAGCAAAGATTGTAAAATTGACCCATTGTCTTGCAATGATTTGTATCAAGTTGTAAATAGCGATGTCAGCCTTCATCTTGTTGATATCTAGATCTGTGGTTTTCACTGTTACGTTGCCTTTGGGTAGTAATTAGCAGAGTGTTATGTTAGGAAGTGTTCTGTTTGTGGTGTTTGAGATAAAACAGTTCTTGGATGGAGTACCAAATGACTTGTGGTATGTAAAGTTCTTTAACTTTTATCATTTGCTTAGGAACAAATAGTATGTTTCTGTCCTCTAGGAATACTGGAATGGCAAGATTATCCTGAAAATTATTTTGATATAGTTCATAAAAATGAATAGTAATTTTCAAAAAATTTTCTACCTTCCTTTATACGTGGCTATTTGTGTCATTCAGATTTTTTTCTACTCAGCAGGACATCACACAATGTTACAAACTTAATGTCATGGTAGACTGCTTTACTTACCTCTTCTTACTTAGCACTTGCTACTTCATTAGAGGCTGCTTGTGGCTTTGTCTCTTCCTTTGTTACTGAGGTGTGCTTCAGCATGAAGTGTTTGTGTGCGTAAGTGGCAACTCACTGCACGCTGTTATAACTCAATGGGATGATAGGGATGATGGATTGCTTGCTGAAATGAAATACCAGCTTTATTTATAGCCTCCCCTCCAAAGCTTCTGATTAAGATACTTCAGTACAAATACATTTCTTCAGGGCTTTTACATTCCTCCATTTAAAACTGCCTTGATAATGTTGTGTGCAATAAGAACTTGTGTCAGTGCTGATGCAAATCTTTGGTTTAAAGGACTGCACGTGTGCATGGACTCCTTAAGCAGGCATGGATCACGTAAGTTTCTGGAACAAGAGGAATGCTCTCTGTCTTCTTCACTGCAGTTTGCTATATGAAATATTATTTGGGGATCCAAAGCACCTCTGGCTCTCCATGGCTGCAGGAGAGTGACTGTGGCTGCAATGCAGCCAGACAGTTCTTTCTGCGTTTATGAATGTATCATCCCTCTCCCATGACAACGTGCACAGATCTCATTTCTGCTCTACGTTTGCTACTTCTAAGAACTGAATGAGTTCTTAAATGATAGTAACTACTTTAAAATGCCTGCTGTTTAAAATGCCTCCCACCAAATTGCTTGTCTGTCACTGTAAAAAAAAAAAAGCAGTTACTTCAGCTACTACCAAACCCTTTCCACATACAAAAAACTGCTTCTCTCCCAGTCTGAACATCCCTCTACAGTGCAAAGACCCAGTCAGGCAGGCTAATTCAAAAAATGAGAGGAAAAAGGCAATTCTGGTTACTCTTTTCTTTCCCATTTTCAATTCAGACTCTCATAGGCTTCTGGGCTGGAAACAAATGAGATTAAGTGGATTCTATTGCATCTAGCATCAAGTCTGAATATTGTTGATAGGGATATATTCTAAAAAGGCAATCAACTACCACTGGGTAAAAGACTGAATATTGTGGCTGGAGTTTACTCTTACTAACTGATTCTACTGAAGCAAAACTTCTGTCATGAAAGTAGGCATAGGATCTAAAAGAGATTTGCCATTAATCTGTTTTCATTTGGTAAAATCTTGAGGACACTGTTAAACTTTGCTATGTGATAGGACATCATCTATTGGGCAAAGTCTAAGCAACTGGTATCAAAACAACTAAATTGAATTAAATTTTCTGAGTCTTTCTGTAGCTCTTTTTACTGTTAGTGCTGTCAAAGGTCAGTTTTTTTCTTGAAGACCTTGCCAAGTAACTGATGAGAAAAGATCATGTGTGAACCCTGAGTCTGTTCCTGAAGTTGGTAGAGGGATGGTAGTACACTCATATGCTTGGCACCTAAATCCAGGTTGTGTTTCCTGCCAAAGGTATAGCTACAGCTGTTGGCTTAGTTTGCTAAGAGTAAAGATAAGACAGGTCAAGAACAAAGGAAAATGTTGGTGCCAAATAGTACTCACAAAATAATTTGCTTTACAGCAGTCTCAATATTTTAGCTTTTTTATGGTGAGGGTATGATAGCTTTTCTGATTAATTGCATTTTTAAAATATATTCCTTTAAAGGAACTTTCCAGCAGATGATAAAGGATTGGGTCAGATTTGGTTTATACAATGTGTTCTCCCTATTGAAGTAGGGAGACGTGAGGAGTACAAGAAAACCCCAATTCTCTAAACTTGAGCCCTAGTGAATTCTCACATTTCTATCTACAGGTCCTATCCTGGGGTTGTCATAATCTGTAATACAAAGCCTTTCTGATTTGTACAGCTTGGCCACAGCAGGCAGTTCATAACCTGAAAGGCAAGAATATTCCCAGTGAGAGCTGTGTAGCTGTGCAGTGAAACTCTAGAGTTTATAGAGATGCACTTACGTGTTGCCACATTCAAACTTATATATTGTTACTGTTCCCAGGATAAATAGAATGATTTTGCAGAGACTGTGCATTAGGAGATTGTCCTTTAGTTGAAGGAAAAGCAAGCTAGTTTCCTACATAAAATAGTCCTCAAAGAATGCCTCAAGAAAGGCAATGACAAATGCTGCTGGCATGAAAACTGAGGACACACACCATTTGGGAAGGGTAAACCTGCAAGGCTTTTTCCTCTCAGCTTTGCCTGAAGTATGAAGAAGATCTGTGAAGTGACTCTTGCCCATACAGAGATGTGAAGACTCTACAAATATTTGGAAACTGAGAAAATCTGACACCTGCAATGCGAGATAGCACCTAGCAAAAGAAACTTTTAAATTTGAAGATGGTGAAAAATACTTATATGGAAAAGTACCTTTTCTTTCAACATGAGAAATATTATGTGCAGTTTTGAAAACACCATGAGTTTGGAAAGCAGTTAAGTATCAGTAACTATTTTGGGTAAAGGTTTTTTCATAGGGAAAAATGTTCAGGTGCACTTTTCTGCAGTTTTAAACAGCCTGAGCAACCTATATAACTTGTAAGGGAATAGAGAAAAATTTCTAGTCTAAGTTTCACAGACATCATGAGCTGTTGCAACAGGTGACTCTAAGCATCCTTGCCAGCAGCTGGAATTCATCAAAACCTTGATTTTGGGATCGACATATACACCACAACTTCATCCACTCCTCTCCTTAAATTTAAAGTACTGCCCTATCTGCAGAAGCCCTGGTATTGAAGATATGATGCAAAACATTGGCAAGGCAAAATCTCTATAATTTCTAGGCAGGGAAAATAGAAGTTTTGATAAAAACACTGGCTGAAGACCTTTGTAACGTTGTGAGCTAGATTCTAGAGTTGTAAATTTGAATCTCCTGTGCAGATCAGTGCCTACACCCTTTTCCAGAATAGGGAAAACTCCTCAGGTGACATGTTGCAAGTCTTTGAAGCCCTCAGCTAGTTAAGTTATTTGCTGGGAGCTGCTCCAGAAGCTACAGGACGTTCACAGAGACTTACTATAAAATAATCAAGGTCAGATTTGGGTAAGGTTAAGCTAAATCCTCATCAGACTGCTGATAATTGCTCAAAGAGAACGCAAGCATCAATGGGAAGGGGATGGAGAACAAGAGATAATATCTGGGCTCCTTTCACCTTTATTTTCTGTGCCTTTTGACTGTAAGCAGCCTTCATGTTATTGGATGAATTTCATTAATTTTAACTGTCTTCTTAAGAGGTCAAAACTTTTTTTCTTTTCCTGATGAAAAGCCTTTCAAGGATCTCATAACTAGATGCTGAGTAATCAGGTCACAGGCATTTGTGTGTATGCCTAGAAAACAAATCATCATGTTGAGGTGACTACTGGAAACATTGCTATTTGGCAGGATTGGGGTAGTTTTGAGCTGCTTGTCTCTACCTGCTTAACTTCAAAAGGTTAGGCTGAGTTAATTTTGGCTTTTTGCAGTGCTGCTGAGGATACGACTGTGGTTCCCACTGAGGTATTATACTGCTGTAAAGATTAGACTTCATAGTCTCTCTGTACTTGTCAGCAATTGATACCTTTAAAGAATTTCTTTGGAGGATGCTGTTTGTGTTGTTTTGACATAATGTCAATTTTGTATAGATATTTATATATTTTTTACAATGCATCAACATACCCAAAGCTAACCACCCACAAAACCTCAGGAAAGTAGGAGAAAAGCTTTTGACGTTCCTTTATGTCTCTGAGATAAATTGGGGTGTCAGGATTGTACAGTAGTTATAGATGAAACTTTGTCTGTTTTTTATGGCCTCCCCACAACAACTTAACTTACATAGAATTATCTCCATATACTATCAGTAACACTTGAAATTTAGAGAAACGAGACTGTTAGACACAATTTAATTTTTTTTATCTCAACATTAGGAAAAAAGCTAGAGTAACAAGAATATACTGTAAAACTTGCATTTAGGATTTATAGCAAGCAGGTGACAATAAAACAATTTAAGGGCAATAGTATGAATTATGGGATAACTATGTCCTGGCTGAAACCTCCTGGACACATCTGTCATCATGAGTGATTAGTATAGATTTTCTGTTTTAATTATGACTGTTTTATTAGTAAATAATATAAAATACCCGTTAACAGGACATACTATCTGCTTTCAGACACATTGTTGCTTAGTTTTGTTCATTTGATTTATGAGAAGTTAGCAGAAAGATATTAGTATGCTGGTCCCAACACAAGAATTTGTTACCAAATATCTGCTCAGATACTTTTTAGTAAATCTGTAGTCATTTAGGAGCTAGAGACAGGATAAAGGTTTGCAAAGAAGCTGAGGACCCAATAGTAAGACAAGAAGCTACTGGAAGTAGCTTTATTTCCTGATAAGGTACATCTGTCTTCCTTCTCTATCTTTCTACCCTTCCTTGGCCTCTCTACATCTCATGAATAAAATGAAGGCTAATGGTCCTCTGATAAAAGAAGCTAAAGGCTTATCAGAAGCAGCCGCATGCATTTACGATAGTCACCTTACTGTACAGTAACTCTAAGAAACCTTTAGCTGTTGCAGCTTTTTCTGGAGGGGCAAGTTTTTTTGTGGTGGCTCTGACCATTCTGGTAGTGCATGCTTTTACTTTAGAAAGAATGAATTAGCTGAAAATGTGTCATAGTTTACTTTGGCTGTAGCAATATCCTGTTCTCAAAATTTTCAAACAGCATTTCGGCAAGAAAAGGTGTTTACTAGAAATGGGGTTAATGTGGTACTTTGAGGCTGAAGAGTGAGTTGTTTTCTCACTCTTTAATCATTTTTCCATTAAAAAAAAACCCATTTTAAAAAGCTGGTAACTTGTTTTTACTAATTTATCAATAGAGAGTATGATGAGGAAGCTCAGAGAAAAAATGGCTTCCAGTTTATGTCATGTCATGCAGTAGAGGATAGGTGTAGTAGATTAGCAAGACAAAGACTCTATTTTTAATTTGTCCCTCTTTTTTAAAATTGAAGTTACTAAGTGCATATAGCTAATAACATAAAATAATGCTCTCTCAGTATTTCCTGGTATGATGAACTGATCTATTTTAATTAGCAGTTGCTAATCCAGCTGGGATGAGACTTTAGCTAAAGCAAATTTAAATCAAGCAGTGCCTGTGATGATGATGGCCCCTGGCCCATCTAAACTACTTCTCTGTCTGCTGCTGTGTGTAGAGACGTACTGTGACAATATCAAATTGAGGAAATTGCTTGCAATGGATTGCTGAGAAGCCATGAATTGTTTTATATCTAGAGTTCTGTATCTTTTAAAATCAGATTGCTTAGTATGTGGTGAAAGAAATACTTGAGTGGGGTCTATTTTCCAGAGTATCCGTTATTATGAAGTGGAATTTAAAATCAAGGAGGTGTGAGGGGCTAATACCTTCCGGAAGCCTGAAGGCATAAGAAAAAGAAAAAAAAAAAAAGAAAGAAAAAAAAAAAAAGGAGCTTTTCTCCTCTGTTCATTATAACACTGTGGGAGATCAGTATCAGGGAAGTTTAAATGCAGAGGATAATAGAAGCATTACATGAAGTTTCAGAGAAGAAAATAATTTCCACTGCCCTCTGCTGACTGCAGGCTGTGCAGTGATGCAGCTCTGCTCAGCCGTGTGTAGCTGTGGGAGCTTTCCTCAGAGCCCTGCACTGAGCAGTAGGTGTGAACCACGTTATGAATGGAACTGTGAGTGAGTCATACCTGGAGGATAACCTTTTGCTGCAGGTGCTGCTATAATATCTAAAAGCTTTTCTTTATGCTCACCTGCAATGAGCCATGATGTATTGGCAGATGTGGAAAGTTTTCTCAGGCCCATTTTGACTGCCACATTACACATGCTACTTAATTTAGGTGTGCTGTCTTTGCCCCTCCACTGCTTGAAACTGTGAATTTTGGGCTCTTAGAGAGGTATGGGACACTGCTCTGGGATTTTTCGTGTTGCACAATGTCAGTTTTATGTTAGTCATTGAAGAAAAGATGAAAACAAAATAAAAACAAACAAATAAAAGGTTTGCTCTATCTTTCCCAGAAGAACATGACAAGATTTTAGAGGGCAAATTAGGCTTTAGTATTACAGCACCTTCAAGCATTCTCTTAACCCCTGATGCTTCTGAGATCAAAACTGTCTTTGTTGGCTACCTTAGAATGAAGAGAATGCAACTTTCCTTTATGGTCACTGTTATCATTAAACAGGCTTAAGACACAGCGTGAGAGCCACACAGCTCCAGCTTGCTTACTGTGCTGTGGATTACTTGGAAGCCTTGATTTTTCTATCTAAAGGTTAAAGCATTTCCCTTCAACTGTTTGTAGACTGAATCTAGTACCAGGTTATGACAGTGCTAGTGAAGCAGAAGGCTGGGGCTGGTTCAAATACTACAAATCAGAGCCAGAAAATAGGGTAATTTTGAGTATTGTAAGAATCATGTCACTATATAGTATTTCTAATAATTGATTGTAATCTTTCTAACATTATTTTTGTATCTTTTTCATTCAACTTCTGTAACATCTCTGTGCTTCAGTATTCCAATATTCACCCTCAGCTTCTGTAATGCCTTGATGCTGTGACTTAAACTGCAAATGTCAATGTACTAGTTTCCTGTATTGGTTTCTCTGAAGCAATTTCTTTGGGTGTTATGTGCAGGTATTGATGTGGTCAAGCATCAGACACCTTCCACATTTTCTAAACATAAAGGAAGGCAGCGCTTCAAGGCTAGGCTACTATTACAGGGCAAGTAATTACTCTGGGTCAGTAGCTGTATTTCAGTAAATACCACTTGGTTAGATCAGGTCCCAGAAGTAGATTAAAAAGAGAAAGACACTTCCCAGCTAAGTCTTTTATCTCCTCTTGGGCTCTGTGCAGTGTGGCTGAATGTTACATTGTAGGCTTAGGGTAGCTCAGGTGAAACTACATGGATGAATAATGTGTGGGCATGGTCAGGTCTGAAGATATTGAGGGTGTGTTAGATGTGCTTATATACTATGAGGAATGCAAAATGTGAGGTAGAGTCTCAATTTTGTAAATAAGCATTTTCATCAAGCTGTTGTAATTTGTGGTTGTTGTTTCCATTCAGAGGTCTTCCAGGCCGCAGTTTCCTCTTTCAAGTTCGGTATCACAAGCGGTCTTCAGGGTTTCTTGGATGCTGCTGCAGTGCAGCCTGTCCTGTTGGCAGCCAGAGCTGCCTCTGAATCCTGTTTTCTCCTCTCCTGTAGATTTGAAGTACTCTTGGCACTTTCACAGGAACACGTGGGACCTGCTGCAAGAAAGCATGTGCCCCTGCTCTGCTGATTTCAGATGCCTGTGCATCCGAGAAAGGGTTTGGAAGGTGATGTGCTTGCACAGTGTGAATGCACCTAAGGGTCAGGACATGGATGGATAATGTAGGTACTTAGCTTATCACACCTGCGGTGTCCAGTATGTTCCGTTCACTGGCTGAAGGCGTAGTTCTGTATGAAATGGTTGTCTAGCCTCTGCATCCTTAAATCAGGTCAGTGATCACAGTTAAATGTAGCTTGGAGGAAGGCAGCATATGAAAGTCTGTCTTCTGCTTTAGCAAGAAACTTGATAGCAAGAGCTGTGCCAACATTAAAACCTGTACAGTTCTGAAGCTTCCATAGGTGGAGCACTTGCAAAATTCCAATTATCACTAGTTATAAAAGGTGACCTTGTAATGGAAGGTAAACTGTAAGAATGCACTTGTAAAATGTTTGGTTGACCTATTCCAGGAGTGAAAAAACCTCCCTATTGTTGTCTTGTACGTTCAAGAAAACATTTCAGTCAGTTCCTGCATGTTGTATAATGAGATAAAACAACTGTTGCTTGTTCTTGAATGGAAAGCCCTTTAGAAGAAGGTGCATGGGATTTTACCAAATTTAACTTTGGCTACTGCTTGTTCGTTGCACTCATCTGATGCACAAATTTTTCAGAAATCTTATGATTTCAGAATGAACCCCCCCAAACCATGAGCTGTGACTGCCTATATGTTACTTGTTGCTCCTTTGTTTTACCTTTAACTCCTGGAATTTGGACTTTGCAGTACCTTTCAGGATTAATGGGTACAGAACTGCATTTTAAGTCTGTTTCATTTGGCAAGTGAATATTTACAATGGTAGTAAGAGGGCAATTTTATTCTGCAAGCAGACTGGGTGACTGCCATTGGCTTCTTTTATAAAAAGATACCAAATATATCTGCCTATTGACTGAGTTAATTAGCTATAAACCCACTTAGAAATAGACAGTTGATAGTTATTTATTAGATGAGCACAGTTAATTTAGAAGTTATTCATCTTGCAAACAAACTGCCAGCTCCGTAAACAACTATGGGTACAATTATGATTATATCTTTCTAACATTCATTTGATCACTGGAAGTAGAGCTAATTTAACCTTCTTCACTACGCATTTGCAAGGTTTAATTGATTAGTACTTGGTGACAGTTCTGTCAGGCAGGTATAGAAATAACATGCAGATGATTCAATCTATTCCAATCCTATAGGACAAGGAGGAGTAAAATATATCATCTTTTATTTGATCTGAAGTCAGATCATGTGAGACCATCTGCTTGTGAAGAGAGTAGAAAGTTATCATTTTCACATTGTCATTACTCTGAAGAGGACTGCAAATTAACAGTTCAAAGGAGAATTCCTTTCCTAGTAGATTTCTGTAGAGTTTATAAAGCTGTATTCTTAATCAAATTTGAACTAATAATTCTGTTTTGGACTAAGTATATTCTCTTCAGTAAGAATTAACATTTCTTCCTTCTAGTTCTGATATCTGTACCAGAGCTATCAAGAGAAGGTTCTCAGCCAGGTATGAGAAGTAGGACGTAATGATGGCATGGATGATTATGATGAGATTTATTGCTAATTCAGGATTTAAATACTGCAATGCAGTATCTAAATAACAACACTGGCATTTATTTCAATTGATTATGCTTTAATTAGGTTGTGTTGCCTCCTGTTGAGAAGCATGGGCTTCAGTGAGACCTCCTTGCTGTCTAAATTTCTCAGGGAAGCCTAGGTGTGATTAGGATCACTTAGTCTCAGATTTGATCTACAGTCCATACCAAAAGAGTCAAATATAAGAAGGCTTGGCTGGAAATGTGCAAATTGTGTCTTTGGCCTTGCAGAATGCACAATTGCAAAGTACATAAGTACCTAAGTAGCTTAAGGTTTTCCCTCTTTATTTGATAGGACCTGAATAATTGTACTTGCCCTTCCAAAAGTTTTTCCCCTGCTTTTGGCCAGGTGTACCCTTCAGGCTCCTTGCTAGGGCAGGGATCCATTCAGAAGCTGCTTGCCACCTTTGAAGGCTGTTTTCTTTGTTTTAGTTTAATTTTTCTAACTTCTAACTGTAGGGTGGCTGCATGCCCTCAGTCCCTAGGTGCTATTAGAGGTTCATGTGCTTATTCAGGACAAGGGAAGCTACAGTTCATAGAATAAAGAACCAATTTATTGCTTTTATAATTTGACAGCTAGTTTGGGAGCTTGCTGTCCTTTTCTATATTTACTTGCATTGCTACTTGCTGCCAAAGCTGTTTGTTTTCTAGTTTGCCTTTACTATACTCTTCTTGTACGTACTTGCTATGCAGAAAGGCAGGGCCTTGTATTGAAAAAAAAACCGATGGACAAATTGTTGGTTTAGAGCCCTTTCTTGGCAGTCAGAAATGATATTGAGGGATAGTCAAGTCACAGATTGGGAAATAATGTCTTAACAGTTATTAAAATATATCTATAACAGCATCATGTTCTTTCTGGCTCTAGAAGAGGAACTAAGCTTGCTCTTCAATTTCCTGAATTGAGGGAACTAGAAACTCATCTTTAACATGAAGAAACCACTCTTGGCATTAGTAGAACCATTAGTTTGAGAGGAATAAAACTCATCATGTCCTTGTTAGCAGCTGTGTACCTTGACTCCTGGGATTTGGAGCTGGCATGGGTCAAATTTAGGCAGTGTTAGACCAACTCAGGATTTGGTGACCAGGAAGAAGGGCAGCAGAACACAGATATTGTTACATTAGCATTTTATGTGGACGAGTTTGAAGTCCTTGCCCCATTCTGTAGAGACTTTTCATGTTCCCCATACATAGCATGGGAAACATTGGGATTTGATTCCCCTTGAGAAGTCAAACTGCTAAAGGCTCAGACCTTCTGTATCTAATCTGTCCTAATGCAAGGCTCTCTACATGACAGTTTAGATAAACCAGAGGTTTTTTCAGCAGCTGCTATTCATTTTGTAACTCAGCTAACAACCCTCAACACTGTGTCAGGAAAATTAAAGGCAGATCTGTTGCATTAAGTCCTGTTCTGACCTATCAGATCATATCACCTGGCTTTTCCTCCCATGTGGGCAAATAATTATCATCTAGTGCTGTTCCTAGTGCAGGACTATAATGAAGGTCTTCTGTAGGCAGGTTATCTGTTGTTTAGAGCCACACCAATACACTGGGGTGAATCTAGAGACCCAGTGTGAGGGATGTGACATTTATCAGAATGCTAATTGCTGAGTGCTGTTTGTGTGGGAAGAATGTAGTATTATGAAGTGCAGATATCCTTATTTTTATCCTAGAGCCCTGTTAAAACTGTAAGTACTAAATCTGAAATGTGGTGTCTAATACGTGTGTACTTCCACACAAGGCTTTTGTTTTGATTGACAACTCCTGTTACAAAATTCAGAAGGTTTTGAATAGAATGATTCCTCCATGGAAGTCAGCTCTTCTTTGTCATCATGTGAGCAGATTAAAGGATTTTATTTTTTTCTCTTCAGTAGCAAAGCTATAGGGCTGCACAACTATTTCCCCAAGATCTTCAGGAAGTCAAGGATGTCCATGGAGAAAAAATAACTGCTTCAAGTCAGGTCTCAGAGTCCTCCTTTTTGGCAAGAATTTTTGAGCAATGCTAGCATTGCCTTCACCTTATACAGGAGCCTTGGGAATGCAAGGCAAGTAGCTTTCTGTAGGATAGTGCCCTCCACAAGTTCCTTAAACAAACAAACAAAAAGTATACGTTTTGATTTGTTTTCCGTGGAGCCTGAAGGACGTGGATTCCACAGGTTATTGTTGTCAGACTGTTGTATACCAGTGCATGAGGTAGACTGTGTCACTCCTTTTGGTGTACTGAAAGTGACACATCTGAATTATTTGTATGAATTCCTTATATATGATATTATTTAGAATAAAAATTAACTCTTTTCATTGTAATAGAAGCATGTAAGCCATTTTCCATGTAAACTCACACTTCTAATTGATTCTGATGCATTAGAAAAGATCCACAGATGAACTGCTAATTGTGTTGTTCAGACTTATGTATATTTTTGAGGGCTGTTTGTGTTTTTATCTGCTATAATGAAGACAGACCTCTGTAAGTACATTTATGTCAGAAAGTATATGCTGTGTCTAGGTAAGTAACTTTTTCAGGCACTGCCTTTAGGGGAAGAAAAAACTCAAAATTTCTTAAAGGTCACTTTGTAAACCAATAGTTCGTGTCAGTTTTGCAGTTCTGGACACTCCCCAGTGGTCACCTATAATTGAACATTGTAAGAAAATGTCATATCTTGTCTTCTTGTCTCTTGTTCTTTATCTTTCTGAGGTGCTAACTTCACTCCTCTCCCAACCACCCAACTGGCTTTTGCATTTCAATAGTTCTGTTTCAGTGCATCTTGTGAAAAAAATGTTGCAAGTGATCCCATAGCTATGCTTTTCTTCCCAACAGAGAAATTTATCAAAATTCGTATTTTGCCCCAATAAGAAAATTTTAGAATAGTGTTGCATTTCCATCTTACAACATTTATTTTCTAAGAAGGAATGAAATGTGAACCCTCATTCTGACAAATGTTCTTCTCTCTGCTGTTGATCCATTGCATAAGTGGAACACCAAATTACCTCTGCATTTGTGCTCCTTTCCCTCATTTGTATTGCAATTATAATTATAAAGCAAGTGTTCAAGAAGAGTTTGGGATGCATGATTTTGTATTGATCCCAGGAAAACACAGTTGAACTGCAAAGACATCTTTGCTTGTACCTGCTCTTAGGAAATGAAGTTTTGTTTGAGTGTTCATCCTAAATGATGATTAACACAAGGCTCTATTTTTACTACTAGTGATGATCTAGTCTGTCTGGGCTTGCTTTTCTGTGGTGTTTTAATATATTAAGTGCTTAGCTTTGCTTTTATTAACTGGCTGTCTTTAGCATATGTATGAGGAAATTCACAAGATGTGGTTGAGCCAAAAGCTTTTAGTCAAGTTTTGGGGTAATAGTAAATTACCTGTAGAAATTAATTTTATGAGAATTCTGATGAAACGCTTGCTAAACAGCACATGTATTCTTTCCTGAAACCTATTAAGCCTTATAGGCATGTGCTTTGCAATTACTACACTTCATAGCATCTCTGGAATTTTAAATATGTATGGACTTATACTCTTGCATCATGCAGTTATGGTATATCCCATGGCAATGCACAAGACAAGATGTACACACAGTATCTAAGTCCTGTTATTGGATTTAGATGTACACACATCTGTGCATATGTTGTGTCCAGCACTGACTGCCTCTCTTGCAGCTGGGCTGAAATTGCTGGTTGCTTTGATTTCCAGTTGGACACATCAGTGAAGAAAATCAGTGTGCAGGGTAAATGCTTTAAAAAAAAAGATTCACTTTCAGCTATGCTGACAATAGGTAGCCAGTGAGACTTATTTATAACCTTTTCAGCCTTTACCTCCAAACTGGGAGCTAGTGCCATCTTGCCTTCAGCCTCTCAAGTGCTCATTCAATCACCCTCATCTGACTGCTTAGCATATAACTGTGTTTTGTACTCGGCCTGACTGTGGTACAAGTGCAGCTTCATCATCTACAGCAGCAGCAAATAAGTGGGATCCTTGAAAGAGTGATAGGCAAATGAATCTCTCTGACAGTACATCAATTAACTTAGTAATGTATTGCAATTGCCATCGGTGAAGAATACAAGCCAGAGCAACCTTGAGCATATCAGAGCTCTGCAGGATCCTGGCCTTGCATGCCTTGCCAGTGCAGCACTGCTAGAGGGTGAAAACAGCCACACAATGCTTGCAGAATTAGGAAATAACATTTCCAAGTTATACTGGTGGGTTCAGTACAGCACAACTGCTCCTTATTCTCCTTTTGCATGCAGAGTTGGAGACCACCCTCCACCACAGCATGCTCTCCATACTGGTAATTAATGGGAAAAGTGTTTGCAGGATGCCACTGCAATTGTGTGGCACCAGCAAGCTGGCGCTGGAGTGGCTGGAACCATGCTGGTTAATTAGGGCTCTACGGACTTCCAAAGCAGCCTGGTAGAACACCTCAGCTTCAGTTTGCTGCTTCTACCCTTTGGTTCTCTGTTGCTTGCTGTAGCTGCAGAAAGCAGGGGCAAGTAGGTTATGGACAGGTGGAGGTCAGTCTTTTCTCCCAGGTAACAGTGATAGGACAGAGAGGAGATGGACTCAAGTTGCACTAGAGAGGCTTAGACTGGGTATTTAGGAAAAATTTCTTTACAGAATTGATCATCAAACACTGGAACAAGTCGCCCAAGGGAAGGGGTGGAATTACTGCTTTGGAAGCATTCTAAATATATGTAGGTGTGCTGTGTAGAGATATGGATTAGTATGGACTTGGCAGTACTGGGTTAATGGTTGGGCTTGATCTTAAAGGTCATTTCCAACCTAAATGATTCCGTGAGGTGTGTTGAACAAGCCCTCAGGCATTACTCCAGAGGCATGACTGGTCAGTCAAGGTCTGCAAAGAGCTACTGCAAGCAGGACTGTACCCCAGAATATGCACAAAGCAAGGAAGTAGCCACGGTATCTTAAATTTTTGCTACTATGCATGTGATACCTGGCATGGTATTTGTATTAGGACTTAGTTGCAACTTCATAGTGAGAACAACACCGATGAAGACGTAGTTTAGCTTTCATCTACCCCAGGGTGATCTGATACAGTCTTCTCTAAGAAAGGCCCTCATACCAGATGTATTTCTTTGGATTGCTAGCTACTGTATTTCTGGAGGAAATGTGGTTCTTTGAAGTTGATGCAATCAATTCTAACCTCTTAAAGGAAGTCCCTGATGGAATTCCTTAATAAAAAGCTTACTGTCCTGTGTCATCTTAAAAAAAAAAAAAAAAAAAAAAAAAAAAAAAAAAAAAAAAAAAAAAAAAACCAGATGTCAAATATTTGAGTATATGAAGATGCAATAGTACTAAATGCAAGAATACTAATACCAAGTGTTAACTTTTTCTCCACAGTCCTGTGTCTGTCCCAAAGGTAGAACAGCTTTTGCAAGGAGAAAAAGAGGACATGACTGACTAATGACTGTCTAGATCAAAATACAAACTTAAAGAATTAAGATGGAATTTACTGTAGCGCTCAGTATTATAATTTCACGTCCTTTTGTTACTGCTTCCATGGCTTTAGTTTCTTTCACAAAGATGATAGTAAAGATTATCATGTTCTTCAACTCCTAAAGTAGAAATGCATATATATTGCATTTTCAGTTTTCCCCTTTGCCTTCATTTTCTGAATCTAGTCAGAATATGCAGCGCGAGAGAATTATTGAATGTTGTTCTTTTTACCTTTTTAAATAATTTTGGACAAGTGCATCCTAGATTTATAAATGTTATAATGTTCATTGGTAAAGGAAAAAGATACTTTTTAAAATCCATTTCTTCTGAGTGGCAAGGCACATCTATTTTGTAGAAGTTCTTCTGTTTATTTTTTAGTTACCTGCATAAAACTGGAGTTTTAAAATTCTTTTCTAGAATAATTAGCCTCTTAGGCTTGCTGATAGTTTGAAATATAAGGAACCTCACATATGGCTATCCTATTTTGAAAACAGTAGTCTGCAGGAAAGAATGTAACGTCCTAAATAATTATTAAACCTTGATGGTTTTCTGTTTTGGCAGAGCTAACTACTGTCTCTTTTTTAAAAAAATAGACTGTTTTTGATGAAAATGACACAAATCTCACTTCCTATGAAAGTTGTCTATACTGTTCAACAGAGTCTATGGATCACTGCAAGGCACTCAGACAATGATGGGATATTTCATTATGCCCTTATCAAAGAATGTGCTATGTAATGTGATTGTGAGTGATTTTTTTTCAATTAAGGTGTACCAGTTTCCAGTTATAACTCTCTTCCTAACTAATAATATTTCTTCAGTCTCATTAAGGTATGTTATGCAAGTATCAATTGAGAGCTATCATTTAGTTCTTCTGCAAGTAATAAAAGCAAGGAGCTGAGGAAGGAGACCAAACTCATTTGACAGATCAAGCTTTCATAAACACTTCTAACAGAGCTTGAAAAATAAAGGATACAGTTTAAACTTCATTCAGCCTCCTACACTGACCCAACTGCTGCTGTCCTTACTGCAGGGACAATCTTGTTTCACCTCTGGTGCTAACTTTACATCCAGGCTTACAGGACAATTTTTCTTTGCTTTTTTAAGGACTCAGTCTTCATGTAGGAACCAAATATCTGTAATTACTCAGCAATAAAGGTTCAAAATAGGTAGTTAGTGCTCTCTGAAAATTCAACTGTCTTGTGCATGTTGAATTGCTGCTATCTGTCTAACAGACCTATAAGGAACACTACTACTATTTTTTAATATTAATAAATAATATTTATTATTTATTTATATTGTTTATTATTTTTATTTAATATTTATTATTACTACTTATTATTATTATATTTATTATTAGTAAATAATACTTGAGCTATTAAACAATTATTCCTAATAATAGTTCCACTATATAACATCCTTCTCTGTCTCTCTCTGATTTTTTTAAATTTAGATTTTATTAAAAATCATATCCTGATGTTCTTTCTGCTGTTGGGTAGTAATTTTCTCAGCAAATACCAACTCAGGCTACTGGCAAAGCAAAGTGTTGTTCAACATGATTAAGGATATTGGAATTACCTTAAATTGTTAACCTTGCACAAATACTATTGTGTTTGAAGTGCTTGTATTCTGGAAAGGGGGGGAGAATTGGTCTCTTAAATTGAGTTAGGAATACAGTATTAATAAATTGAGATTTATGCACTGAGCCATCTCCAATCTAATTTGTTTTGTACAGATTATAAGGCATAAGGGACATTTTCACTGTTTTTCAACAGAAATTCAGTAGTCTGATAGATGTACAAAGGATTTAAATTAGCTTTAACTTACACTTCTGCCATTTAAATTGTTCACATATACCAGTCAAGGCACAGTCTTTTTCCCTGAGTTAATGCACTAAAATATTTGCAATAACACCATAGCTTCATGACTTTATGGTTGAGTTGTCAAGTAGAATATGTTTTTGTCTAGTCCTTATTGGGATGCTTAGCTGGAACATCCACAATGGCAATGATGATTTGGGGTCCACCCCCTCCACCCCCAATCCTTTATAGTTCAGGCTGTGCCTAATTGAATTCACATTTATATTTAGGTTGAGTAGAAATGAGGGGTTGTATCTGTATGCAAAATATGGGCTGACAGAAATTCCTGCCCTGGGTGCCTCTAGATGTCAGTGATTTGGTGGTGAAGGTGATTACCTGCTATTAGTCACAACAATGGGCTTCTGGGCAAAACAGCACCAATCTAGACAAAAAGCCTACAGTGCTATAGAATCAGCAAGGTCAGGACCCAGGTGGGTGAAGGAAGAGAAGAGATTTGCTGCTGAACTTAAAAGGCACCTCTTATACCTCTCCTCCTTTAAACTTAAGGGAAAGAAAAAGAAAGCAATGGTGGGTGGAACAGTGAACCACAGACAGTTTCAGACAGTCTGTTCAGACTACGAGGAAAAATATCTTGAGGCAAAAGAATAGGTTTTGTGACACAGGTTAGGCAAATATATATGGAGATGGTTTTGCCACGCAGAGCAGTGTGCTGCTTTCACCAACACAACTACAGCAGCTGGTCAAGTTGCCATCTTCAGAAGTTGAAGGCACATCTGAGAAAATGTGCAGTTATTCACTTCCCTGAAATGCCTGTTTACTCAGGAAAAGTTGCCTGATACTAAAGGGACTTCTACTCTGCCACTTTCATTAAGCCATTGAATGTTGGTTGTGATTGTGGAGCAGGGGCATACCTCATGTCACATAAACAAGCTATACAACTACTGTAATGTGAAAAGGATGATGTGACTGTAGCTAATATTAGGCACATCATTGCAATCCTACACTAATAGAATGTCTAATAATGATAATGGTAATAATATCTTATGTCTCGTTCCATGTATTGTGTTTAGATTCAGCTGGAGGCAGTGACATGTTGGAGCTAAGGAAAACACTGGAAAGAATAGATTGTAATCTTAAAACTTGCAAATACTTTCTGAACAAAAGATTAAGGAGGCAAAACTCTAAGGGAGAATAGCAATCCATAGAAGGTCATGCTCATAGAAGGATGAGGCAAGTGAGGCTGTCCAGTCTGTCTGGAAGAGGTCAGATGGCTGGCTCACCAAAAATATTCCTTTTGCTCTTATGCACTTATACTTAGTGCTGGTACCTAAAGGAAATGGCTTTCATTCCATTCTCTTGTGTTAAAAGATCTCAGACAAAATTGGGGGTTTGTGGTTGCTTTTTTGGGTGATTTGACAGTATCTGAGTCAATTTACTTAATGAGTGTCAGAGAACCTCAGTTGCACACACACCTATAGGATACACAGTTGTTTACAGAATATCCATTTCAGCTCATATGGTGTGATGGAAGATGAATAGAAGCTTTCTGACACTCAAATTAAGGAAACAAAATGGAAATTGGGCATGAAAAGTGCTTAATAGTGCAGGAAAAGATAGGATTGCTAAAGAAAATAAATCTATTTTGTTATGAAATTGTAGCTTAGAAATGTAAGGTTTAAAAATGGTCACAGCTCTCTAATTATATCCTGTTGTCCCTAATGCATGAATGAAAATGGAAAGAATGAGCATAATGTTTTGATCTGAAACAGTTGGTTTAAAGTCATGTTCAGATGACTGAAAGCAACCACAATACGTAGTTACTCTTTGTCATAATTTTAATTCATTATTTATATAGTCTATTATAAATTTATATAATCTACAGAGGATGTTAGGGTGACTTTATCATCTGGTAATAAAAATGCAGTGCATTATCAGTATGCAGGTTTTTGGAGGGGGAATTGTGTTAGTGGGGATTTTTTGGATTTTGATTAGTTTTGCTGTGTTGAGGGCTATTAAATTTTGATTGTTTCAAGCCACAACAGTGATTTGATTTTTTTTTTTTTTTAAAGAAACTCATTTATTAGTACTTAACCCAGGTATATAGTAGTAAGTCTTAAAGTAAGAATTCTGTACATCTTTATTGAAAAAAAATTATAAAATTAAACTGATCAGAGTAAAATGAGATGAAAATTTGAGAAGATTGGTTATGTACCACTTGATCTGCAATGATTTGTGCTATTGCTACTTATTTTTCTGTTCTATCCAATTGTGCTATTTTTCTGGACTCATGCACACTGATATAAAGGTCTGTGACTCTTTCTTCAAAATGACGAACCCACTCATGTTCATGTGAAAAAACTGATTTTCTTTTAATTTGTATTTAATTGTTGTTATCCAACAGTAGGTTTGAAAATGTTTTCCAAAAAGCTATTTTATTATTGAGGGCTGCACATTACCAGTATATCAAGAAATCTTTTGTTTTTACTCTTCCAAAATAGAGGATGCAGACCGAACTTCAGTTCAGGAGAGGAAAATCTCGAAATCTCAAGAGATAAATGGAAAACTATCTTCCTATCCCCATGTGAAGNGAAAACACAATCATAAAGGAAAAGCTCTCTAAGATCAATGAGTCCAACCATTAATGCAGCACTGCTGAGTCCACTACAAAGCCATGTCTGTACTTGCCACATCTTATTAATACCTCCAGAGATGGTGACTCCACCATTTCCTTGGGCAGCTTGTTGCAATGCTTGAAAACCCTTTTGGTAAAGAAATTTTCCCTATTGCCTAACCCAAACCTCATCTGGCATAACTTGAGGCCATGTTCTCTTGTCTTATCACCTGATACCTGGGAGAAGTGACCAAGCCAAGTGACCCCACCTGGCTACAGCCTCCTTGCAGGCAGATGTAGAGAGCAATAAGGTCACCCCTGTGCATTGTCTTCTCCAGACTAAACAAACCCAGTTCCCTCAGCCACTCCTGATATGAGATGTGCTCAGCCCCTTCACCAGCTTCACTGTCCTTTTCTGGGCACACAAAAACATGGCATCAACCAAAAGGAAGAGCAAATTCCCCCCAGATGTCCACTGTTAGAAGACAAATCGAGGGAAGTGCTTAGGTGAGTCCTTCAATGCAGGGAGCCTTAAGGGTAAGGAGGACGATAATGATGACAAGTAGAGTTAAGATCCTAGAGCAAAATGCAAAGGTTTGGTGTCAAATACACTGTCTGCTAGTAAATTATTATTCTGTTTCTTTGCTGTGATATAAAGGAACCATCATAAAGACTGATTAAAGTCCAGGCCAGTCTTATTAGTTCTGGGAACACAAGTGAAGAGATTTCTTTTTGAACAGATACTGTTGACTTGGACCGATTACGTCAACTAAAACTGTGTTATACCACGTGTGTTTCATCCCAGTTTTTTCTGTGACCTAGAAATACTTTGCTCACAAGGAACTTTGACTTTGAAGAATAGAACTTATAATATGAGAAGAGGAAGTGCAATGTAGAGCAAGTCACAGATCCATTGAGACTGAAACCTTGATAACTGAGAGAAGAGAAAAAGCACTTTGATACTCATATGAAGCCTTGTAATTGAAACATTGGCTCACTTGAGTTACTGCTTCTATAAATTGAAGTGCACAATATGAAGTGACACTTTGCTCATGGGAAGTAGGCAAGACCTTGGCCCTTGAACAAGATGCATTCAAAATAATGAAGTGCTGTTCCATGCATTACCTTTAAAAATGTTTGCAATTTAAGATGTACCAATTAATAAACCAGAAATATCTTAATTTGGTGTTCTAAGTATGAGAAACCAACTTATGTCAGTCCAATGACTTAATTAAAACCAATAAATTATGTATACCATGCTTATTTTTTATAGCTGAGTAAAAGAGATAATTATCAAGGCTGTAAAAATAATCGCTTGAATAGATTAGTTATTTATTTTTTCAGAAGAGTTTCCCAAGCTTTTAAAAGCTTGATGTGCAAATGCTTTGGCAGGATTTTGCCCATGTCTGAAAATGAGCTTGAATCCTGCACTATAAATGTTCATTAGCTGTCCTTGCAGACACATCATCCTTCTTCTTGTGCAACCTTAATCACAACTTGTTATGATTGTATACAACATTCCATGCTATGCTATAGGGAATTACCAAGTGAAGCCTTCTCTGTCTGGGACTTGCTACTCCATTTTGTAGTGCTCTTTCATCAGTAAATGGAGTTCTCTCTCCCCCTTCATCCTGCTCACTAAAGGACATTTGTAAACATTACAGAATAGCAAACAATTAGAAACAATAGAATAGTGTATGTGTCAATGGCTGTTCAAATAATTAAATCATTGGAAGAAATATACTCTGCTGTTTGATCTAATAGAGATTTTATCCTAGTGATTCTCATGCAATAGTAACCTTGAAGCCTAGACAAATTACAGGATGATTAAGATCATGCATGTATTCTAAAACTAAGGCTGAGGTCTATGGTAACCTGGTTACTATCTGCTGTAACAGAAACAGGAGGGTCTTTCCAATGAAGCAGGCAATTATTTATGAGTATGTCAGGGTACCCACCATCAGAAAGACCTGTTATTTTAATTGCTCATTCAAGTAACTTAATTTCAGAACTGGCAGGTTTTTGTTTTTCACAACTACTCAGAGATTTTTTTTTTTTTTCATCCAAGTCTCCAAGTACTGAATGCAAGAGAACTTCAAGTCATTGTAACCTCAGGCAGTCTGGGTTATAAGAATGCTCCTTTTGGCTTTCATTGCTGAACAGTGAGCCGTGTCCTGCAGGAAAACACTCAAATATTACATTTGTACTGCAGTATCATGTCAACATCTCACTGATGAGCTTGAGACTGCCCCTCTGAGATAATAATTTATACAGTGCACAATGTAGGAGTAGGAAGCAGCATTGTCCTACCTGTCCTCAGATTGCCCTGAGTTATTTAGGTGCTCTTAGACAAAGCTGCAGCTTGCACGTTGTTGGGTGGAGGTAGCCACACCAGGATCTCTCCCACCTGCTGGAGCCACAGCAGTCAAGTTCACAGAAGCTTGTAAAATCTGGCCAACGTAATTCAAAAGCCATAGGAATGAAACTAAGTGTTAGTCTAGCTAAGTTATTTCTGACTTTAGAGGAATGCCCTAGGATCCTAAAACTGATCTTCTTCACCTGACTGCTCTGAAGCATTTAATAATGCTGCAAAGGTAAATGGGATTTTCAATGGTCTGCTTTTTTATCTTCAGGCAACAGACAGAATGTGATAGTTTAAGGATCAGCTAGTATGCCATTGGGTCTTCACTGCTCAGTTGGTGAAACTCAGATTTTTCTTCTATCTCCTAAATTAAATAACATTAAAAGAACTGGAACATGTGCTTTATTAATGATATCCTAAGGCCTCCTCTGCTTTTCTTTCTCTCTTCTTACTTTCTATGTTTTTCTTTCTTAATGGTTATGTATAGGTTGTATTAATTTCCCCCATTGATAAAACAGTTAACAACAAAAAAAGTTTTTCCATCCCTCCTATAAATCAGCTTTTTTAAAAATCTCATCTTTATCTCTATCATGAGCTGCTTTCACAACATGTACTTTTGTTCAAATCTCAAAACCATGGACTTCCAAATGACTGCATTAGCAATCTAACCTAAATTGAAACCATGAGTGTTGTTTAAGCCCCATGATACAGAAGAACTGCCAAGAACCTGTGAACAGTTTCATTTTATTAATGTAATATTGCAAAAGTAGTCCAATGACTGTGATGGGAAAAATAATTTCTAACCAGAAAATATTAGATTCAACAAACTTTTTCTATTTTTTTTGCAGTGTTCACTTGGAATTTGCTCTCTCTGCCAAATGTGATTTTTGGTAATGTGCTAAGTTAAAATGTTCCACCATACCCCAAAATGTGAGAAGGGTATGATTATAAAAATTTCTTGCATTTCAAGCACCAATTCCCCACATAGAAGGTTTGGCTGCCTTGCTGATGTTGCAAATAAAGAAAGCAAATCATGGCAGTCTAGCATGTATGGTTTAATAAAGATGGAACTGAATTATTTCTTTAGCATTAGTTTATCTATGATTTTCACAGACCACTTGACTACCATGCAAAGGGCTAAAGAAAAACTCGTCATCACTGATTTCACTTGGGTTTGCTGCAATGTGAAATTGAGAGACAGCTGCCCCTGCTAGTAGAAATTCTAGTTTCTTATGCTCTCCCCCCAAATCAGGAGCACTTCCTTTTGTTTTATAAGAAGTATTTGTCTGAATGGAAAAGTATTTATTCTGTAAAAACTTGATTATAAAGCATTTTCATGGAAAAGGAGGAGGAAAATTGAACTACTTTTGTTTCCTGCAGTAGAAAATAGAATATAAATATGTCAGTTCACATACTGTTTCTGTCTGGGTATTCAATGTTTCTCCCATAATAGATATTTCACCCTGTTTGAAGTGCCTTTGTTGTTGTACCTTTCCTTTGTGATAGCAGGAATATAAGTCCATAAATAGAGACTAATAAAGACATAGTCTTCATTAGAGAGATTACAATATCGGAGCATATTTCTTTAAGCTGAAATCAAGTATGCCAGTAGTATAAATGCATTTCTACCAGGATAAACTGCTATCCAAGTTCACAGTTTCAAAGAAAATTACTGCTTCATAATTAGACAGTTGATATTTGGAGGCATTAGTTGTTCAATGATTAAGCCTTTGTTTCCTGTATGTCAAAATGCCCATACACATGTGGTGTTGCGTGCCAGGGTGCATTTGCCAGCAAGAGATAGATTGCTAGAAAGACTGTTTTAATTTAAGTGGTAAATTTTCAAGTGTTCAGAAGAAGATTGTTTTTAAATATCTGGACTTATGTGCCTTTATATTTTGCTGAAACAGTGAACCTCATGATAACCACTGACCTGCTAGCAGTTGTGAGGCCTTTACTTGAATGGCTGTTCTCTGAGCATATAATGTGAACTTTGCACAGTGGAGTATATGGAATTTCTANTTTATTTAGTTTTCTGTGTTTAGCATCATGGGAACTGTAGATAGTTACAGGGGCTTCTTAGGCTTATCAGCAAGAAGTATCTGAAATGTGGCAGAATTAGGTGACCCAAGAAAGTGATTGGACCTTCCTGCAGAAAATAACTGTAATTTATGGTGCAAAGTAAAGAAAAACTACTTTTTTTCTTCACCGTAAGTTTACAGAGTGTGTTTTTATTCATCTTCCTTCAAAGGTATTTAAAAGCATGGGTCCGTGAGAAAAGAAAAAAAGGATTAGGCTGCACTCTACAAGATGGATTCAAAGAGAAAACAAGTCTTAACTGGCCTTTGGAACTATTAATACAGGGCTGTGTCTTTTCCTGTTTGGTGGGGGTAGTCTTTTGTGTATGTAGATTTGTTTGTTGCCTTATTTTTTTCCCCCCCTCATTTCCTAGGAAACAAGCCCAGAACCCAGGAAGACTTAAAATCTTAAAAGAAAAACATAAAGTGTGTGAAATGGTATAGAATGTGACATTTTAGTTAATGCAAACTAAATAAAACCTATTTTCACTGCTCAGATGTGTCGATTGAATTTAAAGGAGAGATCAAACCTAAGGACATTTTAGACTTTGATTTGAATAATATCTTAGTAAGTGTTTGCACACTTTTGCTCTCAATTTTAATCACATAAGGACAGGACTAATGGAGTCATGTCAAGACCAATTATTAAGTGCTTGGTTTGTATAACTAGATATTCCTAGAAGGTGAAACTTGCTGTGTGCATTAATACTGCCAGCAAAAAAACCCTGTATTCTGGTACCATGCAACACTCTAGTATCCTTTTGCACCTGAAGGTGAAACAAGCATGTTTTGGGGGGCACTAATATAAGTGGCATTTCGCTTTGAATTCACCTGATCGAGTTTCTGTAATCAACTGACTGTAGAAGACTGAAGACTCTTGGTCAGGCACAAGAAGTGTGACACTGATTATGTAGATGATTATGATTCAATTTATTGCTANGTGACCAGATCTTTGTGCTTTTCCTCACTTATCTAGAAGGGTGTCTTTAGGGTGGACATAGCTTGAAGGCAGCTCTGCCAGACGGAGGGTTCCACAGAGAATCTACCTGCGACCTCAGAAGAACAGTCTCTCCATTGGCCCAGACTGCAGCAGAATTTTATACCGTTTTGCAGGCTGAAGCACACCAAAGTCAATTGAAATCCCCCCAGCTCCCCATCTCTGGAATGCATTAATTATGTGAGCATCCAGACAGTTCCTCCTGCAAATCCCACCTATCCTTTGTCATAGTTGCAGTCACAATGACATGAACTCCACTGAGAACAGGAGTGAGCTGTGCCAGAGTGGTGCTTCTTGACAACTGTGGGAGTTGGATAGACATACTCTTTCAGCAGCATACTGTGAAAACCTGTCAGACCATCATATTCCCAGATAAGTGGCTTCTAAGAAATTTCAGGAATGCAATTAAAATTTACTAAGCATTTGTATAACTTGAATCAAGAAAGTACATTTCATTTGCAGATAAAAATTGAAGCAAGATTTAGTGTGGAGTTGTTTTACCTCACAGTGGGCAATATGAAAAGGTAGACCAAAAGACTTATGAGCAAAATTCGGATTAAGACATTGGAAGTCAATGGTTTAGCTCAATGACAACGGAAGGTAACATAGTGAAAATGTTGCACTGGGACAGGAAGGACATTTATCTTTCCTGCTGTCTCCTCTCTGATAGTGTCTGGTGGGAAAATGCAAATACTTGAGGGAGAGTATAAAGCTATTGAGGCAAGTGCATTGTAATATTTCATTACTTTCCCAGCCTCAAACCATTTATAATTTGGGAAGTTACTGGACTAGAAGACTTTCTGTGTAGTTTTTTCAACCCTCAGTGTAGTTCTTTCATGAAGATACCCAGGCTGTTTTAAACTTGGACTAACTTGCAGTATCATGTGGCCAGGAATTCTACAGCTTTGTTACAAGCTTTGAGACGAACCAACTAGTTTCAGGTTTTTCAGAATTTTTCACATAGTAATTTTAATTTGGAACAATTTAGCTCTTGTAGTAGAAGAGTTGGTGACCACTGTAGGCCTTTTCCCTCCATGTCATTCATGTTTTGGTAGTTAGTTGTTGCACACCCTTCTCTTTATCCTTTATACTAATAAGTCTGCATCTATTAATTCATAGAATTCAGGTTGGAAGAATTTCAGGAGGTCTTCAAGTCTAACCCCACTCCTTTGTATAGAATCCTTCCAGCTTTGCCAGGGCCTGTGCAGACAGAGGAT
>WEIU01010609.1:57316-79048 GCA_013389925.1 Aegithalos caudatus | reverse complement strand
TAAGATGAGAGGTAGGCATAACATCCATTAGGGGATTTAAGGCTGGTTAAGTTGCAAGAAATAGTTCCTCTAAAGAACAACAGTGAAGGAACATGAGAATTCATAACCTTCTGCTTACAGTTCTTTACTTTTTTTGTGAAACTTCAGCATGCTGTTAGTTACTATAGGACAAGTAGCTCATTCAGCAGGACACTGTATCTACTCCATTATACTTACTGATTTCAAGTGAATTTCTTTCTTGAATTTTCAGTCAGTTTTGGCTTCTTGCCTCCTGTAGCAGTACATTTCATATTGTATACCTGTTGCAAAGAAAATTTTATTTTTAAACATTGCTGATATTGTAAGCTTTGAGTCCATCGTAGTGCTAATCTCAGGCTCAGCTCTGATGCTCCAACTAGGTAACATAGAATCACAGAATCATAAAGTTTTGAAAAAAGCCCTTATATCCGTGAGTGAAAGCATTAACCAGCACCAGAATGTTCACCACTAAAACATATCCCCAAATGCCATATCCACACTCCTTTTAAACACTTCCATCTAATTCCATTTGAAATGCCACAGCTTATTCCACATAGCTGCTGCTCTACATCTTGTGTCAGGTGTCCTAGAGCTTCTTAAATTCCACTGCTCTTATGTGTGGTTAGGAGTGGCACTTCTAAAGGCTTTGGCCTTAAAACCTGTCTAAGATCCATTCACTGTATTGATTAAATCTCTATAGATCCCCATGGCAACTTAGACAACAAGCTTATGTACATAAATTTATATATAAGCACTTAAGTATAGGTGTTCTGAACTTGAAGGCTATCTTGCAAGGTTCCTTTACTGCCTAAATTTAGGTCTTTAAAGTATGGCACAAGATCCCACTTTGCATAGCTTGCTTGTAAAAGGCAAATTTCACTAAAACAAATTTTTAGCTGCTCTACTGGTTCTCAATATTACTAATTATTGTGTATAATTTATGTTTGTAATTAAAAACAATATGGAATAAAAAGCTATTTAAACATAACTTGAAAATTCTACTTATTAGGAAGCATGTTCAATATTTAATAATTAGTATTTTAACTTCGGGTAAAAATAATTAAACAATTAATGTGAAAATAATTTTTCATAATAAAAGATAGTAATCATGTTTTTTAGTTATGGATGGGACTGAGTAATAAAACTCACTTCCACTTTTCTTTTAGAATGTGATTGTTCCCAAAGTTTCATAATATTTCAGCTTTTATCAAATTTGTAGCAAATGTATCATTTTCTCTACTTAAGACCCTTTTTGAGGCACTAGTGTTTGCAAAAGTATTTTTACACATTTTCTTTGCAGGCACTGATTTCTGCTTGCTGAAATATTTCACAAAACAATAGCAGAGACTTTAAAAGGATTGGACTTCTTGGACTATCAAGTGTATATACTATAATACATTTCATAAACTGAAAATGTTTTACATATGAATTTTTCCTGATCTAACTATTATTTTGGCCATGGATATCCTGTTCAGAGTATTTCAGATAAAATCTAATCTGTGTATTTGATAACATCAATATTTCTCTGTTTCTACTGCCTCATTCAGTACATTCTAAATTTTCATTTTCCATTTTCATTGTCATATCTGATGGCATGTTGTAGTCAACTAAGATAGCATTCTCTTGACTGCAAGAACACTACATTTTTAATTTTTTAAAATCTTAGTTAGAAGTTTATTCTTCCTTCACAGTCGAAGAAAATCTCAGGGTACCATTCGTCTCATCCCAAAGCAGATGCCCAAAACTGGTTTAACTGGTTTAAACACTTCCTAACAATGCATATTTTTCTTTGCTGACTAGAAAAGGAGTTTCGGATGATCAATTTTGGTATAAATGTCTAAAATGTGCCATCCAAGAGCTGAACTAAATTTCACTCTGTACTAAGAGATAGGTAGCTTGAGTCTTTTCTCCTTTTCTTTTTCAATTGAAAATCTCATAATTTCTAAATTAAATCAAATTTTCAGATAATTTTGAGTTCATGCTCTTAAATTTAATCTGATTTACTCCTCAAGATTACTCATATTTTTCTGGTGCATATAATTAGTCCTCTGTTTTCACAATGGTTTTTCAACTTAGGCTTGTCAAGTGATGTAATTCAATAAATGGTAAAAATAAAAATAATAACCCCCACACACAAATATAAAAGCATTAAATAACAGCTGTCTTCCTAGTGTCCGTGATTTCAAAGTTAGCCTCATTCAATTCTGATAGTTTCCTCTCTGTCATTACACATGGAGAAAAACATCTCAAACAGATCTTTAAACAATCAATTATCCTAGTATAAATCTTCATTTTCTTCACATACTCTGATAATTTCCATCTGGTACTGTTTCTATTGAAGTCCAGATATATGAATTCTAATACAATTCTCTTGTCTAGAAAATAATTTATCAAAAATAATGAGCTATCTTTTTCTATTGCTTTAACATTTTTCAACAAATTTTAGCAAATCCATGATGCATTCAATTCCATTTTTAGTTTCCTTTTTCTATTTCAAAGACTATAGAAACATAAAATTGGTAAGAACCCTAACAGGCTGAAGTGAAACTAGGCAATATAATGAGAGTTTCATAATCAGATATATTTTTTCTTTAATTTTCCAAACAGGTAAGTTTATTCCCTTTGGTGCTTAACACTACTCTTACCTGGTATTTTCAGCTAGAAATACAGTATCATTACTTTTTGGTATTAAAGAACAAAGGAAATCATGTTTCAATCTTTCATACTTTTCTTGGTGTTATTATTCTGCCAGCTTTGTTATTTTTCTAACCTTTGTGTTATTTTTGACCATGCATTTGTTCATGGATTCATCTCTGTCATCACTACCTGGTTTACCTTCTACTTTTATGATGATACACCTACTGAAAACTTAAACAATACCTTTATATCTAAATCCTTTTTAACTTTGCATCTGTTTCCTTTATAGCCTTTTATAATCTCACAACATCCGGATTTCAGAATATACAAAAACTTATATGAGCATTTTGGTCATTATGGTAGCCCATTTATTTCAAAATCAATTGAAATGTTTCCTCTTTTCAGTCATATATATGAAATTCTTAACAGATCCGAATCTGGCATCACATGCTCTCTCACTTATTCTTCAGCATTTATACACCTCTTTAATAGTACTTGTTAATTCTGGCTCTATTTTATTCAGCAAAATAACTCAGTCTTGAAATAAATCTATTGCATAATCAAATGCTGTCCTGACTTTGATCAGCAAAGAGTAGCCACAACTTTTTCCACTACCCAGGATTTTACTGACAAGGTACAGTTTGAAGTCTAGGTTCAGATCAGAAGAATCCACATTTCATTCCTCCTTAGCTGCTACAGTGATTGCTGACAGAGACTCCTTTGATGTGTCAGTAGTTAACTCTCATACTTTCAGACTATTACTTTCAGTAAGATTCCAATTTTTTTCCTGTAATCTCCGTACTCCTTATCCACCAACAAGGGTTGCTTGGTTTTTTGCTTTCATTAGATTATAAGTCATAAAAAGGAAATTATTTAGACATCACAAACACAGTCTTATATACCTTAGGATTTCTAGAACAGAAAATATTTTTAATAATTTTATCAATGTCCCATTTGTCTGACTGTTCTATGAATATAATGTTATTGGGTGTCATTAATCTACCCTACTTTAGGAATCTACAACACATCTAAACACCACTTCAGATGAGGCACATGCATTTAGTCAGAATTCAATAGTCAGTACCAGATAGCTGATTCTCTTATCTATCATCACTGTAGATTGCATGAAATTTTTCCTGAGGAATACACACTTCAACTAGTATCCATATTGAGAAACCAGCTCATAACAAACATTTCTGGAGGAGGCTGCTATATGTTCTTCGAGCACAGCTCAGATAAGGCTAATGTCTGTATCATCCCTTGACTGTTATCATAGTTTTGGATGGGCTGTTGTTACCTGGATTGTGAGGGGGATGATCACATGCAGGGGGAGTTTGACAGAGATTTTACTTCTGACTCAGGAAAACGGACATCAGGGAAAATTCAAGTGCAAAGGCCAGAACTGGGACAGAATTACAGTTCTGTTTTTATGCACAGAACCTAGCATCTCAACCCCAGATCTGATCTGCAAAGTAAAACAGTTATTCCAGATGGCCAACATTGTCATGGCATATGTGAGAAATGCACTGTGGTATATTTAGGAAATTCTGAAGGATGTGCTTATATGACCTACAGTTTCCTGTAATATTCAAGTCCTTAGAAGGATATGTGCAAACGCCAACTTCTAGTGACCTGGTATATGGGTAAGTCATAAACTAACAACAGTATTTGCCAAGGATGTTTATAAATCCCATGGAAATCCTCAAGGTTAAGAATTATCTGATAGTAATGAAGAAATACCCCCATGTCACTGGCCAATGACCTGACTTGGGGAATCATATGCATCTCCAGAGATACACCAAGGAGTGACTACAGGACAGAGGATATCAAAAAGCTGGTACAGTGCCTACTCTGAGGATCTCATGTCAGACCCCATTGAATAAAGCTTTGGAAGTCAGACAAAAATATGAATTTCATCTATGTGTCATCTTGTCTATATCCTCTTGAACCTATTCCTGTAGCTCCTAAAAAGATTCAGTTGTAAGCCCTGAGTGAATACAGCAGAAGTCTGGTAAATGCAGAGGCAAGCAACAAGAATGAGAGAATAATTTAACTTCTGAAAAGACTTTGATGATCACCTCCAACAGATTTCTATTAATTTCTTCCTGCACTAGGTAAAAATAATCTTCAGTCCACTGAAGTAAATAGAGCAAAGTTTTGAAAAGTTTGAACTCTTCTGACCCCAGATGTTTAATATTTAGTAATTGTATCTAGTGTAGCTATAAAGTTTGGTCTTTATATAACATAATTACATTTAGATGCATAAAAATATTCAAAAAATCACAAGAAGCTTGATCAATAGGAGAAAACATGCAATTAGTCTGGCCAACGTATTTTGTATTTTTGAAATGTAGAGAAATGTTCTGATGTGTTTAGTTGGCCAAGATCTGGAGTAGTTTGTAGTAGTAGATGTCTCATCTCATTGCTATTCTCCAATTCTCTCATTCTTACATTTTTAAAGTAAATTCCAGACATATATGTTGTTTAGAATTCTAATTTACCACCAACTAAAAGTCAGTTGCCTCAAATTGTAAGACAATTTATGAGATTTTGCTGCTGCAATATTTATCAACTTTCCTCGGTCCCACTGTGGCTGGCTTTGTACAATCAGTGACTTCAACATGATCAGTTAAAAGATTCCAACAACACTCTGTGGCATTTTAGTTAATTTCTCTATTAGGGAAATTTCTTTTTTTTTCCAGTCCCTAAAGATGGGTTGACATTCAGCTATGATATGATTACCTGTACCAGGAGAATTATTAATGAACATTTCATAAGAGTTGCTTGGTATAATTTTGTTGGTGTTTAATTAGTCCAAAGTTAAATGATAAAATGAAGTTTGGAAGTTGAAGGCTCTTTCTGAATTTTTAAAATTTCTGCATAATCTATAATGATAATTAAAATGTTTTTCCTATATGTATGTTTTTATGTCTGACAACTTAAGCCCAACAGAGTCTACAATGGTTTTGGCACCTAAATCCTTCTTGCCACCTAGAAAACCTTCCTTGCTTATGCTCATGCTATGCATTGTTTACAAATTAACACCAAATAGCACTTTCATCTGGTGTTCAATACTTCTGCAACATAATGGCTGCATGATAATAGCAGGCTGTGGTTGTCAATGGCAACAACACAGCTTCTGCATTGAAAAGCAAGTACCATTTAGTGAGAGCAGACGTACACATCCCAGTTTGCTGGACTCTGTCATAAATTTTACTATGGCAGGAGCTGAATAAACAATACCTCTTCTGCTGGATGCCATAAGCAGACAGTAGTCTAACAGATCACATGTAAAACTGAAATGTCAGGGTCTTTGCTCCTTGGAACTAAGCAAAGGGCAGAGGAGAGGTCATCAGGACAATTTGTCTCAGAATTAGACACTGCAGCATTGAGACAGGCACCTGAAATCCTTGAGGTAGTAAGAGAAAAAAGAAGGTCATTCAGTTAATATTCACAGGCAAAAAAGCAAACAAATGAAAAAACCCTTGTCAAATCACCATTTTTTTCTGAAGCCCATATAATTTGTCATTTCTCCTTTGCTAGGAAACCATAGCAACTTTAAGCTCTGGTTTTGTTCTGCAGTGCAAATGCACAATTGGATTTAAAGTGTTGGAATTGAATGTTGTTTAATGAAGGAGTAAGAAAATATTTCAGTTCAGAGTCTATTATATTGAAATTTCAGATCCTTTTTGTAAACACTGATGTAACTTATTTATTTGGTTAAACTGTGTTTGCAAGGAAATTAACTCCAGTTGGGATTCACCCATATAAGTCAAAGGAGCTGACTGATATCATTGCAAGGCCATTCTTAGTTATTTTTGAAAGGCTGTGGTGATCAGGTGGGATTCCTAAGGACTAGGAGAATCCAAATATCATTCCTATTTTTAAGAAGAGGAAGAAGGAAGATCTGAGGAATCACAAGCCAGTCGCTTTCACCTACATCCTTAGGTAGATGATAGAGCAAATAAACCTGGAAAACCTTTCTAGGCACACAAGGGACATGACAGTGATTGGAAACAATAAACATGGATTTACAAAGGAGTAGTCATGCCTGAACAACATGGCAATATACCATGATGAAATTACTAGCTTGGTGGATGATGCAGTGTAATGCAAGGTAGTGCAGATGGGCTGTCCTGCCCCAGGATTGTGGAGCAATTGGATGGGACGGGGCAGTCAAGGCACAGGAGGTTCTCGGATGGGTGGGGACAGCACAGGTGTACCTAGGGTGGAGCCTTTGTTGCACAGATCAGTGGGATTTCTTCTGCCCCGACTCCTGAATACTGCCTGCCAATGCAAGGGAAACAGCACTGGGGAAAGACCAGGAGGTAGGCTTGTGCCCGCTGCCACGGGAAGGGTAGGGTGTGAGCCTGGTGAGATGCAGGAGGAGGTGCCATTCCTGGCCCCTGGGATCCTGTATGCTCCAACTCTGCACAGGGCAAGGGACTGAAAGGTGGGGGAACACGAGGCCTGGTGCCATGCTACAATTCACAGAATGGTCTGAGCTGGAAGGGACCTGGAAGGATCCAGTCTCCGGTAGCCATTGGAAGGTCCTGGAAGGCTCTCCGCAGTTTTGACAGGTGCCACAGCAGTTGCTACTGTAGTCAAAGACTGCACTTCCAGCCTTGTACCTGTGCTCTGTCTCTTAAGGTAGCTAAACCTCACCCATTTATTCCATTCCTGCAGCCCACTTTAGCTGCACTGGTGAGGCCAGGGTTTGACCCCAAACAGGGACCTGAGGAGGCGATGTGGCTGTACCTGGCCCAGTGCTGGCAGGTGAAATAAAGAGCCAAACAGAGAATAATGCAAAGCTTCTAAATCCTGGAGGCACTGGCTTGGAGGAGCCCTTCCCATAGTGGGATTAACCACAGCTGAGTCAGACTAGCTGGAAGGATGAGGCTGGGATTTTATTGACTAGAAATCAACTTTGTAGGAATGACTTACAGGTCCTGGTCTACAAAAGGCCAAGAAGCAAAAGGCCAAGAAGCAAAAAAAAAAAAAAAAAAATTATTGGGCTGGATCTTTAACTGTGGTGCTGGACTTAAGAGCTGGACCTTCAGATTGGACTTTTTCACTTCTAAACTTCCAGGCTGTTGGGTTTTTTGAGATGTGGGAGCATACCAATATGGCAAATGTACTCTCTTAGAAAGACTTGTAATAGAGTTAGGTATACCACAGTGAAACAGCGAGCTTTATCAATTAGTTGGTTATGCTTTTGCTTTTCTTTTCATTCTTTTGCTGGTTTTATGTTTTGTTTCACTGTTCTTTTACTTGCTGCTTTCAGGTGATCACCAATACGTACATCAGAAACATTTTATTAAATACTATATTGTTACACTAAGCTATGGTACCCTACATCCAAGAGGCTTTATGATGCCCATGAAAATTGCTCTCAATATGAATTTTTGAACATTTCTGAAAAACAGAAGTAGGATGTGTTATGTTGTTGTATGGAATATGAATACATCTAATGGAGGAAGAAAGAAGATATGACTATTTGGTGTTTATATACCTGTAATTTTGTCTGAGTTTTGTAGCCTAGTACACAGCTATTTACCTCCTTTCTTTTTCTTAACTAACTTATCCACCCCTTAAAGTATTGCTGGAATTTGTGAATATGTGATTTTCAGGTAGAAATAAAGTCATCTAGAATGAAGCACTGTACAACATTGTTGACTTCATGCCTGGAGAAGGAAATTAAATAGAAAATATTTGTTGTGTTTACATTTGCTTCTTGCACAAGTCTAGCAAGTAGTGTGTCAATGAAAAGGAAAAATTAATGTAAATGATATAATTATATATATGTGTACATACATGCACACTTGATTCTGGTTCACAATATTTTTCTTCCATAAAAATTCATAATAAAAACAAAATACTAGATATAGAAGTAATTTATTTTGGGGAATAAAACCAACGTAATTGTGTGATCCTTGACATCTAATTTTCCCATCAAAAACCTGTTATATCATGTAATGATATGTAATGGAGGGAAAAATTCACCAGATCTATTGTGTCAATGTTCTCCAGACCAATCTACGTGAGTTGAACAGGCTGGTGATGTGTTTGTCCTGGTTTCAGCTGAACGAAAAGTTTATTTCTTCTCAATTCTGTTACAGCATTGTGTTTTGGATTTGGAATGAGAATGGTGTTGATAACATGCTAATGTTTTTGCTTTTTCCTATGTTGTGTTTATGTTAAGTAAGTCAAGGATGTTTTTCCATTGTCTCATGCTCTGAGAGTGAGGAGGGATGCAAAAGAAAGTGGGAGGGAGCACAGCCGGGACAGGTGACCTGAACTGACCAAAGGGATATTCCACACCACAGAACATCCTGCCCAGTATGTAGACTGGGGGATGTTACCCAGGAGGGCAGGCTATCAGGGTTTGGGAAAGGGGCTCTGACATTGGTCAGCAGGTAGTGAGCAATTGCATTCTGCATCACTTGGTTTTCCCTTTTTATTAACATTTACCATGATTATTGTATTTTATCTAATTTTAAATTATTAATCTGTTCTTATCTTGACATGCAATTTTTACTTTTACTCTCCTCCCCGTTCCCCTGGGGTACTGGGGAGAGAGTGAGGGGTTGAGTCAGCAGCTGTGTGGTGCTTGATTTTCAGCTGGATTTAAAACCACGATAGAGTCACAGAGGGTTCAGTAGTTTAGTGGCCCACTAACTTACAGTTTACGGGGAATTGCTTTCAGGTCCCAGTCTGGGTAGGTCTGTGAGCCAGGGAAAAGTAAAAAAAAGGGTACTCAGGTGGATTACAAGTGTTGCAGAGACCACAACAAGGCTGTACAAAGATTAAATTTATAGGATAAGTATAGAAAATACTTACAGATGTATTATATTTTGTGTCTTCCCCATGAAAATTTATATTCAAAGACCTTTGCTTCTCTAGGTTATTGCAGAAAATTCTGTCCAAGTAGGAATATATACCTTTGAAATATACCTTGTTTTTCAAAGAATGTAATTTTTCTTTCAGAACTTAAAACTACTCTACATCCAAACTGGTAAATTTTTAGTGTTTCTGAAAATGGCTTTTGTCTTTTGAACCTCAAATCTGATTTCAGGTGTTTATTTTGAAATTTGTGAAGTGACTTCATAAACGATAGTCCCATTTTACTATACCTTCTGTGAAAGACCAGATCAGATGGGTTTTTACCAGCTGACATTCCAATAATATGAAAGTCAATTTGTCTGTTTAAGCATGTCAGGATTAATGGAGATCAAGAGAGAATGACTGCTCTATATTAGTTTTATAAGAATTTAAAAAGAGCAGGATAAACATCAAATGTTTGAAACTCCAGCGATATGAAGACCTTGACTGCAGGTGATAATGCTATAAGCCTTTGTACACTGTGTAGTAGAGGTGCCAAAGCTGATTCCCACGTTTATTCAGAGGCATAAAATTTGGCATAGTAATAAAATTTTACAGTTTAAGAAAATTAAAATCTCAATAGCAAGATGAAAATCTGGATTTTTTTTTTTTAAATGTAATTTGAGGATGAGGTTTATGTTACTTGTTTATCACACAAAAAAAGTATTGAACTTGTATCTGTACACTCATTTTAGTATATATATATTGGATTCATCTGGCAGACATTTAAAAATGTGATTTCTTTGTGAACTTTGAGTACAGATCAGCTGACTATTCAATAAAGGTGCTGTCTAACATTCATATTATTTCTTTTAAAAATAAATGGTTGCCATACTGTCCACAATTTTCACAGATTTATTTCCATTAGTTTTTGCTTATTTCTATTAATAAGAACAATTCCTTTTTTATAACTGTAACAAAACTACTTGTCTATATTATATGCAGGACAACAGACCCCACCATAAAGACCTGTTTCTGTCTCAACAGCATGTCTAGGATCCATGTCCAGGAATTAATACAAAAACTATTAATTTTTTCACATCTAGTATTTTGAGATATTTTTTCTCATAAAGGATGATGGTCCAAAATATAATTCTTAATTTTTATATAGAGAAAAAATATATATTAAAATATTTATAAAAATATATATATGGATTTGAGTGTTCTATTTTTTAAACACTTCATAAACACTTCACTGTCACTTTGTGGAACAGAAAAATTTGTCAGTAAATTATTTAAATAATTGATATTATAAACATTCCATTCTACTATCTGATTTTTCCATTTGGTTGTAACGAGAGATGTCTGAATTTTCATAGTGAAGAGGGCAGTAAAATTCCTGGAGGAAAGAGCCCTCAGTCCATATCTCTCCTACCAGTTTGATGTGCGAATCAAGAAGAGACTGGGGAGAAGTTGCAAGTCAGCAAGAGAGCACCTGAAGAGAAGCACAAAAGAATTCCAGCCACTCCAGCCAGGAGGGCCAGGCCCAGCTTGCCTCTAGGGAAACATCATGGGGGATAAACCGTAGGAATTAGAGGCAGGTGCTTGTCTGTAAGGCTATGATCTTGTTGACATCACAGAGATAAGGTGGAATGATCCCTTTTACTATATTGTTGGAATGAAAGGATGCAGGCTTTTTTGGAAAGACAGTCTAGAAGAAAAGGTGAGGGTGATACTCCAAATAAATTGTATCACCAGCAATGTCTTGCTGAACTTAATTGCCCTTTGCAATCAGATCTTGACAAAAATTCTCCTATTTCAAAGCACCTTCAAAGAAGAGTGGTGTCCTAATGTAACCTCACTCAATAACCAAAGTTTCAATTTAAACTTTTTGAATATTTGTTTTTCCTAACTGTCTTCATCACATTCCTTAATAAAACTAGAACTAAATGTACTATGGATGGATGCAGATTATTAGCCTCATCATTCCGTGGGTCATGGAATATCAAAACACTCATAACTAGTGGCAATTTGAACATATTGTAGGTTTACAAAGGATATACTTCTAGTGGATGGCATATAATACATTAGATTAATTAATATTTATGGTTTTTTATCTGATTCATTGCATATAATTTATATATAATGGTTCATTTTAAAATATTTTGTTATCTATCTATCTATCTATCTATCTATCTATCATCATTGTAATTCACCCAGTTTGTTGTCATTAGATATTATTCTCTTAAGGAAAAAAAAGCCTCAAAAATCCCCACACCAACACAACAAAGCATTTTCAAGATTGATTGCAGAATCACTAAAATTAGCTAGTTGACACTGTAACCTTGAAAGGGAGGCACAATGAATATTAAAAAAAATATGTAATGTCAAGCCAATAGATTTTTTTCTCAGAATGCAAGAGCAACAATATAACGACTATTTAGAGTTTGCCCTTCACTGAATCTTTGCTTGAGTGTTTACTTGGAGTATACTGTTGCATTTGGAAAATATAATTTTTTAAATTCATTTCTTCAGGTATCTAATAGTAAGTTAGAAAAGGAAGAACTGGACTATTCAATACAGCCTATAATTAATCTTTAGTGCTCATCTTTTTGACTGCACTCATTAAACATCATTGAGTTTGTATGTGTCATCTTGAAAAATCAGGTAGCATAAAGTAGGTACTCAAAAATGATTGTTATATCATGAATCATTTAATACAGACAGACCATGAATGCACTTAGGATCATTATTAGAAGAATGCTTTCAACATTAAGCTAGTAAGGTTCTGGAACTGTCTTTTAACTAGAGTGTTGACAGCAAGAAACCTAAAAATATCATGTGAGCACAAGTCTCATATGAGATTAAAAGACCACTACATGCAGTACTACAAGGGGTGCTGATTAAATGGCACATAAATATCAGACATGGCAATGTATCCTATTTTGATTCCCAGTTCAGCTTTCTTACTTATATATACACCCTTCTAAATATCTAAGAAACTATTAGTCTTTGCAATTGAGTTTATGTGACAAGGTTTTGTTAGCAGGGGGTCTTCAGGGGTGACTTCTGCAAAAACATGCCAGAAGGTGCCACCATGTCTGGCAGACCCAAGCCAGGTCCAATCCGAACCAGGCCCACTGGACAGCCACTGACCTCCCTGGCAGTGGAGTAAAAACTGCCAAGTAACAGCAGAAGATGTGAGAGAGGACTGACAATATGTGACAGGAACAATCCTGCAGAACCAGGATCAGGGAAGAAGTTGGGGAAGGAGGTGCCAGACCAGAACAGACTCCTATTTAGTGGTTGGACCTATACAGCTGAATAGAAGGGGACCAGTTTGAGTTCAAGAACTGGCTCCCTGATCATTTAGTGTCTATCTGGGAGTTTATTACTCACCCTCATGTTCTGATGGCTCCAGAATGTTCTTTCTGAAACAAATGCACCAAAGGGAATATGATCTAAGTAATGATGGGAATCATTCTGTGCTGCTTGATTTGGAAGGAGGGTGTTGTCCTTGCACCTCTTTAAGTAATGTAGGACATATCAAGCAATTATTTACACCATTGGTAGGAGCTAAGATACTCCTATACTATTTACTATTTCAGTTAGTAATAGGGATAAGGTTTCTTACCCCGTTGATTAAAAATGAAGTTGTTGACACGTTACCACATGATGCAATTTCTCTGTTCCTACTTTGTTATCAATAAATACAAAGTAAAAGTATTAAATAGACAATGACAAAATTGAGGTTGTTTCCATTTGTTGGAAATGTTGGAAGCTAGGCAAGATTTGAGGTAAAGAATTTTCAAATAGCAATGTTATTTCTAAGACTTTTTAACAGATTGATAGTTAAGACAGTGAATATTGATTTGATATTCCCATTTTACAGAATAATATATAATGTGTAATTAATGACTTACACAAACTTTTCACAAGTGCTTTTTAATCCCTTAGTGAATGCCTGACCAAACTATGGAAAGTACTCATGAAAGGATCTGTAGAGAAAAAAACAAAAAACAATGTAGAGAACAACATTCTATGGTTTCAGAGTAAAGCTGGAAAATGTGGTCCATCAAATGTTTAAGTCAACCTGAAAATAATTAAATCTTTTTGATCTAGCTTTTCTACCTGAACAACACCCTTAAAAATGTTCCTTACAGTTGGATGAAAGGAAGGATGTGAAAATATATGAATGTCTAATACCTGTGTCATGTCTGCCTTTTGTCATGAGCCAACACCTGGTCCAAATATCAGGCAAGCAAAGTGGTTTGTAGATTGTTTTGGTGTTAGTATCTGTTAGTATCTGGTGTTATTCTGTTAGTATCTCTTTTCCTTTCCTTCTTTCAATGAGATGAGACAGAACAACTATTTTGTAAGTCATTGATTCTCTCTTTTCAAATGGAAAAATATAGTTCATTAAGTATCCAGTCAGTTTAATTTAATTTCCTTGGATTTCTGTTAGAACACTTGAGCTGAAATTTTAGTAATTGAACATAAGTCTTGATGCTGCCAGTCAAGGTATGGCAGAGATATTACTCATATTGGATTAACAGTTTTATCAATTCTGGGATCACTTTGTGGTCATTTTTAGGTACAGTGGTTTTGGCTTTTCACTCATATTTTATCACTTGATGCTTGGTAAGCCTACCCAATTTTGTATCACAAATGAAATGGGATGCTCCAGTAAATTCTGAGTTCTTCCCTGCATTTATCTCTATCTGAACAGATAGAATTCCATATACATGTCTTCATTTTTATTTTCCTTGATTTGGTTTACTTCTTTAGCAGAAAGTTATAAGCAAATTATAGAAGCAAATTATACATTCCGTTTTTAAGCCACAATAAATTTGTTTAGCCTCATTTCAGTTTTCATAAGAGGTAGGATCCACTTCTGCTTTCCTTTTTCAGTTTTAGTGTCTGAAGAAAATGAGCAGTTTCTTTTAATTTAATTAGCAATGTTTAGTACTGGAATTTTTGTCTTTCTTACTTCATTCCTTTACTTTCTGATCTAAATTCACCTTTGGGAAGGTTAGTTTCTTTAGCAAGTTAGAGGATTTTCCATTTTTTTACTATCTATTTGCCAATACAACTTGCTCAAAGCCTTAACATTTCTTGGATGCTTTATTTTACATTTTCCAGAGAACATAAAACTCATGAAATTCCTATAAGTTTCAAGAATTAAATTTGTAATGTCCTCACTTCAGGTAACTTGGCAACATAAACACAAAATTTATTCAATTTCTAGGTACTTACAAAGGAATACTTGTGGATAATTTATTTTATGTCAAAAATGCAACCCAAAATTTCCTTACTGGTACTTCTACTTCTGTGGTTCTCTTCTGCTGTGTGACCTCATGTTATAAGTGTTTCTTCAGAAAACTGATGTGAACCCTTGTCTTTTAAACACTGTCAGGGTGAAAAAAAATACCAGATAATTTTTCACATCTTTTAGTTAAAAAACATTCCAAGATTTTTCTGCAAATCCTTTCATTGTTTTCAGTCTCACTGGCTTAACAGATTGCTTCCTTTGCTTTCCAAAGTGTGCCTTTTGTCAATTGGATATTTGTTTATTCCTCACTTTAATTAAAACTGGTGAACCTTGATTACTGGCATCGTTTTGTTTTATTCACCAGACTAGGCCTTCACAACTTTGAGAAACCAATACCAAAATAATTTAACTTCTCATTGGTAATGTGAGTATCTGGTGGGGAGCCAGTGTAGCTATCACATCCAGAACATAAGCTGATATATTTGGCATCTTCCACTTTTAATAATTCCTTCTCAGAATTCAATAACCACACTCACATCTCTTCATAAGAAATCTGCACCTGAAATGACCATATGTTCCAGGAATTTAATCTCTCCCTGAGCAGCCATGACAGTGAATGAAAATGTGGCCTACATTTTTGGGGCCACACACAATGAATCAAGCCCTTGATCTGTCAATGGCAATTCTGCTCTGGCCTGCTCTACCTTCACAAGTCTCCAGTGTATCTCCTTTATTCACTTTGACATCATACACAGCCTTTTCCTCAGTGTTTATGGTGCATATACACATCCAGAGGTCATTTTTTCCTACTTGTCCAGTTATTAAGGCTCTGGCTACAATTTTTAAGATATTTTATATCACTTTCATGTTTTCATTTGAACTGCATCAATTCCACTTATGTTTGAAATCATCCCATCAATTTCAAAAAGCAGCAATTCACATCAAATTAGCTTCTTCCCAAGACATATCTGAGACTAAGATCCAGCTATGCGTTGCACATCCCCTCTTTTCTTCTGTTTCTTGTGTTCTGGGAAATATTCATCTTAATTTTAACCTGTTCTCTTTCTGTGTTATTACCATTATATTATGCTGGTTGTTCATATTTTAAACTCCCTTTTTTTTTTTTTATAATGAATGGAATGGGAAGTGCTCCCAAGTTACAAGTCCCTGAGAGTTATGAGCAAGTAACTTCACAATCTTAAGAAGATCTGTGCAGCTTTCTGCCTTTTACCCTTTCAGGGTGTCATGGTTTAGGAATGCTGTTTCTCAGTGTAGTACTTCAGCTAAAACCATGTGCAGAATTCTCTTCCCTACCCTCCAGCTGGAAGCAAAAATGCAAAGATCATGCTTTGAGATAATAAAAATGTATTGGAAAGNAATTTGTTCATTCAAAAAATATTTTCCAACTTACTGCAAATTTATGAATGATATAGAGTGTGAATTCTATCGTTATGAAACCTATTTTGCACACGCAAATTATGAATATAAAAACTGTGCATCTGAAATATATTTGTGANATGCTTTGAGATAATAAAAATGTATTGGAAAGAGCAATGAAATAAGAAAACAAACAATAATAATAACAACAATACTAATAAAAAAGGTATAAAGAAATGAAACTATTTACACAGAAAATCCCCTACAATAAACAAATGTTGGATTCCGCTGTCCATCCACCGTTTTTTTTTGACCCTTCCCTCCACTACCATGGACATGAAGTGGTATAGAATTACATCCAGACTGTGGCCATGCATCCCAGTTGCTGCAAAAAAATTTACCCAGGCTTGGCCAAAACCATGACACAAAGTAATGATANCGCAAATTATGAATATAAAAACTGTGCATCTGAAATATATTTGTGAATGCTATCACAAGAAATCAGACATTATTTGACTAATTATAGTGTGATCAAAAGTAAATACTTTCTAATGTACTGTAATACTGGTGGTTTGTACATGTTATCTGGGATATATCTTGTGTTGTTAAATTGTTATTCATCTTACAGAACATTTTTTTACCCGAGGTTTAATAAAAGCTTGTCTTTCTAATTATGATGTTCAGGACATTGTAGCCATTCAGGTTTTTTGCATGCAATGTGTACTGAAAGGAAACTTCAGCCCAGCCTATCTGCCGTCTTACTAATGCATGCCAATAATTGCCAGTGACCATTTATAGCTCTGAATAATCTGGCTTTTCAAGACTGTTAGTCATTTATCATTGATATTCATTTCTTTGTCTCATTTTTTGCTTTCAACACATCACAAGTTGAAGTCAAATATTATTACTGTCCAAAACAAGCAGTCAGTTATGATCTGTTTTCCTAAATGTTTCTATTAAAAATGGTTGATAAGCCTTCACAAGGTCATCTGCAGAACAGCAATGCCACAGTGGCTTAAAGGCAACCCACAGTTTCAAAATTTCTTTCTAAACAGGTTAATTAAGGAAGGGTTAATTTTGATGTCCTCAAAAGGAGATAGAAGCCATAAAAAAATAATAATATATGGATAGTTATACAAAGCCATTTGGTTCACACACGTGCAGTGGTTCACTCAGATTAGAGGTTCAAGTCAACTAACATGGCTTCAGCAAGGGAAAATCCTGTCCGACCAATGTAGTAGCTTTTTATGATGGAGCAGTTACATCAGTTGATGATGCAAGAGCTACAGATTTAATGTACCTGGGCTTCTGTATAGCTTTGATTAAGAAAAAAACTTTACAGTAAGGGTGATGAGGCACTGGAACAAGTTGTCCAGAGAAGTTGGGTATGCCCAGTCCCTGGGCCAGGTTCAATGGGGCTCTGAACAACCTGGTTGGGTGGAAGATATCACTGCCCATGGCAGGGGGATTGGAACTAGATGATCTTCAAGGTTCCTTTCCAACCCACACTATTCTATGCTTGCACGATCATTAACATGCAAAAGTTGTTTCACTTTTGTACTTCTTTAGACTGACACCCTTAAGTGGTATGCAATTGCATTTCTTTCTCAAAAAAAAAAAAATCTTCCAAATGTCATCATTTTAATAAGATATTTAACAACTCTTATTTTCACATTTATTTTTGGAGCAGAAGCCTACACATTTGCTGAAAACAGAGCTTGGGATTGAAGTCCTCATTAGTCTTGGGTAAATATTTTAAAAATGCTGTTGTTTTTAGGCAAGAGTGTGTTAGAAGCTGATGAGTAAGCCAGTCATAAAATCATTTTTAAAGAGCTGTGATCATGAATACATTAGTAACAGGCTGGGGATAATAAAATTATCATAAGGTGGAATTTATCGTTCCTTTTAAAGAAGGTGTGATTCTTCAAAATGTAATAGAGTGCTTAGCTGAACTTGCATTGTACATCAGGGGTTGCTTCAATCTAAAGACTTGAGTGTTTCCAAAGGAAGTATTGCATTTTGGAACATGCAAATAGTGGGAGAAAAAAAAACCAAACCAACCAGAAAACAAAAAGAGAGTTCACAGTAGAATTCAAAAATTATGGCTTGTAAACTTTATTTTGTATTCCTCAGACAGTCTTTCTCATATAGTTTGAGCTGCATCTCTGAATCAATATCACAATATCATTTCTTTGTGATGGAAATAATGTCTCATGAAGTATTTGGCTAACTCTTCAAGGTAAAAACCAGTTTGGGTGAGGATCCTAATCTATGGAAGACACTGGTGTGTGATCTCCAATCATGCTTTTCCATATAAAATATTTTCCCTTACATAAATTTGTTTTTTTCTATATAAACTGGGATTATCCTAGGGCAAATGGGTATTTTTAGTAAAAACACAATAATATATTGTAACTAAATCTTTACAGGATCAAAATTTGTTTGAGCAGAATTTTCTCAGCTAGATCTAATCATTACTTCAAGGACAAGGCATATTACAGGAAAAATATTAAGAAGAATGTTTGTGAAATTACATTTTAACATAAATTTTATGCAAAAAATACATTAATTTCCCAAAAACTTCAGATTTTAGGTACTTAAGTGAAAAGGAGTTCTGTAACTTCTTTTCAGAAGCTGCATAAGATTAGTAGCCTGTATACCTGCCAGAGTAGGGTTTTATGCAAATATAAACAGCACATTTGCCTATTTACAAATGCATATTAGGTCTTGTGTTGTACATTATAACTAAAGTTAACCAGAATTATTTCCCTCATAAAAATCTCGGATTTATGAGGAAACAAACAACTCATATACCAAATAATTTTGGATCTGAAGTGCAATCAGAGTGCTTTATGGAAATGGTACTTTGGTACTTCACAGATAAATCNTAAATAAAAAAAAAAAAATTGCTAATATGATTACAAACCAACAAACCAAAACCCACCCAATGCTTCCACTTAACCTAAACACATACTGACCCCACTGAGCTTATGAAAATAGTCACAAGACTTAAATAACTAAGTAATATAGACAAAAAGCAGTTTCATTTAGTTCAAATTACAGAGTAATGTAGTATCAGCGCTGCAACTATGTGAACATGCAGCACACTTCAGTTTTTAATTCTCTGTATGATCCATCAACTCCCCAGTCAGGTGCAACTATTTTGAGATACAAGGTCTTTCACTGAACCTTCAAAACTAAATATTTGACTATAGCAAGAAGCTTCTGGTTGGGAATTTTAGACAGTTCCATTAGCTCCCTGTTACACATTTTTATGTTTGTATTTGCGGATGATCATCCTGAGCAAAGCATCCAAGAGAATACCTAAGTGATTCCTTTTGCAGAGTTGACCAAATTGTGCACAAATGTAAGTGGCCACTTTTCCAAGTGATCAATAGAAACTGTAGAAAAGCCACTTTGAATGTCAGTAAGATATTAAAGACATGTTTCATATCTAACAAGACATAAAACCAGCAGAATAATAGCATTAAATGCTGCATATATTGAGATGGTCATTTGGGAACTGAGTAAAACAGTAGTTTTTAAGACTTTCCCTAGCTCACCTAAAAATACCATCACAATGACTCCTGCACCATTGACTCCAACTACCAGCTAGTCAACGATCACCTGCTTTTGGAGATTTGATTCCTTTGATGAGAATTATCCTCTGCTCAAATCCTAACCCACTAGTGTTTGCTTGATTTTTTTTCCCTTCCCCCTTTCAGCAAACATTCTGTTATGAGTAACTGCACAATAACCTTACACATCAGGGTTCAGAACATATTGAAATCTTTGTCCATATGGAAAAAAAGTAATTTGAGAACAAGTTCACCATGCAGAGTTCTCACAATAGAATAATTGCTTAACCATTAGGATTCTGGTTACAATTTTTCTGTCCTTCAGATGCATTGTCTCAAGACCTTCAGATTTCGCAAATATAAAGCAGCAAACTGTCCCTCCTGCCCCCATGGTGACATATAAGGCTTGCTAGAAGTTGCCATTAGATTTGATTATTTGTCTTTCAGTTTTTGCCCATTCTGACCATATGTGTCCATATTTTATCCAAGTTAATTTGCATTCTTACCTTTATTTCCACACTTTTTCCTTAAAACAGTTTCTCAAAAGCCTTTCTTCTTAGCTTTACCACATGTACTGCTCTTATTTTGGTTTCCTGATATCTCTCTCTTATGTTTTATCTCTGCCAAAAGTTTGGCACACAATTCCTAACCACATGGAAAGGCTTTGAGACACAAAAAAAAATTTGGGGTCCTCATCTTTTTCCTGAATGGCTCCTGTCTTATTTTCAGGTTTAAATAATTCATTATCCTTAGTTGATTAATAATCATATATAAAAACTTTTTCTCTTGAACTTAAGACGATATTCAGCCTGAACTACATGACTCATGGTAATTACCCTCATTATGTGTGGCAGTTTATATGTCAGACTACTTGGCTTATTTACATTTAGTGAGAAGAAGAAGAAAGACAAAAGAGATGGAATCATCTATCCCCCCAATTTTTAAAATTTCACAATTACATGTTTTATTGGTTTGTTTGTTTATTTGTTTTCATTAGTATTATATGAGGAGGGACTTATTATGATAAAAATCTGATGATCATTGAGTTTTCAATGTGGTAAAACTCCAGGTTAGGGCAGCCAGGTGAAATGGTGATGGTAGTGCTACTGCTGTTACACTTGACACCTGTGAGCTTGCATCTGGAGAACTGTCCTCCATACATGAATAGCACTAGGAAACTGGAATGAGTCCATCCCATGAGAGTGACCAGGATGGAAAATTGGTTGGAGCAGTTCATAGTCAAGGCTGGAAGAACTTGGTTTGAATAGCATAGAGACTAGAAAGACAAGGGAAAATTTTAATTTCTGTCTTCAGCCTCCTCCAAAGAGGAAGATTCTTCCCAAAGATGCATCGTGAAAGGACAAGACACAGCAATCAGAAGTTGTAGTAAGGGCAGTTCCAGCTAAATATGAGAGATTAAATATTTCTCAGTGAGAGATATGAAATATTTCTCAGTGAGAGTAACTAAGCACGGGAAAAAGCTGCCCAGAGAGGTTGTTCCTCTCAGAACTCAGAGATTTTAAAAACATGCTTTGACAAGGCCCTAAGCAACATGACCTAACTATGAGACTAGTTCTGCTTTGAACAAGTTATTGGATTACATCATTTCTAAAGGTCATTCCCAACCAAAATTATTCCATGCTTCACTAGACAGAAACAATTCATTCTGAAAGTTAGAAACTGCCTATCTAAATTTTCCTTTAGTCATGGAGTTAATTGACCATTCTAGTACAGATGGTTTCAAAAAGTAGTATATGCATCTCCAAAGTAATGAAATTACCAATTTATATTTTGGAAACAAATTAATTAGTTTATTAATGTTAAATAAGTGGTGGAATGAGAGGATAGATTTAGTGGGGGAGACGTACACAAATTTAAGGAGAGAGGAATTATCCTGGAAAGTGAGTTCTACATGTCACTCACTGTAGGAAGTGAAGGAAGTGAACCTTTCAGTTTAAATTAATTACAGCATAAATAGATCAAGAACATGTTTTCCTTATCTGTTCTTCTTCTTTTTTTTTTTTTTTT
>WEIU01010609.1:43073-57277 GCA_013389925.1 Aegithalos caudatus | reverse complement strand
TTTTTCTTTTTCTTTTTCTTTTTTAAATAAAGAAATTATGTAGCTTCTTTGTCAGTTTTGGATTAATTTCTATTTTGTCTGCTTAATAATGTTTAGAATAATTCTAAACAACCAGTTAATCAGATGCCTTTACCTCAAAAATACCCCCAGCCAAGAATTAGTGTGTAAAGAGACCTTGATAAGTGTCAAAAAAAGCTCCAAATTGTTATATTATCTAAGTATAATGAGATACAAGTTCCAGTTACAAGGGCTATCTTGAGACCTAGTATCATACTGTACAACAGAGAAAGAATCTATAAATAACTGGTGACTGACAAGGAGAATTATCCAGCATATCTCAAGTAAGAGAAGACCTGAAATTTGAGACTTTTGAGACACCTGAGACATGAACATCCTGGTGAAATTTATGAAGGGATTTTTATACACCAGATACTGTATGCAGAGCCTTTGCCAGATAAATTCCTCACCTGTGTACTATTATTGAGCTATTTGCTCCTTTGGCAAATTAATTTCAAATGACTGGAAATACCCACAGACACAAGCTGTACTTTCTTTAAAGTTCAGATTACTAATGCCAGGCTATGAAGTTTAAAATAAGCATTAACTGTTGAAAGCTATGGCAAAAATGAAGAATGTGTAAATTACAGCATGTACAGAGATGTGACAATCATTTTAGAAACCAGTTGATTTTGGGAGAAGAAAATTTAGTCCAAAACCAGAATACTTCACATAGGTTACCCATCTACTCAGATTAAAATATGTAGAGGTTCACCAAACAATATAGCATAGAATTACCGAACTACTTAACTATATTTTGTCTATTTAACTAAGAAGAGTTTCATATAATATGTGTACACAAATTCACAAGTATGCCTATATGAAAATGTGATATATGCATATAAATGTATTTGTTTCCTTGCTTTTGGTTGCTTTCCTTATGTTCATATTTCTTCTCTTACTTTTTATTTTTCTTTTCTATTCCCTAAGGAAAAACAGCACACTGCCAGTTCCTGGATGGCTTTGGCCTTATGAGGTTCTTAGGTGTCAACTGGAAATTCATAATGCTGAATTTGATATTTTATGCAATGCATTACAGGGGCTTTCTGAAGCTATAAACAAAATGCAGTGAGTGAGAATATGGCTTTAGTACCTGCTTATTGTTGGCACTTGATAGAATAACTGTATTTAAAGACAGCTGTATTGGTTACACAATATGTTTTGTAATCATTAGTAAATAACTGTTTATAATGCTTACAGATGAAAATTTAAAAACCTGGAAAGTTTGTGTTGTTTTCAAGCTAAACAACAAGACTGAAAATATCAGTCTGAATTATTCTAAAATGTCAAGTCTGTGACTAATAGTATAAGCTATGAAGACAACTGTTACTTATTAATATGTTGTAACATATTTAGAATAAATGTTCCAGAGATAAAATCCTGATAAATCTGTAAACCCATTCCTAGTCAGAAGAAGCAATCTGTTAACAACTACTCAAAAAATGAATTCTTACTTTGCATAGGATAAAAAAAATTATAGATGATAATAGATCTAGATACAGATGTAGATTATAGATATTGGTATGGATAGATAACTCACATGAAAACAATGAAATATTTCTGGTTTTCAGGGAACAATTAAATAGCAATTTTGCATAAACAATACAAAGACAGAAAGCATGAAATAAATTTCACCTTATCCTCAATTCAGGAATGGAATGATGGGATCATAAGATATTAATTTTAATACTTTAATATGAGATAAATTCTAGAAAAAATTATTACTGCTGTTCTAGTGTTTAGAAAGAAAAAGTGGCATAATCAATAAGCTTATTAACATGACAAAAATTTTGAGCAAATAATAGAAAAAGTCTGAGATGGTGTTCATATTTATTTTTGTACTAGAGGTTAGAAATATAATGAATCTGACAATTTATGTGACTTTTATAGGAAAATATGGTTCCTCTGATTCCATTATTAAGATTTTTCTGAGGAATTTTTCAAGGTATTGTATGTTAAAAATGTCATATACTGTTTGAAAAAAATACATTTTTTTCTATTTTCTACATGCTAAATAGATTTAAAAGATTATTAAATCCTAGATAAACCCTAGTTTAACTTCACATATGTCAACAAAATTAAAGGCTGATTAAGCCATATAAAGTTCTGAGTTAGTCTTAGAAGTTCCTTTCTCTCTTGTCCATCTACAGGGAAACCTGGGTGACATGGCCTACCTGAGCAATGCAGTCCAATGTGAGAGTATTTGTACAGGGAAAGCATCAGGGTTGGGGACTTCCTGCCCACACTGTACATGCTGTGGGAGAAAAATGACTTTTTGATGTGTTTTATTTCCTCCATGGTTAAAAATTCTGCATAGAAAACACATCAAGAACAAATCAAAAATGGAAGTGGTGATTCTCAAAACTTAGAAGTCTCGAATTAAAGGACAGAAACTTTGGGATGTAAAAATTCCACCTTGGTACTCCAAAGTATGGGTTAAAAACATTTGTGTCTGTGTAGAATGTAATTGTCACAGTCGTATACAGGAAAATATGTCAGTTGACAAAAAATTCTTGTTGATTTGGATCTCCATGGAGTACAAGTCCTCATTTTATTAGTTCCTGCACAAAATAATAACCTGAAAATCTAGTAGAAATTTCAGTTGAGATTTATAACACGATGCTGCAGGTGAAAAAGTGCAGAAAATAAATGCAGTAAATCAAAGTAAGTTTATTTTGCATATGAAATCATTATCACAGCAAATCACTTGTATGGCAATTCTGGATTGCAAATGTCTTTCTCAGACAATAAACTTTACACCTCTTATAGTATCAATAATAAAAAGCATGCCACTGTTATATAGATTTTCAAACACTTGTCATCTCTGAAAAGAAATGAATTAGTATGATTGCATACGTACTTGCTTCTCTGGAGGAGGATGGAAGAGTCAAAAATAATCTTTTCTGAAGAACGGTATCATTTTTTGAAAGACAGCTTAATATTCAGAGGTCTTGACATTCAACTAACTAAAAAAATTATTATAAAAGATGAAGCTTGAAAATCCACTAATCCTTAATGAGCATTAATCTTTTAACTACTTTAAAAAAGAGTGTTTTATACTCATGGGGAAATCCTGCATAAGAAATTATGTCCTAAGCATGTGCTGTTCAACATAAAAATACCACTGGAATTAGTTTCAATTAAGAAAATTAATCTGAAATTGATTAGTGAGCATTATGACACTGCTGAAATTTGATTTTAATATATTAAACAGTTCATGTACTTTTTTATATGCAAACATTGAAGATGTGTTTCTATTCTTATCTAATATGGATAATTATTTTCATCAGTTAGGAAATTGTTTTTACCTCATTTTTATGCTGGCATGAAAATAAAAATCATGGGGTTTTTCCTCCATTTGTATAATTATTATATTTTTAGGGCTTTTTTTCCACTGAGAAAGAAAAATATCTATAGACTTTCACAATATATCTCATTTCTATGCACATCAGAGAAATTATTGTAAAATGTACTTGAGAATCATCCTTGTTCCAGCAAAATTACACAAAATCTTCTTCACCTGCATGGCCAGTAGTAGAGCAAGGAAAATAAATGGCAGATGTCTAACTGCTTTGGGATCAATAAATTATGCAAATGGACCATGCCACAGCTTAAACTCTGTAAAGTTTTTCTTGTAGAACAAGTAACATCAAAGATAACATCAGGCGAGCCTTTGTGACTTTGTTTTCAATATTAGGATTCCTCGTGAATACCTGAATTAAAGTGTTTAAAAGTAGGATCTAAAAATATATTAATGTCAATTTGAATGAAAATATGAATAAGTATATATAAAAACATGTATACTTGTGTAGATTTTTGTGTGTTGGTGTATATAACTTGCCATTGATGTCACAACTACAGTTGATATCATAAGTCATTACTATGCTTATAGTAAATTATCATGTCATTCCTGGCTCACCCCTCAAAGTCTCATAGTCTTTGAGAAATTTTACCAAGCTGACATGTCTGTGCTGGGTTTGCGTGACAAGGTACGAAAGTGGTGGCGCTACAGCAGCAGCTTCTCTGAGAAGCTGCCAGAAACTTCCCCCTTGTCCAGCAGACCCACCTCCAGCTGGTTCCAAGAGGGATCCTCCTCCTGCCAAGTCTGAGCCCATCACTGACAGTGCCAACATCTCTGTGACAGCAAAATTTAGAAGGAAAAAAAATATTGTGCAGAAGTAAATTGAAGCCAGAGGAGAGAGGACTGAAAATACGTGAGAGGAATATCCCTGCAGGCACCAAGATCAGTGCCATATGGGGGAGAGGCGGACTCCAGGCAACAGATTCCCCTGCAGCCCATGGAGTTCCACAGTGGAGCAGATATCCACATACAGTCCCTGGAGGGCCTGATGCCAGAGCAGATGGATATGCCTGGTGGAAACTATGACCTTGTGGGAAACCCATGCTGGACAAGGCTCCTGACAGGACCTGTGGACTTGTGGAGGACCCACACTGGAGCAGTCTGTTCCTGAAAGACTGCACCCTGTGGAAGTGACACAGATTGAAGCAATTTCTTGAAGAAATGCAGTCTGTGGAAAAGATACCAGTCCAACAGGACTGTCTCCCATGGGAGGGAACTCCCATGCTGGAGCAGAGGAAGAATGTGGGAAGTCCTCCCCTGAGGATGAAAGAGCAGCAGAGAAAATGTGTGATGAACTGACCACAACCCCCATTTCTGTCCCGCTGTGCCGCTGGGAGGGAGGAGATAGAGAATCAGAAATAAAGTTAAACCTCGCCAGTATGGAGGGGTGGAGGAAAGGTCCTTTTATTTTTGAATTCTCTTCTCTTTACTCTGTTCTGATTTGATTGGCAATAGATTCAGTTATTTTATCCCAGGTTGTCTAAGTTTTGCTCATGAGGGTAATCTCTGAGGCATCTCTCCATGTCCTTACTTTGACCCATGAGGCTATAACCATATTTTTTCTCCCTTGTCCTGCTGAGGAGGGGTGTAATAGCAGTTTAGTGGGCACCTGGCAACAAGTCAGGATCAACCCACCAAAATATTGTTTTGTCTTTAATTCTGTGTTCCTGATTTAGTAATTGTTAACCCCATGGCAGACTGAAAGCAGATGGTTTTGAGCTAATGAGCAGCTTTTGGGTGTATTGGGAGTGCAGAAAAAAGAGGGTAAAGATTAACATATATTCTGGCAGTCTCACACATTTGGACTCAATGTCCTATTTCTGGCAGCTTATGCTTATGAAGTATTCCAGAAAAACAAGACTTATTCCTAGAGTTTAGTCACACAGAAGAAAAATTAGAAAAGAGATATATAAAGAAATAGGTCCAGATATCCCAGTGATTGTCCAGATTCTTCCATAGTGTTGTGAAGTTGTTTTCTAGGATATTCTAGCCTTGATTTTCTGAAGTAAAGATTTTGCATGTTTCAAGGGTAAAAGTTACCTATAAATCAGAATAATATTCTGACCTTCTCTGTTCTCTTCCTGTACCTCAGTATCTAAGAATCTAATGAGAAAAGAAAAAATCTGAGTTATTATTTGTGCAATTAAATTCATTTGAGCCATGTTCTTTCCTAGCAGTTTAAACCTTTATGCATAGTTCTAATATAGGGTTACTAATGATAAGTAATAGAAGAACCCTAGTAAGCCTTTTAATGTGATAACTGGGAAATGTGACCTCCAAGTATTTCAGTCAACATCTTGGGAACCACAACATTTGTGTTGGTTTGTATTCTAATTTTACTGATTAATTTGATTCCCCTCAGCTGTTAAAACCAGATAATTTAATCTGAAAATGATGTGACACTTCCATTAAGTTCTGAGCGTTACTCACATACTGTACAGTACAACATAAAAAATAGACCTGTCTTGGGCAGGTTTGCAATACACAATGACAGTGGAGAAAGGAAATAGGAAATAAACTTGTTGTAATGCAATGAGCATGTAATGAACATAAAAGAGCAATATTATAGAAGTGTTAATAACTGTTTATTAAATATGAATGTTTACGATTTCCATCAGACAAATCTATTTCATTTATCACAGTGTACTTTGGTGACAATGGAAGCACAAAGATGAAGACAATTTATTTTACTTCATTATCTAAGCTACTGTGCTTTAATACTCCTGCTGTTCTAGCTTTCCTAATGTACCCTCCCAAGGATACCATTATGTGCCTGCTATTTTCCTGGGGATTTTTTGTTTTGTTTCTTTTTTTATTGTTGGGTTTGTGTAGTAATAAACCACTGGCAATACCCAAACAATTTCTTAATTTACCTTCCACATGTTCATCTCAACACTTACAACTGTATATCTTTGCAAGGACAAAGTAAGTCTGTTCTTTACAGATATTCATTGCTACTTTTATTATTATATTTATTTATGAAACAAAAGTCACAAAATATATTTGGATTCAGAGAATGAAACATGAAGGTTCATATAAAGTTATAAAATAACCAGGTAGAAAAGGTATAATATTTTTGTAGATATAAGGATACTGACACATTATGGAAAAAAGTATGAATAGGAGGAGGTAAGAAAACCTAAGATAAAATACAGAAGTTTAATTCTGTTTATTTTAGGTCTTTTAGATTATTTTATACTCATTTCTTTTACATGTCCTGGTTTAGGCCAGGTCCCTGATAAATGCTGAATTATCATTTGCAGCAACTATTTTCATTGCCTTAGAACGACTCTGCTCCATATTGGTCAGGATGCACCTGGAATGCTGTGTCCAGTTCTGGTTGCCACTATTCAAGAAGAATCTGGATAGACTGAGACAGTCCAAAGAAGGGCCACTAGGAAAGGCTGAGTGAGTCAGTTCTTTTTTCCCTGGGGAAGAGAAGGCTCAGGGGGGGCCACATCACAGTGTTCCAGTGCTTAAAGGATGGCTGTACAGAGGACTGAAGCTCTCTCTTCAGAAGCAGCAACTGGAGAAGACAAGGGACAAACACAGCAAGTTGAGCTGGGCGTTTCAATGTGAGAAAGAAACGTTTTACAGTGAATACAATAATTTGATGGAACAACCTCCCCAGGGGTGTGGTAGGGTGCTCATTGTTGGATGTTTTCAAGATGCAATTGGACAAGGTGCTATATAATCTCATCTGGCTCCCCTTTCCCATGAAAAATTGAACCAGATACCCATTTCAGGTTCCTTCAAACTTTGGCTACTCTATGATTCTGTGAAATGACCAACCTACTTTCCTGGTTTTCTTTGTAGAGGAATTCATGAAATAAATTATTACTCTTTGTTTTCATTGTTACTCATTTTTTTTCACAGGCAAACATTCCCTACACGAATCCATGAAGTTAAGTGCATTTTTAATTTGACAAATTATCATAGGAAGATGCAGCCAGAAAGTTTTTGTTTTTTATCTCTTACAATCACTGGATTTCTTAATGAAAATATTTCCAAAAAAAAAAATGTTTTGGTGATGTTTCCACAAAATACGCCTGTGTTGTCTCATATTTTATAGACATCACAGCACTGTTCCCTCATGTTTCTTTTGCCTTCAGGCACTCTTGCAGGCATCAGCCTGCAATAGTCTCTTATGTATATTCTTTTTTTTTTTTTTTTAATAAGTTATTTTCTTTGGATACAGGGAAACTTAACACTAGAAATCTTGACAGGTATCCATTAGATAGAATTAAGGTTGAAAACATGAATAGTTCAAGCAGACATCAAAAGCAACAGCTTATCTTTATGATATTTGTGTTAATCTGAAAAAGTTAAACTGTAACTTCAGGTAGCATATATTCATTCTGGCCAAAAATTACAGTGTTCTAGAGAGGGGAAATATCTTTTTATAAAACCCAATTTATGGTTGATAAGCAATTAAAATATTTTATCAACCATACTTGTGGTCAGAACCTGTAATACTGATGATCTTCTTAGAGAGAGATTGGTTAAATTTCAAATCACAAATACGTTTAACAAATGAGAATTTTAGATTAGGAGTAGAAGCACAAAAGTGCTTGTAGGCAGAGGTTTGTGTATGATAGTTGCAAGAGAATTCAGATCTCCAAACAAACCTCCAAGGAATGCACCAGATGTTTTTGTGTTTAGAATAAGGATAACTACTGGCACCACAGTGAATACACCTAATATCAGAAAATTCTGAAAAGGAAGGGGGAGAAAGGGATGCCTGAAAAATTTAAGAAGAATGAAGTGTGGATGTCTGCACATAGACAGAGGAATGACAAGATTTCCCACACATGAAAAGTGAGGTTCAGACTTGCTTCTGGAAACAGTCCTATAAAGTCACTATTAATCAGGGGAAGAAGAGTGAGTTCAAAAATACTGACATAAGAGATAACTTAGAGATTAAATACTGTAGAGCTGACAATGAAAAGGAGAGAAGAAATCGTCGAAGAGTACAAAGGTAAAAAAAAAAAAAAAAGCTCAAAATATAAAAATGTAGTGGACAATGTGGTAGGTTTTAGAGCTGGAGAAGGAATGAAAAGACTGAGCCAGTTTTCAGTGAGAAATGCTAGAAGGAAGAAGGGAAAGCTTTCTTCCTAAACTGTTTATCTCACCAGTGGAAAATAAGCAGCATGGTGGCAAGAATCAAAAGGTAGAAACTGGACTTTTATTTTATATTTATGTAGAATGAACTTTACTGACTCTTTCTGCTTATTTCTCTTCATTTATCTCAAGGAATACAGCTACCTAGGCAAAACCCCACATTTTAGACAAAATTATATAATTTTCCTACTTTTAATTCACACACATTGGTTCATTACAAAGCTCCTTTGCTTGTATAAGTGATGAGTTGAGGAAACTTCCCCATGGGCCTGATTTTCTGAGACTGTGAGGTTTTCAGCCTGTCAGACTGCTGATTTTCTTGGCTTGGGAAAAATCCGTCCCACAAGGACAGTTCCTGTAAATAGTCATTTTGTTTTCATAATATTTCTGGGCTCTCTTCTCCACTTCTCTTTCAGGTGTTGTTTTTGTCATTTAACCAATGAAGAGAAGTGTCATTTTTACTAACCAATTATATGGTTCTTCAGTGCAGCATGTTATAAAAGGGCTGCACGAAATGACAAATAAAGCTTTCTGTTCTTTGTAACTACTGGAGTCAAGTTCATCATTTTCGTGTCCAACAGCGACACTTCCCAGTCTGACCATTCAGGAGACTCCCCGTCAGTCACATCCCAAGGCCAGAGACTGCCACTGCTGGGTCAAAGCCCCTTTGCAGTGGGTGGCTCCTGTGACCAACGTGCCCCCCTTGGCTCCCCACACACCCACTCCACAGTCACACCAGGTTCCCTCACTGGTTCAACCCCCAGTTTCCCATGGCAGTCTCAGATGTCTCATTCCACAAAGCCATTTATTCACAGCACAGTAACACAGAAACAGCCCGAGCTGGTGCCCCCAGGGAGGCCCCCAACCAAGGAACCCCTGGCTTTTATAACCCCAGACTCCACTCATGGGAAAGGTTCTCTCTTCCTCATGAGTCTTCAGCTCAAGACTTCAGCTCCTGTCCCTTATCCTCATCCCTCCACCTGGTTGGTATAACCTGTCTTGTCTCCACTGACCATGTATCCAAAAGGTCAGTGACTCCCAGCTCCTGCTGTCCATTCCCTTGGCTTTTGTCACTCACCTTGGTGCCCTTTGTTATCCCAAAGGTTGGCAGTTCACAGCCTCTTCTCTCTGGCTCCCTCCCAGAGCTCAATCTGCATCTCACTCTGCAGAGCTACCTGGACCATAGGAGTATTCCTCAATAGATAAGTGGTATTTTATACATGAACAAATTACTCATAAACACTAGGGCCTGCCAAGTGAATCTATCTCAACCAGTGTAACAGGCCCCACAGTTGTGTCTGTGAACACAGAACTTTCAGTGTGATCATGAAATGTAGAAGTGAACATTTCCAAGGTATGGTGAGTGGAACTGTTTTAAATGAGAACATGTGTAAAACTTTTCTCAACTCACAAAATTAATTTTTCAGCAAAACTCAAAACTCTGAAATGTATGATCATTTTTACAGAAGTGATTATGATTATACAATTTTCATAGTGAGGAATTAATTTCTCCTGTAAGAGTTTTTTTTGTTTGTTTTTTTCCCCCGTGTGTGCTTACTCTGCATGTGCTAATATAATTTAGAAATTAAAACTGAAAAATCCTGCAGTAAATAGATATCTTGACCCCTCAAAATAATCAAACTTCAGAAACACTAGAGAAGCTAACATGCAGTTTGATTTCCAAATATCTAAGTTCCATTGAATGTTCAGTTTTATCTACATTTATTTAATTGATGGCAAAAAAAAGGTGGAAGCAGTTTCCAAAGAATTTGAAATGATCTGAGACTACCAACTTCAAGCTCTTTTTTTAACTAGTTAATAAGTTAATTATTTAGGTGTTCTTAATTTTTTTTTTTTTTATCTTTCTTTTAAACCTTTTTATTTTCTTAAATTTTAAATGCCAGACCAGTTGCCAGCGACCTTTCTGGTGAAATCAATTCATTCTTGTGAATAGGTGTAAATTATTTCCTTGGCTCTTCAAAATACTGTGGGGAATATTGAGGGGGAATTCCAGAGCTATTATATATACAAGCGTGATAGGCAAGTTCCCCTTTAACAGAGACTATTGAGTATTCACTCAAGGTATGAGTTTTTTTTATGATAGTGGTTGAATAGGGAAAGAAAAATTATCTAACTAATATTTAGAGGAGTAGAAAAATAATCAAAATCTCTGCCTTATAAACAGAACTTTCTTGCTCCAGATCTCTACAGACCTTTGAAAATTTGAATTCCATTTTCCCTATCAAGGGCACTAATAAACATTACTGTGTAATTCCTGTTGTGACACTTTGTGTCTAGGATACTTCCACAGGGCCAGATGATGTGACTGACTTTCCAGAGAGTCTCATCTAAAATTAGATGTGATGCCCTACAGAGTCTGAAATTATTCTAAATGGCAGTGATCAGGCAACCAGATCTTCTCCACTTTGTCTAATGAGTTTTCTGAACAGATTATTTTGAGACTTTGTCCAAGGTCTTGTTGAAAACCCAATTTAAACGCATCACACAACATTAATTTTTCTGCTACTATCTTAGTGTGTAGAAATAATACAGAAACGAACATGGTAACATTTTTGTTTTCTTCAAATGTTTGTGTTAGGAGGGGGTTTTTTGTTGTTGTTGTTTGATTATTTTGTTTGTTGTTGTTTACGCTTTGGGAGGATTTTTTGGGGGCCTTTTTGACATGTTGATATTTGATCTCGAGGTTAAAGTATTCTGAACCATTAAAAAATCTGAAACCAATCAATTTTCTTTTGCATATTAGCCTGAAGAAATGTCTGCAACTGAAAATGCTCAAGAACTGCACTTGAATCTGGAAGTGAAATTAGTGGTTCAAGCCCACTCTGGTTTAGACTGTTTCTCCCTCTCTGTGAGAGACAAACTCAGGGTGAAATGCTAGTCATCTGGGATGCTGATTGCTTCATATATCCTGGTCCCTCCGAATCTAATTTGTGGAAACAGTTTCACAGGCTTACCATAAGGATTTCCTGATTTTGAAACAGTGGCCAGAACTTCCTTTTGGAGGGTAAATATGAAAGAGAAAGGGAAGAAATTTGCAAGCAGAATTGAGACAATGAAACCATGAACAATAATCTCTCTGATCTTAAAAAGAGAAAAAAATATATGCCAGATAAACTTGTCCATTCTTCTGACTGGAACTACAAAACTAATGAACAAAGAGAATACACCAAATGTAATAAAACTTTATTTGTGAAAATATTTTACATCATATTTTACATCAAAATCTTCCCTGAAAAGTCATTTAAGTCGATGCAGCTAGAGAAGCCCCTCCAGTGTCCTCCATTATGTATAATTAGCACAGGACCTAAAATATGGAGGGGGAATGCAAAGAAGTACTTTCTTGGGGCAGCAGGAAAATGCCTTGCTGGCCTCCCTGACTTTCCCAGATGCCTTTACACAATTAGTATGAGGCTCTGGAACTTGAGAGTGAAGCAAATGGTGTAAATAAAAGAAAAATCTCAGTCATGTAGAGGAAATCTAATACAATTCCCCATATATAGTCCTTTCCTTAACTATTTTGCCTGTTTAGTCAAAGCTGCTTAAAACCAGTACTGCTGTGCGTCCAATTAAGTATCCTCTATGAAAAGATAAACTCAAGTATGTATACATATATAAATGTACATATAATTGGAAAACAGATATTCCATTCTCACCTTCTGGCTTTGACCACCATCTACTGATATCTAAAAGGAAAATTAGAAGTTTTCTGTTACACTTTTTTTTCATATACTGATACAATTAGTCACATACAAAAGTATACAATTGACAGCATGATAGTTTGTCATCAATATCACTGAATCATGATTTCACCTCCTCAAGAGTGAAACCCAGATAAGTTTCTTTTTATTTGTCCCTTCCAGACCTGAAAGACTTTTATTAGAGAGGATATTATTTTATGAATCTGCTCAAACACTTGAGGCAAAAAACTTAAACAAGTGAATATAAATATATTTTTGGGTTTTCTAACTAACTAATTTAAAACTTCTAAGGAATTAATATATTCACAGATGAAGAATGATTATAACATTTTGAAGACAAAAATAATTCTCTTTTTTATGTCCTAAAACTTATCTGATTATTCTAAACCTTCTGATGCTGATAATTCCTGACCTTCAAAATTACAAGTTTCTCTTCTGTGTTAAGTAAAACAAACCAACAAACCATATAGGCATGTGTAGCATTCACCATACCTACATCCTGGTATTTTGAGCCTAGTCAGCTCTGCTTATGCCTCTAGACACTTTGAAATTGATGTGCCTTGTCTAGAATCTGGACTTCAAAGTGAAACTGGTGTCATAAAAAAATTCACGGTTTCAGATCAGGTAAAGTTTTAAACTCTGCTCTGAAAGGGAAAAAAAAGTGTTTTTTTTTTAACTCACTTTCCTCTTTGAAGTCTGGCTTCAATCCAATTTTAAAGAATCTGTCAGCAAAGTCAGCAAGGTTTGCACTGGAGTCTTGATTTCTGCAGGCAAGTCTGTCCTCAGCTCAGCCTGTAGAGATTTACTGGGATGTGGCCCATAACCAGTAGATCACTGCTATTCCTCCTCCTCAGGAGCAAACTCAGGGAGTCTGCTGCATAGGATGGGGAGAAATAAGAAAGAATAGAACTAAACATGATAATTTGTTGTAGAGACTTCTGGCATTCTTTTGGTCTCACATCACTCTCCTTCATCCATATCAAAAGACAGGAGGAAAGAAAAATAAGAACAAAAACGTACATATCTTTGAAATCTGAACAAGGGTCTTGTCTTCAAGATAGGTTTGTAACAAGCACTTTTGTGATAGTTCCTTGCTCTCTGCATTACCTCCCACTGCTGAGTGATTCCCAGCTGCTGGAGTTCTAGTCTGAGCACATGAGAAAATTCACTGAAAGATCTACAGCTAAAGCTTGTGATGTGAGATTGCAAAGCTCTTAGTCCTGCACCTATAAAAAATTCTATGCTACAGGATGGCTGAACCAGAAAAGTTTGAGATTATTTTGGTTGCAGAAAAAGCAAAATGAGGCTTTTTTCTTTCTGTTAACATAGCAAGTTTGAAGCATAAGCTTCAAAAAATAGCAGAACATTTTATTTTACAGTGTCCTAGCTCCCATACTCTGCATAGCTATTATTCATCTTATGAGCTTAAGTTCAATTGCCTTATTTTTTAATTGTTTTTGGTAAACCAGAATTTCTTCATGGACTGCCTGTGACATGGTGGTGGTTGAGGGAGATGGAAGGCTGCAATATGTGAGTGAGGACACAGAGCAACCAGGCTCGTATGAGAACGGAAGTATGATAGAGGTACTGGACTCTCATAGGGTACAAGGTGTGTCAATATAGACCTGAAGAGTGTATCAATTAAAAATGCTTTGAAGCTGGATGAAAACAAAGATTACAGCAATTTTTATATTTTTTTTTCTATTATCCTTTTGTGAAGAAAAAGAAAATAATTTAAAAATGTTTCTAAGACAAGGTTTTTTTCAGAAACTGCTATTTCTACTAAGTTAAAAACCAAAAAAAAACAACAGCGGCATTAAGGAAAAGGAATATTCAGAGCTCTTTGATAACATTGAAATTTAAAGTATTCAAGGATTCTATATAATATCTTTAAAAATTATCCTAACTTAAACATATGTTTTCTGCTTTGTCTACATGATAGAGAG
>WEIU01010609.1:17451-37451 GCA_013389925.1 Aegithalos caudatus | reverse complement strand
TGGAAGAAGAGGAGGAAAAGAAGATCACATAAAACCTGCAATCGAGAGAAACATAGTACAGGTCTTTGGACAAGACTTTAACCAACCTGGTCTGGGGGAAGGTGTTCCTGCCAATGGCAGAGGAGGATGGAGGTAGGTGATCTTTAAGGGCTCTTCCAACCAAAACCATTCCATGATTCTATGATTTATTCTACAGGGTTGAATTATATCAAGAAGCAACATATGACATAGAGAAAAGACAATATGACGTAAACCTGTATATCAATTGGGATAATGAGATTAAGTATTCAGTTTAGAACAAAGAGACCAAAACAGAGGCCAGTGGAGGGATTAGCCATTGTTGGACTATGCTACTGATTGTAACCAAATGAAAAAAAAAAAAAAAATACAAGACATCGAATGACCAGGTACTAAAAGAGGAAAGGTTATGCACATATTCTCTACATGATCCCACTTCACTATTATGTACTGATATTCTTGTTCTGTCTATGCCTCCAGGTACAGTATCAGGCTCCCATACTAGAAGTAATACTGGTATCATTCTCTGCAGAACTAGGAGTTGAAATGTGCCATCATATCCAGCTTCTTGTCTTGAAAAATCAAGTTGTCTTACTTTTTCTATTTCTTTACCTGCCAAACTTTTTCTGAGAATGTGCCACAGTCTTCAGTCACATACATAGCTAATACTGAAAAGGACTATACAAAAGAGAGCTCCTGAAGCTTCCTATTCTTTTCCTTTTAAGCTGTTAACAATAAAACTGAGAACGGTGATGTTGGAAGTGTAAAATCACAGATCATTTATCTTTTGCCTTTCCCGATCTGAACTTTCCATGTGACTAAGAGTAGAATCCTCATTCATGATCCAGAGAAAGCCTTCCCTAAATATATCTATTGATAAAATATATGAAAGGGGGCTGTTCCTTCTTCATCACATACACTGAGGCTTGCCACGAGGTCAGAGTGACACACTCTTGCGCTGTCTCAGGGACCATTTACTCCATAATCACTCACATGAAGTGGAACTACTTCAGCAATAGAAATGGAGGCTGACCTACTGCAGACATCCCAGAGACTGATCTTCAAATCTCTGCTGTGGGTTCTATCGATGTTACACATGATGATGCTCAAGCCCCCTAGCACTAGATAAAAGATACAGACCTCTCTCTTCCATAGCCCACCTATTGAGACATGAAGCATGAATAAGTATCACAATTTTTAAGAGGGTTCAAAGTTCTGAACCTTGCCTAGGTACTCCTAGTAGTGCAGGCTGTTCTTGTGTATCTAATTAATCTTTAAACATATATGGCACAGGGAAAAGGCTTTTAGGGTATCAGTGAAGAGTTTCCCCTCATTCATACCCATGTCATTCCCAGGTAGTACTTCAAGGTTTTTCTGCAAGGTACACTTTGTGGCATTTGATTCCCCTGAGCCAAAAACAAAATTTAGGGCATTGGTGACTCATGTTCTGTGTGAATGTTCACATTCAGCTGTAAAATAGCCAGGAACTACTGGATAAAGAAAAGCAACTTAAAAAAGTTACTTTAAAAATAGTGACCACTATCCTTTCTTGAAAGACAAAGCTTAGTCACTTCCTTTGCAAAAATGTTCATGGTTGAAAAGTTATTCAGAGGTAAAATATATCAATTTCTCCAGTACTACCATCACCCACTAAAGCAAATAGAATATTCATCAGGTAGTCTTTTCTACTGCACGTGGCCCTCCTGAAATGTAAGGTATTTTTGCAGAGAAATCTCCATTGAAAGACCCTACTTGCCAAACTCAAGCGACTTTCTGGGCTAGACAGTGTGTCAGATGCTTTGCTCTGCGTAACAGAGCATCTCTTGTTACCCTGAAGTCTTTTCAAATGCTATCCAAACTCACCCTTTGACGGCTTACAGGGTAAAATGGTGTAGATAAAGGAAAAAGGACAGTGGTTTTCAGTCCACAACAATGTCACAGTAGAATGGTCCCATTGATTTGGATGCAATTTGGATGAAATTTCACAATTACATGGTTGTTGCAGTGAAAAGATAGTAAGACCAGTAATATCAGAGGTGGAATGGTGGAGCTGAGCTCAGTTTGAGATACCAGATGGGTGGAGTGACCTGATTACCTGCCTATAATAGCAAGAGAGGTTGGAGAGGTCAATCTCACTTCCAGCATGATACATGTTATGTCAAAATGGTTTGTGACAGCTCCCACTGGCTCAAGAATGACTCCTGCTGACTGAGAAATACTTATGACAGCTCCTACTGACCCAGCCAGTGGGAAACACCTCTTTAACTCAACTGGGATAGATGGTGCTGACAAAATACAAGAGGTCCAGGTCAGATCTCAAATCTTTGTCAGTACATTGCAGTCAGAAAATAAAGTCACATAGTCTGGTCCTCTTCCAAGTAGTTAATCCAAACTGCAGTATCATAGCTTGCCTCATATGCTTAATAATGCATTGGGTAAAGAACATAAGTCATTAATCTTCTTTCTTGCTTGCTTTCTCTCTTGCTTAGCTTTCATTGATTATAATGCTCATTATTCATTATCTTTATAAATTTATGTATTAATATATATTTTCTATTTTACATACTTACTTATATAAATACATACAATTATATGCATTTTTTAAAAATGTTACTTAAAAAACCCAGAAAAAATATTAGTAAAGGAAAATACTCAGCCATGAGTATTAAAATAAATCTATGTACAATCAAATTTGACTTGTTTAATCCAGGTGCTATGTGAATATATTTTAAAAGAATGCCGTGGTTCTTTTCTGCTTTAAAGAATGTCAGGTAGAGACCCCATCATTCTTTGCAAAAATTCTGAACATAGAGTAATAGCCATAACATAGAGAAAAAAGTTCAAGCTGTTCAAGCTGGTTGCCACTGAGACAGAGAGCTGAAAGTGAATGATGTGTTGAAACACAAAGCTGCAGGATGAGATCAATATTTCTGCCTTTTAATTTTGCCTCCTCACCTTCTCTGCTTGCAAGCTTTAAAAATATGCTGCTCACAAGGCTGGCCAGTAATAATCACCAAATTTATAATGGAATTAATCTCCTTTTCATTTGTTGGCATATGGTTTTCAAGATGCTCCATCTTTTTTTGTGAAGAATGTATAACTTCAGGGTCAATCAAGCACAATCATTTGTGTTTTACATCAGCAGAGTTCATTTATGTATGGAAACAATACCTAATGAGTGATGGTGAATCATATAATAAGGATCTCTCCTGACTTATGCAAATCTCTCACATAAATTTGATCCAAATAAGACACAAAAAAGGCTTAAACTATAAGTGAAGTCTGCTATTGGTGACATATACTTGACCTTTGTGTGTCTGTATCAGTAATTTCTTATATTACTCTGTGTTAATAATTTGCATTTATCCCTGAAAGTTTTCCCCTTGAGAAGTTTATAGTTGAACAAACATTAGTATTGAAAAATTTAAATCACTTTTCTGATAGAATGCCTTTCAATGGCTTATTGAAGTAAAATATTATCTATTTGCTCAGCTCTAGTTGTTATATATAATTGATTATACAAATACAAATTCATCCTACTAGGATTGCTGAACCATAAAAGAGCCAACACAGACACCTGCTTGCAGCAAGAACGGAACAAACTTTTTAAAGCCAAAAATATTTTTAACATCCTTGTATTTCTGATTTATCTTGTGTGTATAACTACCTAAGCAGAAAGTTGGCTGGTCTCCTATTTTCACCCAAATCAGGACCTGGAATCAAATCCATGAGTAGGATACCAGCTGGATCAGTCTTACCTGTATTGATCTTATGAATCATATGAAATATTATATCAGTCTCTGCTTCTTTCCATTCAGTGAAAATGAAGCACAAAGCATCTAGTGCAGATAGAGACCTCTCCAATTTCTTTATTTATTTTTTTTTTTCTCCACAAAAATCTGACCAATTTTCTGCCTCTGGGCTGAACCTGGCAGGCAGCTAAGCCCCCACTCAGTCACTGTCTCTTCTCCACCAGCATACAGGAGAGAATTGGAAGGGAAGATGTGAGACAAAACCAAACCAAAACAAAACACTTGTTTGTTGAGAAAATTACACTTTTACAATTAAAAAAAAAAAAAATAGCTACCAACAGAACAATGAGCAATAATTACCGTTGAAAAAATCCTATCAGTTTTACTGCTGAAGCCAGTATTTGTGATATGAGATATCCCTTACATCAGCTGTCATTGGCTGTGCTGTATCTCCTCCAAAACTCCTGCTAAGCACAAGGCCTCTCTTTGGGGCAGCAGAATAAGAAACAGAGAACTCAAAACTGCAGAGTTAAAATACTGGTGAGTTTCAACACTGTTTTGGTCACAAACACAAACCACAGCACTGTAAAATCTACTAATTAGTAAATCAACTCCATAACACCTTGACTCAGTACAAAAATGATATCTACAAAGACATTCTTCCTAGGTTTCACGGATCATATCTATATAAAAGAATAAAAGCAGAGTTGCACTGTATTTCAGCTGTATTTCAGCTGAAGCAGCACAGAAGCTGATAAATAGGTACATTTTATTTGCCAGTAGCTCTTGTAACACCATAAAACTATCAGGTGCAGGTGCTCAGACATCAGCAGGCAAGGGCTACAGATGTGGCATCTCTAAGGAGAGACTGGGGCTGGTTCCCCATCTGCTCAGCTGGTTCCAGCCATCTCCAGCAGACCCACCACAGGACACAGCAGAGCCCCTCAGCAGAGGTGGTGGCACCACTGGAAAAACACTTCTAAGAAAGGGAAAAACAGTGCATGACAACATGGAGTGAGGGCACAAGTGTAAGAGAGAGTCCTGTGGACAAGAAACTGAGTGAAGAAAGACAGGGAGGAGTTGCTCCAGCAGTAGAGCAGATTCCCCTCGGCCTGTGAAGAGGATAAAGGTAAAGTACATATTTCCATGCAGCCCATGGAAGACCCTATGCTGAAACAGGTAAATGCACTTTGAAAGAAACTGAAGCCCATTCAGAAGAACACACTGGAGCAGGGGAAAAGCATAAGGAGAAAGAAATGGCAGCAAAGAGCTGTTATGGGTTGACCCCCAACCTTACATCCCTCATCCCTCTGTGCCACTTGAGCAGCAGGGTCATGTGGGAGAAGCAAAGCTGAGCCTGGGAAAAAGTGAAGAGCGGGTAGTGGTTTAGTTTTCATTTTTCACCTAGGTCTATTTTAGCTGTCAATAAGTTAAATTCCTTTTCCCCACACTGAGTCTGTTTTCCATGTGATATTAATGGTGAATGATCTCATCCTTAATCTATGAGATTTTTCATTGCATTCTCTCCCTCCATCCTGTGGGGGAAGGAGAGTGAGAGAGCTGCTGGGTGATACAAGTAAAAAAGTTCATCCTCTTTATCCAAACTTTAATTCATATCCCCCAGGAAAGCACTTGTGGTAGGTGTGAACCAACTTCCTTTTTGAAATATTCAGAATTACTCAGGAGCACAGTATTCTACATGTCAGGTGAGTTTATCTGTGCAACACATGCAATGAAATATGTGTGTTATCACTGAGTTGCTATTTGCCCAATGAAAGGAGAGACTGTGATTATACAACATGTCTGCACCAGCAGCAGCCCTACATTTCAACACAACAGAACGTAAGAAGAAAAACAACATTGCAGACTTTTAAGAAATCTTCTTTCTGGCCAAATAAATACTAAAAACAGTCTGGATCACAAGGGGTGCCTTATCCAGTAAAGTTTAATATTTGGAAATCAAACTCAAAAAAATGCCATGTTTTTGTTTGAGATCTTGCTTCATGTAAGAAAGTGAACATGTCTTTATAACAATGTGTCCAAACTCCGATCTTGAGGTTATCCTTTTGGCTCATCCTGAAGCACATAAGCCTACTTTCATATTCAGGCTTCAACACAGAAAATGTGGACAAAAGATAAGCTTAGACTCAACTGAAGGTTAGGGCCAGTACTTATAATATAAGGTAGAAATTGTTATCGATTTTCCTTTTGCCATTTAATCAAAATCCTCTCAAATTTGGTTAGGTCACATACTTTTGAAAAATAAAACATAGCCCAGTTATATGATCAGAATATGCCTTTTCAGACTTTAACCAGATACACTGTAGAATTCCTTGAACAAACATATTTTTGCTCCTTGTGTCAACACTGCCTGGCATTACTTCATGATTACACTTTCAAGAGACAGAGGCAATTATAATACTTTCTCTGAAGATTTTAATCTGCTAAAAGAATATAAAAAGATAAAAATATCTCTAATGTTTAAGACCAAAGTCTATCTAACCCAGCATCCTGTCTCTGAAGTAGTCAGTAAGGGACGTTGAAGAAAATAATTTAAACACAAACAAGTAAAACAAAGCAAGACAAAACAGAAATCCATGGTGCTAAAGTGGAATAAACTCTCTCTTTGTTATGTCCTTTCAGCTTCTGGCAATATATCCTTTAAAGATTTCCTGAGCTGGAGAATCACTTCATCATGTTTAATAGCTCTTGACGCTTTTCTTTCATTAATTTGTATAATCACTTTTTAAAACCCATTTATGCATGTGGCCTCCACAAAATTTTGTGGCAATCAGTTCCACAATGAAATGATGTGACCTGTGAAAAAATGTTTTTTTCTGTCACTTTTAGACTTGTCACCTAATAATCTAATCATCTGCATGTAATTCTTATTGCTTACAGAAGATATATTCCCCCTTTCCATTATGTTCTTGACTTTTTTTTTTTTTTTTATCGTGGTCTTCCTCAGTTGTTCTTTTATTTTATTTTTCTTCCTTCTTTTTTTTCTTTTATTCTCCCTCCTAAGACTCTGAGTGCATTTAAGTTGTCCTTGGACATAAGCTATTCTCTACCTCTGATCATTGTTGTCAGCCTTCTCTGTACCTTTCTCGATTCTCATATATCCTTTTGAAATGAGGGATTAGAAGTTTATATTGTATTCCAGATGCAAGTACCATCGTAAAGTGAATTTCTATGGATTTCTATAGTTATATAGTATTTCATATTTTCTTCTAAAATCCCTTCTTAATAATTGCTAACATTCTGTTTGCCTTTGCAACCACTGCAGGGTATTGATCTGATGTTTTGTGAGAAATATCCAATGACTACAAAATCCTTTCCTTGGACTGAAGTAATGAATTTAGAGTCCATTGCAGTGTTTGAGCATTTACTGCTGTTTTAACCATGCTGATTGCTTTATACTTGTTGACATGAAATTCCATACTACATTATATCACACAGTCAGTGAGTCTCTTTTTTCTGAAGCTCTTTGCAGTCAGCTTTAGTTTAATGTCTCTTGAATATTAAACAAATAATTAATAACTGTAGCATAACATATACAAAAGAACTGAACAAATATAGGACAGACATTTCTTAACATTTTACTGCTCAACTTTGCAGATTTAGTGTTCTTTTAGTATTTTAAAACTAAGGTTTAAAAATTGAGTTATGTTTCTCAAGCGGACACCAGTATATAATTATGTGTACACACACATGAACGTATGGTGACAAATATCATCACTAAAATAAAAAAAGACTAATGTTTATCAAGGTATTCAAAATACCAATCAGACATACAGAAACACCTTAAAAAAGAAGAAAAGAGCACAACTTATCCATAAAAATGCAAATAAGGGCACAGACAAGCACCTACTCAGTTTAAAAAAATCTTGTACTGCAATTTCTCCTAGGCATTTTTAGCATACAGGAAAATGTCTGAGTAGCAGTGAGTATTCTTCCATTAAGCAGAAGTAACAGTTGTATTGTAGTCCACACATCTTAATTTCAACGTACATATTCAAAACCCATGACCTTTCTTGTAAAAAAAAAAAAAAATAATCAAAGAAAGGAAAAGTAAGTTCTTTTATTCAGGCATGGAGATTTGCAGTGCTGTATGATTGACACAGAAAAAATATTATGTTGTACAATTCTATGACAGACAGGCCCAGGGCTATTCAGATGAGAGAACTAATAACCATGCTGGCAAAAGAAATTTCTTATTAAAACCTTGTTAAGGAACTACAATAATTCATTAAGGGTTATATCATTATAAAAATCCATCATTGTTATAGACTGTTTCCTGGGGCTTCAGTTTAGTAAAGTTTGACGTGCCCTTTATGCTCCAAAATTAGGTAAAGCTAAAAATGATTTATGCACTGAAAATGTTTAAGATTTTATAAAGCACAAAAATAACTATGCACAGCTTCCTAACCTTGGCATAGTACCTCAGGGGTTCATAGCATAAGAAAAAAAAATATCTTTTAAAATGGACTGTTTAAAGCCTTGTGTATTCAATGGGTCAAAACCTGCTTACATTAAAAACAGTGGGTTTGCAAATGTTTTCAGTGGGAATAAGCTTTTTCACATGGAAAAAAATAATTTAAGAGTAACTAAAGGTAACATCAAACTGGGTTTATGAGACCAAATTAAAAAAAAAAATCAAATATGAGCAACTGTAATTTTAAAAAATATTATGGGCTAAGGCTCAGTAGGTATTTTTCAGGATTAGTTTCTGTACTTGTTCCATGCATATTTTCACTTCTAGCTAAAATTATGGAAATCATCTCCTCCAAGCAAAAAACCTGTTATATTATTTAAAATGAAATTAGGAAAACTGCATCAAATGAAAAGATTATTTAAGATACCCTCAGAGAAATAATGGGTAAACAACGTGTAAATTTTTGCCTGAATAACAGTTTGTGGATAACACCATTGGGGTCACCAGCAGTACCATAGTGATGCTGGCTGCAGAGATCAAATTCTATCCAGAAGGACAAACTGCTCTGAACAGAGCTGTGGAAGAAGGTCTGTCAGTGGCACTGGTTCATGATGAAATGGGTTGTTTGGACCTCATCTGATAGTGAGCAGCATTACAAATGAACACCGGCTGGTCCCTCACTGGTCATCAGCCAGATGTTTATATCCAAAGTTATGCACTTTTTCATATGCATCATTAAGATCCATTTAGTTTAATTCAGTGTTCAGTTTTATTATATGCTCAAGTCACAGCACTTCCAGAATATCCAGACTAGTAATGTTTGCAAGTAATGCTGGAATTAATAGAAATATATCACACTAATTGGCACACTTCTGGGTTGGGACATTGGCAGGCCAAGTGATGAATAGGTTGTGGAAACTGAAATAACCTCTCACTTTTGAGATGATCCTTGTCAACTGGAATTAAATCACACTGGAAAGAGAGCACTGTTGTTGCTTTAGCTGCACCATCTTTTAGGAAGATGGCTGATTTTTCTCTCCACAAGCAGGACACCTACAGACATTCTTTGTAAATACTAAATTTACACATGGCCGCTTTTGCTTGCTCTTTCTGACAATGCAAAGGCAATGCCATTCATCTACATCTACAAAACCTTACTTTGGGTAAACGTGAACATACAAAGACAATAATTTCTTGTAAAAGTAACTGAAATCTTAACAATAGAATCATTATTAGTCAGGGTCTAAATTTTATGGAAAAGGAAATAATAGAAACATAGTTGAAATTTCTATATGTGCACTTCCCATTTTCTAGCACATTTCCTGGTGGTTGTTCCCCCCTGCTCTTGGAAATCTAAAGCCAGTGGTTTCATTCTGGTGTGTGACGGGGGGTGGGGGGCTTATAATGCTGAATCATCAGCAGCTGGATTCCTTTTCCAGAAGAAATGTGTTCTTCATGCTGATTGTGTCTTTCTCCTCATTCTAGGGTCCACTTGGGGTCATTGTTCTATGTTTGGCAGTATGCTTTAACACCTTTCCTCTTCCTTTATTGCTCCACAGCTGGATTTTCTATCTTTGTTACCTCTAAACTCAGTTTTACATGGCTTCAGGTCTGTCTTTTTTTAACTGAGTGAATTGTTCATTCCTTTTGGGATCTCCAGTGCCAGTCTGCACTGAATGCCATGTCCTCCTACTCCTGTGCTCCTCTACTCTGCATTCTGCATTCCCACATTTCAGGAACTCTGCTTTACTGGGTGATACAGGCCTGCATGTTTCTACACTACAAGGTTGCATTAGAATATGTTACAGCTAACCCGAGGGAACAAATGTTGCAGGAGGATCAAGACCAGCTGATGCAAAGCAGGCCTGACGAGCCTCAGTCCTGAGGTTTTTGCAAACTCACTGCAAAACTTATGGTCTATTTCTCACAGTGGTGCCCTCTGTTACAGGGCTACAAAGTAACAGTGCATCCTGTCTGTATTCCATGCAAGGAGCCTTCAAACAAAAATAATTCTCATAGGTTAGTGTGATTCCTCTGTAAGGGCAAAATACATCTATGAATGTTCCCATAAACACAGAGATCCCAACCCTTTATGGTATAATTTCAACCCCATGATTCTTTGTAATATGTGTTTAATTGGCATATCGATAACAGTTGGTTTTGGGTGGTTTTTTTCGTTTGTTCTTTTTGGGGGGTTTTTTTGTTTGTTTGTTTTTTGGTTTGGTTTTTTTGTGTGTTTTTTTTTTTGTTTGTTTGTTTGTTTGTTTGTTTTTAATTTTAAGTAGTAAGCAAAACAGTTGACATTTCAGATTTAGGGAGAAGTAGGGAATGAAAGTCTCCATGTAAGAGAAATCTCCCTTCTTCCTCTGACATTTACCCTAGAAAAGATATTTGACATCAAGGGTAGGACAAATGGAAGGGTGACACAGACAACAAAAGGGAATAGTTATCAGTCAGGTCTGAATGTAAATGAAATGTAGATACTGGGGTCTTTCTCGTGTCTTTGAAGGTCCAAAGCTGATACTGGCTATAATATTCTTAATAACCCATTCCTGACATTAGATTCTTCTTTTCCCTGGCAACACTTCTAAATGAAATAGGTAGTGCCACCTGCTGAGAATGTTTAATCCTTTCTCTCTCAAACCTCTCTGAAAATGAATAGGCTCATTTATTTTAATGTAACTCCTTTTAGTGTGTGCTTCAAGTGTGTAATCTAAGCTACCCAACTCATTCTCAACAGAATGGTAGATAAAACAACATATAGAATTATCACACATATAGGATGCAGGAAAAATAATTCTCCCAGTTTGAAAAACACAGACTTCCTCCTTTTTCATAATTATATGGGATTAATTTTGATTTCTGCTTAACTGCAGTTTTGCTCTCTTTGCTTGTTGGCAGCTGGTGTGGACTCGGTTCAATGTATTCAGTGTTAAATGTTAAGTCCCTGTGTGGTTGCATCCTAGTTATTTAGTTCAGTTAGGTTTCCAGATGAATAAATGCAATAAGAAGGTTGTTGCACTTCAACCTCCACAGCATGTTTTGTCTCACCTGTGCAAAATGAAGAAATAGTTAGGACATGATACAGTCTCTGGATTGCGTTGGTTCCATGAAGTGGTGTGTAAACCTGAGCAAATGCACATTTTATTCAGTTTTACACTCAGAAGACAATAAGCAAATGTTAACAAAGTTTATGACTTTAGCCACTGTTATTCCAAAAAAGGTCCAAACCTTAATTCTGAGCAATGGAAGAATTGACACAGGATATTTTTGAAAGGATTTAGATATGGCACGAATGGGAAACAGGTCTTTATTTTACTCTGCTATGGCTGTACTTAATATTACATTGATATAATATAGATATGGAAGATATGGTAGCCACTCAAATAGTGTTATTTCATATTAATATCTTCCTTAAAAGAGATGGTTTTCAATTGTTATAGGCATTTCACTGCAAATATGGTGTGCTCTAACTCAGGTTACTCAGAATAAGCTGTATAGGACTGTTTTTCTCTAAGTGACCCTTGTGTTACACATCCTCCAAATAGTTTTGATGCTGCTCCCCTAAGCGGTGTTATACTCCAAGAGTATTTAGGCCAAAATTTATTTTAAAGTTGACTACATTGGTTTTTGTTTTTCATATTACTGTCTCAGCCAAATACATCCACAGTCTGAACCGGGCTAGCTGCTCGGGCCTATGGCTGTCACCATTTCATGTAGCCTGCATCACACGTATGCCATGATTCAGAGCTGAAAGGCCACAGGCCAGCAAATCTCAGATGCATTAGCCATCCCAGTAAATCTGTGACTCACTAAGTTGTTTCACCTTCCTGTGGTATTGCTGGCATCTTGAGCTCTGACTATGTGTGATTTGTTGTCGTTCATGACAGAAAACTGTCAAAATGAATATACAGTTAACTACCAAAGTCTAACTGACCTGAGCCACTCTTTGATCTTATTAGCACCTCTTCCTTCCATCAATGGCTAAGTCTCTACTTTCACTAGAGCCTGAGGAGCTCTATTCCTTAAAGACCAAGTTTTTTCCACAAACCATCTGTCATGGGCTGAACGCCTGTTTTTCCCCCAGTTAACAGCAACTACTGTTTGCTCCAGCTATAAATCCCTGATGTGGTTTCAGAGAATTTTGTCTTTTTTCTGTTTCTATCATTTCATCATAGAAGCATACTTTTTTGAAGTCAGGAGAAATTTTAGTGTACTGTGAGATTTACAAATCAGCTTTCCCCATTCCAATTGATAACAAATGAACAACTTTTCACCTTCCTTTCTTCTTTGTGCTAATGATCTGAGCTGTAAGTGACTCTTGTAGAGTATCAGCAACCATAGAGTTGTCTAGTTCTATGATTCCCTTCATTTTCTCTTTCTTATTCTCTTTGGTCTTGTCTCTCTTGATTATTACCCCAAGGGGTGTATTTGGCATGGACAGGAAAGAAAGAGAAACACAACATCCTCCAGCAACAACAGCTTCCTGTACTTAAGTTCTTGATTGCTTCAAAACAAAAAGCACCAAAACAAGTCCAGAGGAGCAGAAAATGTTTGATTTGTTTCTTAGAGCCAGAAGCTATGTTTTTTGGGGTTTTTTTTTGCAAAACAAATACACATCTGTGTTGCAGAGCTGAAAGTAAACTCAGTAGCATGGGAGGAAAGTCCAGATTTACTGATAGGACTGTTACTGCTCTGGAAATATGAATTATCACAAAACCATTTAGAGCTGATTTGATGTACTGACCTAATAATTGATTTGAATTCCAGGAATGGCACAAAAATCAGTCATGTCTTGAAGGGGATTCTGACTTCCTTTTGTTTTCTGTGTCATCTTTGGGAGCATGCTGTATGTACATCATACCAAAGGGATTTTTTTTTTTTTTTTTTCATGTCACAGGGCAGAAAATAAGAAAAATAGAAAGAAAGGGGAAAAAAAATCCCACACAGTGTTTATGAGTTCCTTCTTTTGTACAATTGCATTAAACAGGCAAACTCCTTGAAAAGTTGAAGTTGGGCAGAAGCAAATACTATGATCACAGATAGCTGCAGTAACACAGCAGGCATGTAGCAGTGGAGTTCACAGCTGCTTCTTTCTCTGGAGTAAGACATGCAGCACTGGAAACAGCAATAAGCTTTTAGCAAAGATGCTACAGATCAGCAGTTTTATCAAAGGGACAGACTAGCTGCAGAGAATTTCCCATCCCACCAACCCTTTTCAAAGAACACACATAGAAGCATCTAGTGAATCAGAGACTATATTCCCATAGAGCTTCCTATGACAAGTGCTGTCAAAACCACATGAAAATACATACTCTTTGATTTAGTCTCATGCTGGTATCCTGGTGTTTTTTGAAAGGTCTTTTCTTCTGGAGTTTTTGGATGTTTGGTTAGTGGGTAACCTTTTTTTTTTTTTTAATAGCCTGATTAATTACTGATAATCTTCAGCTAAAAGTGCATGGGAGTAAGTGCATAGATTCCTCCAAATGTCAGCCTGTGTGTGGTACGGAAGTTGAATAACTGAAACTAGAAATAAAACACAAATGCTTTAATTTAAATTATTCATCCTCTGACATAACACAGAAAAAGTCCAGTTAGATAAATCAGTCCTTGAAATTAAGTTTAATGTATAGACTTTCATAAAAATTTGTCCTTTCCCTTTTCCTAACAGCAACAACAAATGTTAGCTCTTTGGCCATAGCTTGTAGAATTTGTCAAAATTAAAATCCACTGTTTTGTACACTTCCTGTCTGGAGAAGCTGTAGCTAAAGGGAAAAACAACAACAACAACCACCACCACCAAAAAAACAAACAAACAAACCAACCACAAACCAAAACCAAAGCAAAGAAAGCCACCCCAAAAAAGCAAACAAAAAAAATAAACCCCAACACACAAAACCTCTCAAACACACAAAATCTCAAAATCAGAATAAGAGGAAAAAAAAAATCCCTACAAAGACAATATTGACTTACCCTGGAATTTTTCAAAAGAGCAGAGAGTTAATCAAAGTGGCTGTCCCAGACCTTAACTGTAAAAATGCTTTTTATGGGAGCTGTTGGCATTTCCAGTCCACAATGGGAAGGGAGCTTTGTGTATTTTGTTTCTATCATTCTATCATTTACAGGGTTTTGATGACTTCCCTTACCAGGACAGCTGCTAGCGAACTAAAAAATACATCTGCAAGTCCAAGTGCAGGTGGGATGAGGTCCCACAAAAAAATCACCATTTTATTTGTTTCTTAATCATTTGTGATTTTGTTGTTCATTTTTCTGTTTAAAGAAGTGCCTATCCAATGCCTTAGGCAAATGTGCATAAAACTTGAAATAATCCCATCAGTGTTTTCTGAAGACTAACCAAACAGCTGGCCTGAACAGAGAGAGCTTTCACTGGGATCCTGATTTCTCCCCAAGCAGCTCTTTTCCCCTCACAAAGGTGCATTTCAGCAGACCTGCTGGAAGTCTTATGTGACATATAGACTCCCCGGGCAAGCCAGTCTTTAAAGTCTACTTTTAGTTCCTCTGGCAGCTCTGCTACTCCAGAGATTTCTGAGCTTCTGTTCTTTGCTCTCATGCAGAGAAGGATGGTGGTCAGGATAAACACATGGAAAAACAGAACAGAACATTTCAATGTGGAAGTCAAGATGAGCAGAAAGGAAGTTAAAAGGTGGATATTTTCAGGAGATAGGAGAGCACAGGTGTTCTTTTGTATTAAGTGAAAGTAAGTTCTTTAAAACATGCTTTTGCCTTCACTCTACCAATCAGCATGCATGGGAATTAAACATCTGAAGTTTATTTCAAAAGAAACCAACTTTTAAATGTCCATCCCCTTGTGTCTGATTTGAGTGCTTTCTGAAAAATAAGCAATAATACAGCTAAGGACAAGATGGCTTCTCTTTGCTGGAGAGGATTATGCATGTATTTTGAGGCTCATACAGGGATAGAAGTCATTTGTGTCTTCACATTGTAAAAGCCAAGTCAGTCCTGATTGTAGGAGTGATTTAGCAGCAGATTTCCTTATTATAATATTTGATACTTATATTGATATAAGCTTAGTAAGAATGGTTTTGTGGAATGGAATTTAGATTCAAATTTAATTTCCCTGAATGTAGGTGTCTAAAGGAAAGACAAATACATTTCTAATGTATTTAATCAATGCAGCCAATGAAGCCTGGAGAGCAAATCAAAGGTCCAACCCTTAAAAGTCTACCTAAGCTAAGACTTGAATTGCTCTCCAGGATCTTCAGGTTATCCTGATCTACAGCCTCTTCGAAAACTGGTAGAGGACCACAGGATGTTCTTGTCTCAGTTTTCAGCAATGCACTTGCATATGAACACAAAATCCTTTACCTGGAAAGTCCTCTCTTTATGCCTTTGGTGTACTGAGATGGGGTCAAGGCTCCTGGTAAAACACAAAGTTAGAGACAGTCTGACTTCAGAGCAGCAGCCTTTTAGTTTAGGGGTTACTCTCCAACACTTACCTCCCTGTTTAGATCCCAAAAGACACTTTCAGAAGGCCTGAGTACTGTCAGTTCTGGGTGAAGTCAGCATTCTCACAGGATAGGGGAAGTTCTAAAATTTTATTGGGCAGCAAGTCTAACTTTAAAAATGTCACCATATTTATTTAAAATTTAACAGAATTGTATTTGTGAGTCATATTGTCACTCAATGGTGTGAAATCAGACAATGGGAAATTTTCAACACTACAAAACTCCATCAAATTTATAATCAGAGCAATATTTTAAAAAATGGTAAAAGATTCCTGTAAAAAATCAACAACCTATTTCAGGAATAAAAAGACATAATGAGAGTTTTATACAACTTGAAGAAATGGTAATGGAGGAGAAATTTCATGAGAAAGCCTTAAACTTTAAAAATTTAATTCCTGTAGCGTCTAATATTCAGCATGTTGACTCAATGCCCTGCATAACCTCAGCAAGTGAACTTCAGGACAGCCTTGGGATTTTTTCTGTGCTACGGCAGAGAACTATTTTGTGTGTATGCAGGGCAAAGGAGACAGTGTTGTACAAATCTGGACAGAGAGGAGGGGAGTGCTTGGAAAAGAAAATGTATGGCTATGAGGTTTTCAAAAATTATATTTATGACCCTACATATAGAATCGCATGTAGATAAGAATCACAGAAGTGTCTCATTGTTATGTTAAAAAAAATTCTGGAAGTATATATCTGCCCAAATATAGAGAATGCTATTAAATAGTGAACAGAAATGGTCTGGAGATTCTGTGGTCATACTTACATATACATACATGTGCACACACACGTGCAAATATTACTTAAAGTTAGAGGTGCATTTAATTTGGTTCTTTTGTTCTGATATAAGCCAGAATTACCTGGTAAATTCAGTGGCATGCTAAGTGTTAATGGGTTGAGAATAAAGGGGGTTTTATTCCTGGTTAGGGGAGTTTGGGTCTTCCTTCCTTTCTTCTTTCCTTCCTTCCTTCCTTCCTTCCTTCCTTCCTTCCTTCCTGCCTACCTGACTGCCTGCCTACCTGCCTTCATTCCTGCCTGCCTTCCTACCTTCTTTCTTCCTGTTGAGAAGATAAACATAAATGCTGCAAAAATTTGTGATTTGAAAAATGAAAATTAACAAGTTCTAGCCTAGAATTGTTCTTTTCCTTCAACTATGTGGTAAATGTTGTCAAATGTGATCTTAACTTCAGTATCCCTTATAATGGTACAATTTATTATTTATTTAGTTCCATAAAAGCAAGTAGAGTTAATCAGAACCACATTGGTATAAATAAGAGGAGAATCAGATTTTGAAAGATAACATCTTGCTGTCTGTTACACAGCTGTCAAAATGGGTGAAAAAACCTTGTTATGTTTCTCTAGACCATGTACTTTTAAAAGCAGAACTGTCAGTGATTGATGGAGTTCCAATGAAAGATATGACAATTATAATGCTGCTACATATGTGAACATCGTTCTGTACATAAATGTCATTTAGGCACAAATGTTGTTAGTTGACCCAAGCAAGTTTCTTCTGCCAAAAAAACCCAAAACAACCAAAAAAAGACCTCTTGAGCCCCACTCAAAACCACAAACAAAGAAGCAAACAAAAAAGAATTGCATATCAAATACATTTAAATACAAAATATAGTAGGTATCTATTATTGTGCTGGTTTTAAAAATTCATTGAGGAAATTAAGATCATGCAGACTGCTCCAAAGGATTTGGCTCAAGCCAGCTAGGGCTTTCAATAGTGCCTATTGCTAGGAAAGATATTTCACTTTGATTTCACAAGAGTTTCTGGTAAAAAATGGGGAATTTGATTACTGCTTCAAGGGGTCATTAAATAAAGTTTATAAAAATTTAAAAACCCATTCAAACCAAACAAAAAGAATGAGAAAAAGAGAAGTTTCTAAAATCTTTGAAATTACTGCCTCTGAATATCTTCCAGGTTGATGGCTAAGATATTCTTCAGTGGTAGAACTCAGTGACAACAGTCTCTAACTTTTTGACCTTCGAGGGAATCAGTGAAGTATTTATTATAGCATAATTTGTTATTCATTTTGCACAGGTAAACAAGACTGGAGGAGAGTGAGCATGTGAAACTGGTAAAGGCACACAAAGAAAAAAATAGTTAAAAAAAAAGGGAAAAAGGTGGATTAGAAATTGAACAACATAAGCAAAACTTGCACCCTGTTTTACCTTTCTGGCTGTTAATAAAAATTACTCCATCCTTGTCTGTCACAAAGCAAACAAACAGACTTCTGGAAAGATGGAGCAAAAGCCAGGGCTGACAGTTTTGCAGCTAGCTCAACAGCAGTAGAGTCTTTACTGGATACCATCTGCAGCACAAAAACCAAGCTGCATTTCCCTTTTAAGACCTCCTATGGAAACAATTTGAAGCTAGTAATGATTGATGCATCTTTTATCAAACACACATAGCTAATCCAGTAACTGGATCTTTCACATTTATGTGGCATTTTCAGGTTAATGAACAACAATTAAAGCTGGACACTGGGACATTCCCTGTTTTATCATAATTCACTAAGGGCTGGAGCTTCAGTCATTGCATCTTCTAAAACTTTACAATTTTTTCCTATTACTATAAATGAGTTTTTTATTCTGCAGATTTTAAGACTGTTGTAGAAGCTTTTGGGTTGCTATTGTTCACAGCTGAAGGAGAAGGTTATTTGTTTTACTAAGATAAGGTTTCTAAAACATCCTGCTTAAAAAATGGAGCAAAACCAGATGATGTTTTCTCTCTTTTTCTAGTTATCTATTATTTTCTAAAGAAACTGAAATGCCATCTTGCCTCCTGGATAAATTATCTCTTTGTTTAAAACACAAGAAAAAGCCTCCAAGATATAAATAAAGGTCAGCTGAAGGGGTTCAGTTTAGCACAGGCATTGTTAAACATGAAATTGTTTAGCTGGACTTTCAACAACTTGTATATTTTCTTTTTCTTACATTGAACACTCTCATTACTTTTACACTGTACTGGCTTGCAGGAAGTCACCCAGGCCAGAGCAGGGGCCCAAGCACTAGCATTGCAGTTACCCTTCTGGTTAGTCCTTAGCACATCTCTGTCCTCTGGGATCTCAGTCCATCTCAAACAATGCCCAATTACAGCCAGGGAGTTAGCTCAAACACTGTTCTCAGTAATCAGTTCGTTTGCAGTTATATTATGTGTTACAGCGTCTAACAACTGGCTATCAACTATACTGTGCCAACTTAGCACAGATGTAATCTTATGATCAGACCAAAATTTCACCCATTTCATCCACCATCTGACCTTTTTAGAAGCATATCCAAAGTGAATATTAAAATTAGAAATAACTTCATTTGTATTCTTACAGTGTATTGAAGATGTGGTTTCAAATTTCTTCAATGACAGATAATTATGTAGCAGCCCTGGATGTTTGTACAGATCGGGAAAGAGATGCTGGAGAGCAGTGCCATAGAAAGGGACCTGGGGGTCCTGGTCAAGTTGAACAGGAGTCAGCAGAGCCCTGGCTGCCAGGAGAGCCAACCCTGTCCTCAGGGCATCAGGGACAGCATCTCCAGCCAGGCAAGGGAGCAATTTTCCCACTCTGCTCTGAGCTGGGATGGCTTCACCTCCATTGCTGGGAGCTGGTTTGGGTGCCACAATATCAACAAGATATTAAACTAATAAAGTGCATCCAAATGAGAGCAAGAATGATGTTGAAGGGCCTTGAGTGGAAGCCTTATGAGGAGAAGCTGAGGTTGCTTGGTCTGTTCAGCCAGGAGAGCAGGAGATGAGGGGAGACCTCATAGAAATCTACAACTTTCTTGTGAAGGGAAGAGACAGGGCAGACTCTTCTCTGTGATGACAGTGACAGGACCCCAGGGAATGGTCTGAAGCTGTGTCAGAGGATGTTTAATTTGGATGTTAGAGAAAGGTTGTTTACCCAGAGAGTGGTTGGCCGCTGGAACAGGTTCCTCAAGAAAGTGGTCACAGCACCAAGTTCAAGTGTTTGGACAGTGCTCTCAGGCACATGGTGTGTTTCTTGGGGATGGTGTTTGCAGGACCAGGAGTTAAATACAGAATCCCAGAATACGTTGAGCTGGAAGGGACCCACAGACATCAAGTCCAAGCTTTCAATATTGTAAGTAACTTTTCTCTTGGATTCAATGAACCCAGTTGGTGTGGTTTAACCCCAGCCAGTAACCAAGCCGTACACAGCCACTCACCCACTCCCCGCCAGCAGGATCAGAGAACACTGGAAGGGTAAGAGCCAGAAAACTTGTGGGTTAAGATAAAGACAATTTAATAGGGAAAGCAAAAGCTGCACATACAACCAACCAAAA
>WEIU01010607.1:478859-521393 GCA_013389925.1 Aegithalos caudatus | reverse complement strand
GGGGGGGGGGAACCCTAAAAAACACTTGCTCTGTAGCAAGGAAAGGACAAGTAAATATCACTAAATGTCTCTTAAGTAATTTTACCTTACTCACAAAAACTAAAAGCAGAGCATCACTTCCCCAGTTATATTTCTTAGTGCTGCTTTCGTGATACTTCTTGCTGTCTTTTTCAGTCTGACAAGTCTAGGATGAAGAGAGTAAAACTGCTTCTCTACTTTCCCTGGAAATTATGAGCGTATCTCATATTTTATTCCAGGGGTTGGAAGGAGTTCTGTTATAATTTGCTGTTCTGTGAAGGAACGTTGTATTCAGCACTGAGATGGTCTGTTGTGATTGCTGGTGACTTGAAATGCCTAACAATGTTTGGCACAGAATTTTCTGCTTTCTTTGGGTTTGAGCATGGATTAAAGGAAGCTGCAGCAGTTTTTCATCCTCTTTTCTTTTCCTCCCCACATGTTGGAATTTCCATGGAGAAGGATGTGTGAAGAGTCAGTACCAGCTGAGTCTTTAAACTTACTGTGAGTGGTGATACAGCAATAGTCTCAGATCCTCTTCCTTCTCCTGATGTAATCTGTGAAGATTCTGAGCAGTTGTGCAGGGGATGGTAGTTATAGAGAGCATTTCAGATTTACATCTGAACTTTCTCTGAGGCTGCAGGGGAAAATCTTGTTGACACATTTTTCAAACACTTTTAATTAAGAGTCACGGGGTGAGGTTCCCATTTTTCAGCAAACATCCTTGAAGTCACACGTTACATAGGGCCACAGGTATGGCATTTAAACCAGCATCCCTGTGGGGTGATCATTGGGTGCTCAGGGGACAGCCCCAGTTACATCAGGTGGGAGACTGAGCCCCTGTGTGCTGCAGTTAGGGTACCATTCACCAAATAGGAAATTCAGAAAAGAAAAATGTCCTAAATAAATGTAGAAAAGTTGCCGGCAGTGTTAATTTTTTCCTCTAAAAAACCAAAGATTTTCAGATTAAAAAAAAAAAAATCTTCACCGAGGACTAAATTATAATGTGCTACACCTTGTTATAAGCATAACCATATTGTCTCATTTTGCCAAAAAATGCAAGCAGATTGTCCTTCCAACTCTGACGTTCACCCACAGCATTTAAATGGCTGCTGGTCATGGTGGCAAGAGAGAAATGTATATTTTTTTGAGAACTGCAATGAAAAGAAAGAGAAAGGTTTTACAGCAAAACATTTTGTTACTCTGTCTAGTCCTCTTTCAACCTAGTCCTCTTTCATGATGTTCTAAGTGGGTGGGGAAACACAGCAGTTTCAGTACAATTCAGCATGATGTTAGCCCATAGCAGTACATTTCAAAGTATTCATATATATTGAATATTGCCTGAACTACAGCTTGGAACTGTAACAAAAGACAATAAGAGTTTCTCTACCTATAGTAATTTATTTAATTATCAACAGAAGGGAGAAATTATATCTGGAAAAAAAAAATGCTTGTTCTTATGCTTGCCTTGAATCTGAGCTACTTATCAGGTATAAGATTCCTGTTACTAATTTTATTTAAAATATAATGTGTAATGGTGTGTACCTTAAAACTTTGGTAGCTTTTTGGATATCACTGGTTGATCTGCCCTAAGTTTGTCGTTCTTAATCCATTAAAAGACAGGCCTGCTTGTAAATCCACAGGTACAGATAAGGAGTCACTGTTTGACTGTGTCTGAACCCTTTTCAAATGAAAAATGTCAGTGGCAGAAAGGGAGGCTGAATTATTTTTTAAAAGGGTTTTCAAAGATTCTCATGATTCCTCTGGTATCAGTTAAATGTGACATGTCCATAGACATGGCTGTTTTTTAGTGTGTAAAAGCAAGCAAATGCTGCAGTTTTCATCTCTATGTAGAAAGGAAATGCTGCAGTATTGGCTAAGTGATAAACATGTTACTTTGCAATTTCTCTCTTCCATAATTAACATATAAAGAGATTTTTAAAGCTAATACAATTTATAACAATGTGGCTGTGAGGAGGAAAAAATGCTTTCATGATTGTTTGGGTTTTGGTTTTTTTTGCTGTTTGGACACATATATGTCACGTGTAAATTAGATATAATTAATCCATAAGCTTTCCTACTCACATACTGCCTTTTAAAATGTCATAGCACTGTGATGATGAGGGCTCACCCACATACGGAGGAGCTTTTGTAAACCGATACAGCTCTATTTCCTAGATTTGTTCCAGTTTGCAGGAAGGATCTGATGCACGCTTTTACGTAGAATAGTTTTGTAATCTGCAACACTCAGAGGTGAAATTTAGATTTCTGTGCTTGAAAATGGAAGCTGGAGCCAACTCTTCTTTTTGGAAGATGGTCAAGATTACCCCTGTGGACAAGGAAAAGCTTTGCAGCGTGACTGCAATGTAAATCCAGGTATCCAGGGAAATGTTTAGCTTGGGGAAGTCTGTGGAGGCTGCCTGTGAGCCAGGAGGAGTTACTCACTTCCTTCAGCCCAAGGTTCATTTCACAACAACCACCAGTTCTAAATCTGGGATGAACTGACTCCTTGCACAGTTGGACTTTGCCCTGTTTGTGGAAAAGCACCATCCTTATTTGGGGTGGAGTTGTTGAGACATGCTGATGCAAAAGGCAGGACTCACTGTTGAGTCTGTTTGGTATGGAAAGGGAGGGGGCAAGGGACTTTAGCAGTCGTGGAAAACAGATTATGAAAAATCATGGCTTCAGCAAAGTTGAGGTGAGCTCTGCTGCTCTTGAGAGCAACAGATTTTTTGCCTACCTTCAGGAAGGGCAAAGCTTGGAAGTGCAAGAGCATGGAAAAAAGCCGTCAAACATCTAACAGGAAAAGTACAGATCTGCCTGCCCTTGTTCTATCGTATCCCTATGAAAGTCTGAAACCAGAATTTATTTAGAAAATACTGTTAGAAATTGTGTATATAAATGTAACTGTTGCTGCATTTTTAAATGAAACATTTGTTCATAAAAAATAGTCTTAGTGAAGAGACTGCTTTCAAGTAAGAGTGGTCCAGACTATTTTTTTAATCTTGAAATAAAGTGAAAAAATATGGGGTGAGAAAGGTGGTGACTGAATTTTATTTTTCCCTCCATGAGAATGATCAGTTGTGTTATTCTTTCTCTTTACTGGAAAATCCAGAAAAGTTAAGGTGAGCTAAAGTAAAAAATTCTCTTTTATGTATTAAAGTCTTTGCTTTAAAAATTGTTTTTTAAAAAAATATGTATCATGCACTAAAAATCTTTATACAGCTTCCCCATTGCTTTTACTTATTTTGTCTTACAACATTTAGCTAACAATTAAAATGATTTTTGTTTAATTCTGAAATGTTACTGCCTGTAAAATCTCAGTTCAAAATCCTTTTTGTAATTGCAGTAAATGCTTTTAGTACTATCTTGGAGGTGTGAATTTTTTATGGCTATAATCTGTGTTTCTCAAATTTTCAGTTGCTGCATGCTTCAAAATGTGATCTTGTGCAGCAAAGTGCATCAAGGAGGTTAATGCACCAGGTGTGGCTGCTATTGGGCTCTCTTTTGAGCTGTCATTTCCCCCCTCCTCAGCACTTCTTAAGAACTCCTATGGAATGCTATTCTGAATAAAATTGCTTTCAAACTCTAATGTGTGTGAAAAGATGCAAGAAAGGAATGGGACTTTCTGAACCAAATTTGAATATAATTATAAGGGAAAAAGGTTTATTTTTCTTTTGCAGGATGACAAGATCAGTTGTTTTTCAGACAAGCATAATTTATTCTCATTATATTGGTCCTCAGAACATTGTGCATATAAAACCAACACAAAGGCAGAGGTGGTTGTTGTCAAGGCATGAGTGAAAGTACTCTCAACACTGCTTGTTTCCTTTGTTTGCAGGAGAGTTGGAGGTGGTCCAGAAAGACGGGGAGCGCAAGATTCAGAGCCGGCAGCAGCTTCCGGTTGGAACAACATGGGGCCCTTTCACTGGGAAGATGGATCTGAATAATAACACCTTGGTATGTAGATGCTCTGGGACGCTTTGTTTTGTTACACTGCATGTCATTCTTCAGGGAATAGCCTGAATTGCTCCTCAGACGGAGTGTTTGAAAACAGGCATTGTTAGCTTTAAGGGACAGTGGTATTTGGCTCTTTTCCAATTTGTTCATCTATGGCAACCATCCACATGAAGTTATTTGGAGCACAGGTTAATAGTGTTTAACTTGTTCTTTTACTGAAGGGAAATGTCACTTCCTTGTTTGCTGAACCAAGGTTTCAGTAGCAATATCTGATATTTTTTGTGGCTTTTAAAATTATTCATTGTATTAATTGCTGAATACTTAATTTATATTAAAGAAAGGTATCAAAAATAAATAACTATATTATTTTAGGATAAAATTAATTAAATTTGCCTTAATGTAATTGAACGTAGCAAAATCTTTTCACATTTTTTTGAAAGGCATCAAAAGACACCTGTCCTGTAATATATTCTCAATTAGCCTCATTTTTTATTCTGATTGCAGAAAGTATGTGGACCATTTTACTTAAAGTAATGCTTTGCTGATCTCACTTCAGTGCACCGAAAATCATGTCGTTGGGTCTTCATTTCATCTTTGTTTGTGTTGGTTTTAAGTCTGAGCTTCAATATTATTTGTGTATAGTTCAGATTAATTTTCTGAAAATATCAGGAAGGAAACAACTAATATCTCTAGAAGAGTTTAAACAGTCTTGGAACATGCATTGCCCTGTGGGATATTTCTGAAGAGCCATTATCTGCAGCTGGATCACTGTTTGCTATTACAGACCTTGCATTGAATGTATTTAGCATGAAGATGTGTGGGATGGTTTGGCAGGAGGGGATTACAGGCGTTTGGGGTGCACATATCAGTGCTGCAAATGGGGAAACTGAGCTTCCCAGTGAACACCAGCACTGGGTATTGTCCTGCCCTCTGAGGACCTGAGGAGAGTGAGGAGCACTGAGCTGCTGATGACCTGGGACAGTGTGAGAGTGGGGTTATGTGCACAGGGGAGAAAAAGAGGGAAATGGATTGCCTTCAATTCCTCCCTGGAGAATCTATGCCTACAAAATGGACTCCTCTTTCTAAGGGTTGCTGGATAGGGTGCATGTTACTTTCTGTAAATATGCATATTAAAATTTGAGTGAAGCATTATTTTGTTATGAGTACATGGAATATATAGTATAGTATAGATATAGTGCATAGTAGACATTTAAAATCATACTACTTTGTACTCTTTAGCATAATTTGTTAATCAAATGGTGCTAAGAAATGTTACAGAAAGTGTCATGGAAACTTCATCTAAGTTTCCAAGAGTCAAGTATTCCCAATCCAGATCAGATTTCCCATTCAGGCACCTGAATAAAGAACAGATTTTCAGATGTACTGGAGAGTCACAGCATTGTTAGAAAGGATAAAACTGGAAAATTTGAGCTTGCCACATTTTCTCCATCCATTTAATTTTTATTTCTTCATCTATTTTCTTATTGGTCTGTCATCATGTTCAAAATGTTTTCATAGAAGGTCATATGTGAGATCCATTTGTAATTCAAATAATTTTCTAAACCCCAGTATAACTAAGTTCATTTGCTTTCATATAACAGAAACCTTAGTCCTGTTGAATCTTAGTCTGTCCAGAATCCATACTATAGAGAAATGCTAGTTAGGTTTTGTCCACTTGTACTACTTCATCAGGTGTATAAACAACATGAAGATAATGTTCAAGTATGGGAGGTGATATTGATTGTCCCGTCTCTACAAAATTGATCTTTATCAGATTTTCTTAGGATGAATTTGCAACATGTCAGCAGCCAATCATACAATCATATTGTATCTTTTCTTGTAGTTGGAGTTGTAGAATAACTAAAAGCCTAGCAGGACCTTGCTTCTCCCTTATTTAGCTAAGATAGTTGGGTTTTAATGAACTGGTAATTGAGTAGTGTGCAGAACTGACTTTTAATTTTTTGATTGTAATGGGATAGAACAGCTTTCTCAGTGTAGTTCACAGAGATGTGTGATGAAAATGTTCAGGACTTTTTCTCACTAAACTGGAAAAATACTTTTTATTGTCAAATTAAAAATCATAAAGTCTATTGTTACTAACACTTGAAAGATTTTACTTTTGTTTTGCCTGCAAACATTTGGAAATCTGAAAAAGCTCCTGTAAACAGAATTCTAGCCGTCAGAAATATTGTTTTGGCCCCAGAGCATCCCTTGAAAAAATCAAAACAGAACTGGGTATCATCTTGGGCAATCTAATTTAACTTCGAAGTTGCATCTCACTTTGAAGTTTGCCCTGCTTTGAGCAGGACTTTGGACTGGATGACAGTCAGAGATCTCTTCCAACCTGAGTTATTCTCTGATTCTAAGTATTTTTTTCTTTCTCCCAAATATCAGATGTTTCCTGTAATCCTACATTTGTTACTTTAAAATGTTGTGTGAAGAAACACAAACCTTTTGATACAACTTTAATTTGCTCTTAAAGCAACAAAACTTCAGCATCAGCCTCTACATGGTTTTCTTTTATCTTTTTTTAATTTTTCTTGAAATGATTCTGTGTTTTTTTATGTTTTTTTGACACATTTGATTACTTACCTCACTATTGTACATGTTCTCTGTTGTTCATCAGGGGTGTTGGGATTCTTTAGTTAGGTTATTTATATCTTTTTTGGGAAGCTCATTTGGGTAGAGCCTGACATCTCTAGAATTCAATCAAACTTTCACATGAGCAGCTGAAAACGGGTTTATTTCTTTTCTGAATGAGAACCTCAAACACTGCACTGCTATAAACACCAAATTTTTGGAAAAGAGTTTTACTGTGGATTTTTTTTGTATAGAGAGGGAAGGGTGGAAAAATTCAGGGACCCTCAGGTGAGTAAATATCATAATTTTTGCAGTTGCTATCTTTATTGGGAAATATATTTGTGTCTGACTGCAAGTACAGTACAGTACCTGACTGTACTGTTTCATGTTTGCAATGTGACAGTGCCTCACAGGATTCGTTCAAGCTGTAAGAGTCAGAGCTTACTTATTCCCCTTGCAGTCTGCACTGAATGCAGCCTGTACATGTAATATCCTGGTGAAATGCTTCTTGTTTCCAGCAGTGCTGCGTTGCTGAATATGGTCTTGCTGCTGTTGGCTCATGAGACGGAGCAAATTAATTAATTCAGCACGGTATTTAATTGAGTCACTGTGCCAGATGTCAATTACATTTTAGATCTTTCAAGTTTCTGTCTTGAGATGTGTTAGCAGTACACATCTCAGAGTAGTGGAAGATTGGGTATGTTGAACAAAAATTATTTTAATGCTGTTCATAATTGCAATAGGAATAGCAGGTGTTGATATCATCAACAGTGTGGCAGCACAGTTGGGAAATATGGTAGAGCAAGGTCCACATCAGGACTGAAGAATACTCAAACTAAAGGTAGACTTGAAAGAGCTCAATGACTAATAAAGTTCTTAATTTTTCTCATCTAGTTTAGCCAATAGTCAGGAATTGTGTACAATTACATTATGTAATAATGTATGCTATTATTACTGCTACTGTTGATGAAACAATCTGCATGCAGCCAGTAGAAAATCTTAGGACATTGTTTTTAACAAATGAGTCTTGGATCTTAAAACTTGTCTAAGCATTTAAGTTCTATTTCAGTTTGACCTTAAGAGCTTCTTATATAATTCTTAAATATTTTACATACCTATTTAGATACTTCTATTGTATTTAAAGTGATAGACTGCCTATTTAGATACTTTTAAATATCTGTTCCTATAATTTTTCCAAACTACTGAAATTCCTCTGCTCTAAGCTGCATGCATAATTTGTATCTGTCAGCACAATTGGACATGGAGTTTACTGCCTTCCATTTCCTTCCACTACTTCCACTTTCCATCCACTGTTCCATAATAGTTCAGTAGTCCCTAGAAAATTAAATGCATAGGAATACCTTTCAAGCCTAGCAAATGAACATGTCTATATGTTTCCAGATTCTTCTTGAGATTTAATATAGTCTCAGTGTTTAGACAAACAGACCTCTGAAGATTTTGAACAGTATTACTGGCTGTCTACAGATGGTGAGAACTCAGCTGTAGAATGGAAGACAACAAAATTTGACCATGAAGGCTCCAAATCTGTGTCTTGCTGCATCACAGAAAATTCAGTAGTTCATGGATACCCACAAACAGATAGAAATATATTTCAATGCATCAAACTCCTAGTTTGTGATTCCTGCCTGATAGGAAAGTGGGTTTGCAGAAATGCCAAGTCTAATGTGATCATGCAGGTGAAAGGAGAAGGAGACCTCTCTAGTCTGGACATACAGACAACAGAAATAGGAGCCACTTGGTGTAAGCAGATCTAAATTCAAGGCACTAGCAACCTAGTTAAGAAAAAGCTGTTCACTTGCTTTATTCAGCTGTAAATATTTTGCCTGTTTGAGGGGACAGCTTGATGGGAATGAGGCCCATGGAAACAAAAGCAGCTCTGAACCACGTAGCCCACGATGGTTGTCGAACAGTGGTCGCTCCGGCAGTAGTGTGGAGGCTTTCCAAGAAGCCTTTTCCCTTGGCTGCTGCTGACTAGTTTTTGGTGTTAATCTGTGCCCATGGCAGGGTTTTGTGAAGCAAAACAATGATCAGCTGTATACAGCTCGCCATTCTTGTCTCCTTGTTGCAGGGAAGAGCATGCAGGGCAGGCCTGTATGAGCCTGATAAGGAAAAGAGGATTCAATGTGGCTGTGAAGAGAATCCATAGGAGTAGAATGTGCAGGGTTGGGCCAGGCAAGCAGTGGGACACAGCAGGAACCCTTAAATGGGATCTGGGAGGTTCAGCACCAAAGAGACATCTCTGGACATGCTCATGGAACTGTTTGACCAGGTAGCATTTGAGGGGCCAAGGAGCCAAGGTTCAAAATGCAGAAAAGTTATTCACTCACTAATCTGTGGCTGGTCACTTCAGGTCGGAAACCTCATGTCTGTAGTAGGCAGTGACTTTTAATCTTCAGAGTTGCAACATGAGGGTTTTCTGGGGACTTTTGTTGGAAGTGCTGCATGGCTACAGAGAGGCAGTAGTCGTTCCATAGTCAGGGTGTAGCCAGTCTTTAGTTTCTTTTTCTTTTAATCAAACATGGAAAAGGTTAAGGTAGATTTTATTGTTAGATATTTAATTGCAAATAGATAATTTGTCTCTTAATAGCACAGAGACATTTTTATATTTACTGACCAAAAATAGTGTGTACTGAGTAATGAACTTTGATTCTCATCTTTGTCATACTACTTTTGTACCTTTAAATATTTCAAGTGACTACAAAAACATTTCTTTCTCATTTTTACTACTGTTACTGTCAGTCTCTTCATGTTTTGAACTAGTTTAAGATCACTTCCTTCTATCCCAAATATGAGCAAATGTTATTGTTGCAGCACTTAGGACAGCACATGATGTCCCCCAATAGCGATGTGCTGATGTTCTGTGCATGTGTTGGGATTGGCTGCTTAGAACCATAGAATCATTAAGGTTGGAAAATACCTCTAAGACCATCAAGTCCAACCATTAATCCAGCACCACTGTGTTCACCACTGAATTGTTACCCCATGTAACACAATCAAATGTCTTTTGAACAGCTTGGGGACGGTGTTTCCACCAGTTCTCCAGGCAGCCTGTTCCAATGCCTGCCAAAGTGAAGAAACTTTTCCTCATATCTAGTGTAAACCTCCTCTGACACAACTTGAGGCCTTCCTACAAACTGAAATATTTTAAAAAATACTGAAATATGCCAAGATGTCCACATGGCCATCCACAATGATCTTTTAGAACACATCATCTTTTACCAAGTGGTCTCCCATTTATATAGATATGTAGTTTAGGAGAATGCAATTACAAAAGAAGCATTTTTAAAACTTCTGAGCACAATTGTAGTTTAGATGCTTAAAAACAAATTTTTTTTTTCTCTTTTATTTGCATTTACACGCATTTAAACCATGCTAATAATATGACAGTAAGACGTGGTAAGGATCTGAATAAACACCCTGTTTTGGAAAAATCCAAAAACTTTTTGTTTCAGCTTGCAGAAGTAGTTTCCAGATCTCAGAAAGGCGATGAAGCAACATGGTACAGTATAGGAGAACCTTAATACTTCTCTTCTGTCTAAATGCTATCTGTACACTGTCATTAGTACTGCACACCATACCATAGCCTTTATTTTCAGTTATTAAATATTTAAAGGACATACAAATAAGACAGGATGCATTCTTCCTTTTTTTGTCCTTCATTTATTATTTGGTTATTTCTAGAATATCAATAGGGGATTCTGACAGAAAATTGCTCTTGTTTTTTAACCTCATGTCCTTAACTATAGCCCTTTTTTGAGACTACACATACCCATAGTTCATTTTGACACCTGTTTATCAAAACAGCAGAAGTTTAACATTTCTTTAAAATGATCACTGGTCATTTTGAAAGGTTTTTAACAATAATTCAGTTACTTGTTGCTTGCTGTGAGCATCTCCATTAAGCAGAATTTATCCTAATGCTATTGCAATTACGTAGTAGACTTTACCAATCATTCCCATTAAAATAACTCAGTTCCCTGGGAGAAAGCTCAATAATCTATCTGTCCTATTTTGGCAAGCTTCATTTCAGTAGGGGGTCCTTCATAGAGTGGGAATGTACCCTGGGGCACAGAGAACAGAGCAAGGGGATGGTTCTGGAGAAGAGATGAGGCAAAGTCAGGAGCCTGGGACAGAAAAAAGGTGAGAAGGTTTGGTCCAGGGCCTCCCAGACAGCAGTAGAGGGACATGCTATCTCCAAGTGCCAGGCTCTTGCATTTTAGGATGTGGGGAAAAGAGAGAGAAGGAAGGCTGCTTAATTAGAGAATCACTGCAATAAACTTGAGTAGCAACATGTTTTTGTGCTTCTATACTACGTCGAATCTTAAGTCTTCTACCTAGTCTAATCTTCTCTGTACTTTAAAGCTTTAAGACTCAGATGCTTATTTTGATATTGTTGATTTTGCTAAATTTGTAATGCAACTTTTAGAATGGGATGTATTCTTATTTAAAAACTTCATGTAAGAGAAATAATTATTTATTTAATTATTAATTAATCTCCATTTAAATTCATTCATGTACCTCACTGCTCTACAATACCTGACAGACATGAGTTCTATACCTATGTTTAAGATGAGAAATTCAGTATTAAATGTTGTCCTCTGAGGAAAATTTCATAATTCATGCTTTTTATAACAATAATTCTTCTTATTTATGAAGCATACATATTATAGACTAGGTAGATATAAAATGCTAGATTTAAATATTCAGTAGTTTTGGAAGTAATTTTTTTCTCACTAAATGTTAACACTATCTATTTTTATTCTGAAATAAAATTCAGTTTCTAAAATGTTGACACGTAGTTTCACATTCATAGAACAAGCCTGGGAAATTCTAGCTCCATCATTTTAGTGGCACATAAGGATATGAAGGTGTTTGTGTCTGTGAGAATGTTTGCATTGTTAAGGCACAAATTCAGTAGTTACAATGGGCATGGAACTGAATGCCTAGGAGGCTTGTGCTCTCTCTATGACCATTTAAAACTAAAATGTCCTGGAAGCTCGTGAGTGTTTTTTTGCCTACTAGACATAAAGCTATGCCTGCCCAAGGATAGTTAGCCTTAGGGTACTCTGGTAGTGGAGAAAAGCACTGAGACTGTTGCCTGTGGAACTGTGGTAGCACTTTGTTGTGCTCATTGTGTTGTCAAGATGTGCTGTCTGGACATACAAATGCATAAGATTATGAAAACATCAACAGATACTTTCCATAAGGTTTGTGGATGCCATAGTGGGCAGTTGTTTGGAATAAAAGTCTGCCATAGAGAAAATCCTGATATGAAAAGTCACATTTTGATGGTGTCAAAATTTGTTTGTTAATAATAAGTGCAGACCAAGATACCATATAATTGTAACAATAACAATATTTTAAATTATTGTCTATCTTCATTAAATAAATAAAATAAAGGAATGGACTTGTGGTTTCATTGATCAAGTGGCTACTGGTTGATCATTTTTGTACAGTGTGATGGAATGATCAAAATACCAAAGATCCGTTCCCTTTCCATCTGAATATGCTTGAGAGAAGTAGCCTATAAATTTTCAAACAGGATGGAAATTAAAGTTATTTCTGGTTGTTTCATTGTCAGCCAAATTAACTGTGTTCTGTGAAAGTGTGGGTTTGAACGTTTTGAATAGAAAAAACCCTCTCAATATTTCTAGTAAGTATTGTTAGTACAGTGTGTGTGAATACATAAATATATTACAAATGGATATTTTAAAATAAATATGTAAAAATAGTAAATATATATACGTACATATATATATACACACAATGTGACTGTGAGCATATAAAAATGGCATATTCTAGTCAGAAGGAGGGCTTGACTGTTGCTAGGTCCTAAAAGCTTTTATTTGAAATACTTCAATTTTGCTGAACTTTCCTCACCATTCAGCTGTAGCTCCTTTTCTAATGATGTTGAAGTATCCCATGGCCAATAGCAAAATGAGTCCTTTCCCAGATGCAATAAATCGACTTTGCACTACCAAAGTATGGGCAAAGAAATTCAGAGCTTGTCCTGAGAAATTCAGTGCTGAGTGAAGCTTATAAATGTCATGAGCCTCATTTATCAAGCCTGGGGAACAAGTTCATCAATCTGATCCCTTGGTGGCTCCTCAGACTCCAAGGGAGCTCAAAAGGCAATCAGCTTAGGGCTGATTTAGCCCCGTCAGGACTCCAGAGCAAAGAGCACAGAATGCACCGTGCCTGCTGTCCTTACCTTCCCTAGCAGCCCCAGACCTGCAGCAGGGACTGCACAGCTCTACCTGATGATGTTACTTTTTTATAGGCCTAATTGGGTGTCTTGGTATTCCACACGTGGTAAGTGATATCCATAGCCTCGTTGGAGTTCCTGTGGTTTCATATTTTTATTGTTTCACTGGTAGTAGTGAGGAGGAGGTCAGTCTCTTTTCCCAGGTAACCAGTGTCAGGACAAGAGGAAATGTCCTCAAGATGCACCAAGGGAGGTTCAGGCTGAGCATCAGAAAAATTCTTTCACAGAAAGGATTGTTAAACATTGGAACAGGCTGCCCAGGGAGGTGGTGGAGTCACCATCCCTGCAGGTGTTCAGGGGATTACTGGATGTGTCACTTAGTGCCATGGTCTGGTTGACAAGGTGGTGATCAGGGAAAGGACTCCATTTGACTTGAAGATCTTAGAGGACCTTTCCAACCTAAATGATTCTGTAATAGTCATGTCCCATCGTAAATAATTTAAAATTAATTAAAAACTCTTGCCTCCTTTATTTTTACTGATGCATTTTAATGTGTTTACAAAATGCTTCACAACTTTTGAATCATTAAATATAGTTTTTTGAGGTATTTTAACATATTTGGGAAATAATTGAATTTTACATAGACAAAATACTGTCCATTCTGTGCTGTAAGGGAAGGATGGCACACTGAGCACTACTGATGCATTTAGGAGAAACTACATAACATATGAGATATCATCACAGTTTATGTAGATTATTCCCACTCTGAGAACATGTCTTATAATTTAAAATTCTTCCTGTCACAGATTAGCTTTTATATCTTGTTTTTGACATTTGATTTCATATCTGAAAAGCATAGAAGATACTATTTTTAATAAAAGCTTTATATATTAGTAATTATTATTTATATGTTTATTTAAAAGCATCTCACATTTCCCAAAATAGTTCCTTTTCTTTGAAGCTTTCTTTTCTGCATTACAGTCTCTGATTTGGGGGACGAGTGGCCACTTTTTTTAAACAAGAAACTGGAACTCCTGCAATGTGTGAGGACATTAAAGACAAGTTTAGGGGAGCTGAGGGAGGTGTGCCTCGAAGCTGGGGAGGTGAGGAAGGATTCTTCCCTCTCTCCCCCTCCTGCAAGCTGTTGTCCTCACTTTTGGAAGAAAACTGGGGCAAATTAGCATAAAGGAAAGAGAGCAATAAATCAGAAAACAATAGTAGATTCAAAATATCTTAGTTGCTTCTTTTCTGCTTGTGTTGAAGCAGGCCTGGTTCTACTATTGCTAATTTTTAATTCTGCAGTGAACTTTATAGTACATCTTAGTGCTTTACTTTTATACCATTTCTTCCTCTTGGATGCAGTTGCATTTACCACACTAAATATTGGACTTTGTTTTTTATATTTGTTGAATTCCAGATCATATTCTTCTCTTTTGGGATCCAGTATTGTACCTTAGTCGTGTTTCCCTTCTCACTATGGTCAATTCACCTCCTCCAAGTCAAAATATCATCTTAGTTCTGCATACATCCTTGGTGGAGGATTTTCCTTGCCTCTTGGATCCACCTGGATCACAAGCCATGGAAAGACATGAAGGATTGCATTAGGTGAACCTTCCAGACTCAGCAAGGGGGATTTAGGTTAGCTAGGAGAAAGAGCTTCCTAATGTTAATGAGAGGGAAAAGCTGGAGGAGATTGAGGAGGCTGCAGTAAATCTGAGGCTGGTGTGTTTCAGAACAGTCTGGACCAAGACAACAGGAGTGGTGTAGGCACAGCTGAGCTGTGGTGTGGGGGAAGGAAAGGGAGCAGATGACCCTGTGGCTTTTGGCAGCCTGATGCTGAGAAATGTCTGCAGCCAACTTCACTTGTTTGGCTGCCCAGAAATGCCTGCAGGTAGCTAAAATCTTTCAAGATTGGCTTTAAAAGGAGCAGAATGAGACACTGTTTTTTTTGTAGAAGATGGCAGATGGGACATTACAGGAAGCTAGACAGTTGGTCACACCAGTATAGGATACTGGTTTCAAAATCTAATTGAAATATAACAAGGGCTAGCTGAGAGATAAGGAAGTAAGCTGCTGTATTTCTTTGGCATGTCCCTTCTCAATTGGCTGTATTTTTTTTTTCCTTCTGAATATTCTCCCTTCCCACTCCAGTTTCTTGCTAGCTATACTTAGAAATATAGCAAATATAAAATCAGTGTAGCTTTTTCAAAACAGTTACTTTCAGTTTTACTTGGGACGTTGTTTCTAAGTTTTCTGTAATTCTCTTTTTAAGGAATATATAAGGATCATTGTCTTAGGATTCTAAGGATCATTGTCCCTGGTTTTTGTGCCACACATTTTCAGAGTGAGAGCAGTAGAATTGTATTTTCAGGATGCCAAATGTGTGCACTTTGATCTGGCAGTACACCCTGCCTCAGGGAGTAAGCTGAATCTTGATTTTTATAGTCAGTCATTCACTATCAGGTACCAGAGCCCCTATTAGACAGGCTGAAAAACAGAAAGTACATCGTGGGTTCAGTATGGAAACATTTGCAAGGAGGCTGTTGGCATCACCAGCATCCTCAGAGCTCATTTTGTGCTTCTGTGCTAGTACATCTCTTAAATGCATACAGAAGTGAAACCTGTGTACAGTGAATGACTGCATATACACTGATTACTTTTGAAACCACTTTCCCCCACCCCACCACATTCAGCAGTGGAAAATAAGAATAATATACATGTTTTGAAACTTGACCTCACAATTGTGAGACCACTTGGTGTGGTTGTGACTCCTTAACATTCCTCGCATTCCCTGTCCCAAGCCCAGTTGTTAGCACTTGTTGCAGGGTTTAAGTGGCTTTGTAGTAGCACCTATTAGCTTGCTCTAGCTAGTAGCATACTTGGGACTAAATGGCCTTTCTGACCTTTAATGAACATTTTCTTGTCAGTCATACCAAAGATACTTGACTATCTGCCTGTTCACTGTTATTACCATAATTGAGAGGTCTCCTGAACTCTTCAGAAGTACAGTCATGACATTCTCATTGTTTTCTGTGCTTCTTTGCTGTGCTCTTGGAGCACAGTGTCTTGCACTTGCAGCATCTGCTTTGAGATTGCAAGGTGTGGGGAAGTAAAGAGTTTTACTGGGTGGAATTTGCTGCCATGACCCACTGCAGCCTGGTATTCAACCTCCTGAGAGCTGTGGTACCACGCTGCCTTGATATTCTCACTTTAAATTTGTATTGGGATAACAAAGATTGTTGAAGTTATTCTGTCAAGTCAACATAGAGCATGGGCAAATCTCTTCCAAATAAAGTATGTGTTGGAGGTTATAGTTGTATGTCTGTATTTTTTAATCTAGGTCGTTTTCTGTTTCCATGTGTAGGGTTTGAAAAAAATATAAAACAATGAAAGGGACTGCACAAATGTCACAGATGTCCACCAGTGATTAGTAGTGTGCTTAGGACTTGATTTTGCCTAGCACTGAGCACTGGTGGGAGGCGCTGAGCACCCCAAATTTCTGTTCAAAGCAGTAGGGTGAGAGGTATGCTTAGCATTTTCTGACACTGAATGCTGCAAGTACAGCCTCTCTGTGGAAGATAAATATTTGTTATTTATATGACCTTGAAGATGGGACTGGTTTGATAGGGTTAAGGTCAATGAGTATATTATTTTTAGACAAGATACAGAGTACTTGGATGGTTCTGCTTTATTTTAGTGTGTTAACATCTGGCAGCATTCTGTGTTCCATATGCTGCTGATTGTCCTGATACATTCATCTTCAGTGATTATCAAAAAGATTTCAGTGTTCTGGAGTTAGTAACACATTTGAGAAGACAAATACATGAAGATAAGTGGAAAAGCTGCCTGTAGGTTTTTGTGTAGAAGACCAATATTTGTGCAATCTTGGCAAGTACACTATTAAACCAGATTTTTTTTTTAATTGACTTAATTAGATAATAATTTCTGTAAGGGTGAAAAATAGTGTATTAGAATTTAATATTGTCACAATAGACATAGTAAACATAGTAAACATTGCTTCTTGGAATTCTGATTATGCCCTTCTAGTTCTACATTCTGCAACATGGCTAATTTTTTTATAATAGTGAATAGTCAAGGGGGATTTTAGATTTGCACCCTTTTCTCAAGTATTATTTTTGTATGGCTTGGATCTGTGAAAATTTAGCTATGCTTCTGCTTTTTAATTACAATAAGTGCAAACATAACTATCAACTGACTTTTTTTTTTTTTTTTTTTTTTTTTTTTTTTTTTTTTTTTTTTTTTGTTTTTTTTTTTTTTGTCTTGGTGTTTTCAGTTTTCCTATGTTGATATCTTTTTCCAGGGCTATAAATTATTATTTTTATTCTGTGCTCTTTTGGCCTTACATGCTAACAGCTTCAGGGGAGAAAGACTTAAAGAGTTTGCCACATCAAAGCAGGTATTCCCTTTTAGAGTACCACCTTCTTTCTAAGAATTCAGGAACCCTTCCACAATCAGAACAAATGGAGGAGCAAAAATTGAACTAAGCCAGGTGTCTGTCAGTCTTGTCTCTGGTGGCTTTTGCCACAGCCCACACTTACATTAGAGACCAGTCCTGTAGGCTACCACTGTGGGGCTGCCCAAATTCCTGTGAGGAATAGTTCAAGTAGGGAAGCAGCTGTAGGGCTCAAAGTCTAGAAGGATGACCCCTTGCTTCCAACACCTCCTGTCAGACAGTTCCTTGCTGCTCCAGTCTCTGCTGAGAAGGGAGGGTGCTGTGAAATCAGCTGTGGCCATGGCTCTGGAGCCAAACCCTGGCACCAGGGTCTGTCAGCACACCATGGCATGGGACGTCTGGTCTGAGCAGACATTAGGAAAGCAGCAGGAAGACTGAAGTGGCAGTTTGCCACAAAACAGAAGGTACAGAACAAACCAAGGTAGCAATGTTGTTCCTCAATATTTCTCTCTTAATTTAATATCTATCATTTCAAAGAAAAAAAAAAAAATAAAGGCAGCCAAGTCTCTTAGGACACATAACATATCCTGACCCACTATTCAGATAAAACTTGTTTTATTTAATCATGCACAAATTTGTTTAGATCTTAGCAGTGACCACTCTTCCTATTGCCAATATCTATTAATGATAATTACTGCAAATACTATACTCACTCAGTGATAGCATCACATCATGGTGAGGCAGATTGTGATCTTATCTAAACCTATTCTGTTTAACTCTGACACTCCTTCTATTATAGTGGGGCCCCGATAAGATCATGCCTGTTAGGATCAGACATTAGTTGAAATCAATATTTGAAAATGTGCCTGTTTTTGCTTAATAGCAAAGTTAGTGTGAGGGTCATAGTGAGATCATTTGTTGGATGAGATTGTACAGCTTCATCTTGTAATGGAAATCTGTTCCTTGCTTCAGCTGCTGGTGAAAAGTAAAAACAAGGGCTCTTTGAAAGCTGTACAGCTTTCCTAATAATCACTATGTGAGGAAGATACAATCATTATTATGATGTTTAACATCTGTAGTGCTGCAGCCTGTTGAGGTTTGAGTCAGGAACTAATGCTCCTTTCTGCTAGACTCTGGACCTGATATTAAAAAGACAGCTGCTAGCCTCAACTAGCTTAGGCCCAGGTTTTAAACCAGACATGAATGCAATGGCAACAAATGAGTGTAGATGCCAAAACCTAAAATGGCAATAATTAAGATTAGTATAGTAACAGTTATGTCACACTAAAGCAGCAGACATGAGTTTTTTAGAGATAGGGAATGAAAAATGCAGTGAGTTTGCAGATGACTTCAGAGAATTCTTCCTGTATGCATTAATCTAGTGGAAGAAAATACAAATAAATCGGCAGTATTTATTTAGATAGAAATTTTGAAACTTATTTTCTGATAAAGAGGAATGTAATCTAGATCAGTGATGATGAACCCTTTTAGAGCTTGGTGCCAAACTTATTTTAAAAAGCTCAGAAGCTCTTGTGCTGCCAACATTAATCTCCCTGTAACAAATTTGGCACCAGTGCCAGCTGTTTATAGTTACTGGTGGAGATGAATAATTAGAAAACACAAAGCACCATAATGCTGTTTTGCTGTAAAATACGGTTACTCTTAATGTGAGACTTTTCAAGATTTAGTCGAAGAAACCAAAGCAGAGCCCAGAGGCTATTTCATGGGATATATGAGGCCTACAGTGCCCTTTTCTCCTTAAAGCCATTAATTTTTATTCTCCAGTAAATAAAAAGAGTGCAACAGAATAGATAAAAAATGAAAAGTGAATAGTGAATGACCTGTTGTTTCGATGGCAGGACTGCAAAATGTGAGGGAGACTGGTTCTGTGCCTAAGGTTGGCATCATGAGTAGCTTCCAGTGCTAGGCACATGCCCTGAGCACTAGGCTGCTGTGGGGAGAAAGGCTTCAAGTGAGATCTGTTAAATCATTAATAGATCTGTTAAATCATTCCAGTATAGGATTAAAAAAAAATAAATAAAATTAAAACTTCATTGCAATTCCTTACATTTGACCCACCAGTCACTAAATTATCATTATGTTTCCTGAAAGAGAGGAATGCGCACATGACAGAAATTATAGTTTTTACTAGACAAAGTCAGAAAGTTTTAAATTCAGAATAGAGCGTATATATTATCATGATTTCTGCTAATTATTTATGTATATGTCTTTACCAGTACCACATATGTGCCAACCAGTAGTTAGGAAGATGTGTAAATTAAATTTATGTTTGTTTGAACATGAAAGTAAGTGGAATGACAAATGAATAAATCACTACACCAGTGTTAACAGTAAAAGCATGACTGAACTCACTATCATCATATTGCCTTTTGATTCAATTAAATGCCACTGCTTACTGTTCTAATATCATATATGAAAGCACTGTAAATTGAAATTAAAAAGTCATCAAGGTGGATTTATATAGGTGAAAAATTTCCCTTATAAGATGGGTATAAGGATATTTGAGTAGTCTTTTGCTCATAAAAAAGTGAGGCATTTCTTGTTTTTATTGAATGGTGCATATTTCTGGATACAATATGAATAATAAAGATGTGCATTTCATTTTGCTTTTCATTTTAGTTGCAACTAGCAGAGGGAGGAGCAGAGTCATTTTGAGATCATCCCTGAGAAAAATGGGAAGAATGCATCTTTGAAAGAAATTTGAAATATGTCAAGATTTTAGACAGTACAGGGCAGAATTAAGTCTTAAGGGTTTTTTTTTCCATTAACCCAACTTTATTTTAATCTGTGTCCATACCAGAAGTGTTCCTTGTGTAATCTGATATATCATTGCAGTATTTGTATACAAAAATGGGTGTTGTTCCACCAGTGCATTTCTATAATATGGTGCTCAATAGACTAGTGACAACAATTTGTCATGAATGTTACTGAAAAACAGTGTACTGGTAGGATTTTGAAGTGTTAATATTTAAACACTCATCTCTATAAAATGTTGACTTTTTGAACGTTTTTCCTCATTATTTATAGCTTTTTTTTGTAATTCTGAAATATTTTCAAATTCATGGAATAGCACCACTTCTCACTTGCCTGTTTTTATTTCAGAGGTCTTTGTGACATATTTTATGGCCATGGTGTGCTAGGTGTAGAAACCCAAATGTTTTAGTGGAGAGGTAGCTTTTCTTTCTTGTTCTGAAACCATGATGAGTTTAATTTTAGACACAATGCAAAGCAGAGCACTATAGTTTTCTGCCTTACTCCCAGAAATGTATAAAATAAGGATATCATTAAGAAAATTAGATATATCTGAAGAAGCAAGGTAGATTTTTTTTCCATCAGTATGCCTTCTTTCTCCCTATATACAGGGAGAATTATGAAAAGCCATAATTTTACTTTCATAATAGCAAAATACTCCACTTACTCCATTCCTAAGTTCCCAGCTTTGGCCACATACAGCAAGTGTGAGACATTCTGTTCATTTTGTGTGTCAGTGCAGTTCACTTTAAACCTGGCTCCAAAACGACTAGATTAAGAAGCAACAAGAGAAGATTAAAGTCAATTATACCTGCATAAATAACAGACAACAGTGTTTGTGACTATTTATTTGAATTCTAGCATTTTAATTGTTATAACTTTTTTTTTTTTTATTTGCTTTCTGCTTCTTTCTGCCCCAAGAAGTTTTTGGTATCCAGTCTAGCCTATTAAATGTCACAAAACAGATAATCCTGCTGCTATTACAATGCCTGAATCAAGATGGCAAAGAGGAAATCCCTTCCTGAAAGTACTTACAGACAAAGAGCAGGAAACATTTTCTAATGGAAGATCAAGGCACAAAGAAATTAACAGACCTGCCTGACAGCACACTGGAGGTCTCAGGTTTCCTGCAGGTTACTTAATCACCTGTGTTACAAGATTATTCCCTGGAATGATGAGCAGGCACCCAAAGAGTTGTACATTAGCACCCTGAGAACTGAACTAATTTTTATACTTTTTATAAGAAAATCGTTACTAAAAATAGACATCTAGGAATCCATCTGTTCATAGACAATTCATGATACAAAAGAAGACTAAACTTTTTATATATATTATAAGCAAATCTTAACTGTAAAGAAAATGCAAATACAAAACAATGCTTCTTTGAATGCATTCTCAAATGTACCACCTATGAAAAATAAAAGAAAATCAGTAGATTCATACATAAGTCAAGAAACAATTACTCTGCAACAAATTTCCGTCATTTCATAACTGATGCCTTAAAGTCTGAACTTGAAGGCATATTAAAAGATATCCAGATTTGCAAAGAGTAGGACCCCTTATAATGTAAAGGGATGATTAAACCAATAGATAGCACACTGGTGTGCATAGTCTGGATTATGTCTCTGAAAAAGAGAAAATGCTTGATGATGGTGTAACAGCACTATGTTTCCAATAGGCCAGTCAGTCAAATGCAAATACAGTCTATAATGAAAGAGCTGGTTGGCATAGTAATTGGGAAATGAATGTTATTTGTAGCTCCATATTTCTGTCTTTAGGAGTCTAAGAACTAGGAGGTTGGTATTGATAAGAGGGTTTGTGTATAAATCCTTTGTAATGAGGCTGTGCCTCTTCAGTCATTTGTATTAATTTTAACTTTAGATATGAACATCATTCTCTGAAAGGGGTGACAACTAAAATAACTAATTTCACAAATGTCTAGAGAGAAAAAAAATTACTCATTTTAGAAAAAAAATCCCTGCTTCCTGTTTGATTGTTTGGTTGGGTTTGGGTGGGGTTGTTCTGTGGCAAGGGGATTTTGAGAATACATACAGGATCACCTTATAGCTGTGTAAGGCATGCACTATAGATTATTGCAGCCTTTGTGCAGACAAAGACGAGCAGGTTTGGATGAAGGAAATTGTTCTGCAGGAGTAATACCAGCTATATATAGCATGTATCTCAAAAGGTATAAAAGTCGTTGCAGTCCTTAGCTCAGGTCAAAAACTCTCCAGTTTCATCACATTCAGCCATTGGTAGAACTCTCGTGTTTGTTTTTTTTTCCTGTTGGCCTATTTGGGTGATTATTTAGCAATGTATTTGACAATTTTTGCTGTTCCGTGCCTTCATGCATACACCCCTATTTGATAATCTTGTTCATATTCTGAACTTCTGAATATTTCTCTAAGATCACCTGGAATGCCAAACTTGAGGGTCTTAAAGAGTAGAGAGTCTGGAGCATTGTGGAAAGGTGAAGTTCTGACTTTGAGTGCCTTTGTCTTGTTACTCTGTCCATACTCCAACAGGTCTCTCTCTTCAGCATTGTTTGAAACCACACAGATTCCCATGGCTCTTAACTTTCCTGTCCCACATATCCTGATATTTATCTCTTATTTATGTTTTTGGTACTTGCCCCTCACTTGTTCACTCTTTCAGCTATGTTTCCTTCTTCTTTCTCTAATTTCTCTGTCCTTTTTCTTACATATCTTGAAAGATCTTCGAGATCTTTCTGTAATGTTCAAGGCCTTGTCCTTCCTTCATTTCCACCTCCACCCCAAATAGGTAATTTAGAGTTAATTGCTTGGAAGTAGTGTTTAGAACTGATTTTAAGGATATTAAAAAAAAAAACCAACCCAAAACAAACAGACTGAATGGTAACTATGATGAGTTTCCCTATTCAGGATAGTGCACCTATTCCTTAGGCTAGTTGTAGGGCTGACTTGAAAAGGATCCTTATATTCTATCACTGTCTGTTACTTTGCTGCTTACATGGACATAATCAGTTTCTGTCTTTGGGCATTAAGTGAGCACAGCAGAGAGCAAGAAGGAATCTCTTGCTTCTGCCCCTGCCCAAGTTCAACATTGCACACAATTAGTCAGGTGTATTAAGGGCTTACTGTGCCATCTTCTGCTTAAGCATCAGACGGGTACTACCAGAGGCACGCTGGCAGGCTCGATGGACCAGTGGACTGATCTTTCACAGTAAATCCCATGCTTTTGTGATATGTTGACAGACCCTTACCTCAAACAGTGCTAGCAGGCACTGCTGTAATAAAACCAGACTGGCTCATTATTTACTTCTGAGATTTTCCATAAAAGCAGCATAAATGTTAATGAATAAATAATCTTCTCCCAAATTTCTTACAATAACTGAGCTTACCCCAGGCAGGTTGTGCTGCTGTAGATCAAGGTTTGAAAAATGTGAGTATTCCTTATTCCCAGTAGTGCATTGGGAGGAAAAGTTTGTCGGTCCCATGTCATTTATTTCTCAGTAAGGTGTTGAGGGCTGCAGTCTCTTGTCTTTACACATCCTTGCTCATACTAAATCACTCACTAAGAGCTGACAAAAAATTTTAGAGGAAAGAAAGATAACAGAGAAAACCATGCAAAATATTAGTTAAATTAATAAAATAATCCCACTTCCCTGATCTTGTGTGCAGAAAGAAAAGAAGAAATTGAATTGAAAATGCATTAGGTAATGCCTGATCTAGGAATTAATCTGCTTACTTACACAGAGCAGAGATACAAATTCTCTTGAGATAGCTAACTTGGTTTCTGATGTGGTATAATCCATGTTTACACATGTTGCACTGAATTGTAAAGAGAAAAGATTCCTGTGTAAAATGAAGCAGAGATGGAAAGCAGAATGAGAAAAAAAATGTTTTTTAACATAAAGTACTATTCTCTTTCTTACTATTCAAAAGAGCACATTAAAAGAAATATGTCACCTTTGATCTGAACTGGAAAAAAGGTGCTTGTTTTAATTGAATCTCCTTACTTCAGAAGCTTTTAGCTACGTTTTTGGCTGACTGAATAAGGCTGCAGGAAAATGTAAAGTTATTGTTGTTCAGCCTCAATTAAAATTAAGAGGATGGAATAATTCTTTCAATATACTGTCATATACTTTATTTTTAATACATTTATTTTGAGTAGTGCACTTTATTCCTCTGCATTTGGATCACTCCTTAGGTATTTGTCTTTACTGAGAAGTAAATGTCCTGTTGTCACAGCTTAGCTGACCTGTGTGCTGGGAAACCGTGTTGTTTGAGATAAGTTTTGGGGAAAGACCTCCAGTAGAGATGGCCATCTCACCTATCTAGGAATTCTAGGGAATGCTGGGATGACTGATTTCCTTGAGACTATGGCACACCTTCTTGCCTTCTTTTCAAACTCATCTTTGTAAATTAATTAGAGAAGTGTTTCAATTTTGAAAAGGTTAAGAATTTCAGACACGTTTCATTGTCAAAGGTGGGGGTCATCTTAAAGGATTTTTGCAGTTTTTTGGATAAAAAACCAAACAAGCAACAAAAAACAAACACAGAGAACCTCCAAACTCTCAAAAGAGAAGATGTAGATCATCAAAGAAGAATTGTTCAACAGGTTGTCTGAAGTACAAAGTGAGATAATGGCTGCCCTGCCTGTGATGAGCAGAGGAACTGCTGATATGTCTAGTTGTACCCTTAACAATGAGTGTAAGGAGATGGAAATGGTGCCTGAAGCCCTGAAAGGTGGAGCATAGAGCAATAAATGGGATGCTTGCAATCCTCCTAAAGGTGTCAATGATGAAATACAACTCTATTTATTATTAACTGTGTGTAATTAAAGTTTAAAACATTCAGGACTTGTGAAAGTTAAAACTCTTCATGCAGCAATTAGTAAAACGTGATTATATTTGGGGATCTAAATAGTGACATAGTAAAATATGTACACTAAAGATAAAAATACTGTCTAAAGTGAGACAGTACTGACATAACACTGCTGTGAAATCCTTACATTCTGTAGATCCTGACTTTTTCAAATATTTTTTTTTTAATTTGTCCATATTTTATTTAGTTCTCCATATAGTTCCTGTATATTCAGTATGTCAGCAGCAAAAGACACGTGGAATTTTATGGACTTCCACTGATTTTCATATGAAGTTATGAATACACTGAATAACATCAGTGTATTGAGTACAACCAGAATAGAACACTTACCACCAAAATATGTGGCTCTTATTTTTTCATGTCCGGTCTTTGTATCTTTTGTAACTTTTTTCTCTACTCTGATTATGTAAATTAGAAAGATGAAGTCAAGGGGGAGAAAAGAAGGGAGATATAAAAAGCCTGAATTTTCCACCATGTGAAAAATTTCCTTCAAGATGCTTTGGGGTCCCATCCCTGAAGAAAACCCCTTCCCACGGGTGTCAAAAGGGCTGTGTGTAGAGGAGGTCATTCCTGTGACATACGATGAAGATCCCTTTTTCACCTGAACTTCTCTATTATCATGTTACTGGGTTAATACCTTTTAGGATTGTGAAGCCTGGAGTGCTTCATTATATTATAACTATTAGGGTTTTAGCAACATTGCACTGAATTTTAATAATTGTGAAGATGCTGTACACCTTGGCTCAAAGAAGCTATTTCACTCTGCTGTGCTGACAAGGAAAATAACAACAACAACAGCAGTGAGATAACCAGTAAAAAAATATTGTTTATCCCTAGAGAAAAAAATGTGTAACTTGGTGGCATACTGCAGCTCTGTGCACCTGTCTACAGCCATACCACAGCCAGTGGTTATGAGAAACATCTGTATGAAAACAGATGCTTCTTAAAAATGGTTACAATTTACCTTCCTTTAATGTTCTCTAGAAGCAGCCTGGGGTCACATTTAAACATTTCAATATGGTCTAGATTGAATTTTTTTTTTTTCAGTGAGCACTGATTTTAAATGTAAGCAAAGAAATAGATGCTATCAGAAAAGTAACCTAAAAGCAAAACTTTATGGTGAACTGTTTGCTTGCACATTTTTAGAAGAAAAGTGAGACCTTTATCCTGAGGCCTTTTTAAACCAAGGCAGAGTGAGGGGAAAGTATGATAACATACATTAAAAGACTAATGATTGCTCAATCGAACTTTTGCTGGCACCTCCTAATCACTTAAATCATGATGCATGTTGTACATTGGACAGTTAATTTCAGACCTGGTATAATAGGGCTGCCTTCCTCTAATGTGGGTGCTATGATCCTTTGCAAACAGAAAAATATCAATGGGGTGGGAGGATAGGTCATTATAGGTTCTTATTGGTGATAGTTGGACCAGTCAGAGAGGTGACACCAAACACTCTGCTCCTGAAACAGTATCAGTGTATGGCTTGTAACTCCCCACTGAACCACAAGGATTTGGGATTGCATGCCCTGAGACACAGAAGAAACAGAGGTGAGCTCAAAATGGGTTTGACAATTCTGTTACACTTGTAAGCTGTTGAAGGAACCCGCGTGTTCCTACATGCACAGCAAAGTGACCCTTGCTGAGAACAATGCAGATTCCGCATTCATGAGATTCAAATCCTCAAACTTAACGGGCAGGACCCCATGAGGCTTGATGTATTAACATTGAATGTATTGTTTTGAATAGAAGAGTAAAAGCCTACTGGCAGTCTGGTTCTTGGTGTTACTGTGCTTTGGTTTTCAGTGTGCTGCTTCGTGGCCTGATTTTGCAGGTCCTGCAGGCTGTGCACAGCTGCTGAGTAGTGATGATGGGTAGGTCCCAGCCAGCGTCACTGTGCTTAAAGGCTTGGGTTTCTGGAGATCTCAGATCACTTTTGGGTTTATACTTCCTCCAGACTTCATTCAGGCAAAGGGGGAATGGATTCTGAGGCTTATTCATGTAAGCCAAATCTGTGATCAAGGAGAGTGAACCACGGTGGATCCTGAAGCATCATTTGAACTCCATGGATGTGCTGGCTCCAGATTTCAGTATTAAGTGTCATTGGGTGCAAGGATGTGTCTATTGGTGAGCTGGGCTCCTCAGCATATTCTCTTACAATCCTGACAGTAGTTCTTTAGATTTCTTTTTTTTTGTGTGCGTGGCAGAAGAATTGGAGAACACTAGCAGTATAACCCTTGCAGCTGTCAAGGTTTCTGAAAAAAGTACATACATACATATATACATACACACACACATATATATATATACATACACATACATATATATAAATATATGCATATTTTTAAGCCTTGAGAGAATCAAGTGTGGGTGGCAATGCAGAGTTTGGGGATGCTCATACCTACCAGCATATTTTTATACTTAGATGAGATAACCCAAAACAGTGTTATTTGTTTCATGGCTGCACCACTAGCACTGTGCAGTGATACTAAAATCATCAAAAATGTGGATCAGTGTTGAATGAAGCAGTTTACTAAATTTTATTAACAGAAAATTAAGTATCCAAAATTATGTATCCAGCTTCCAGAAAGAAAATAGAGCATGATGTGCTAGAAAGTGAAAATAGGAGACAATAAAACCTGCTTAGGTGATTTTTTTAACTGTCTAAAACAAAAAAGAAAAATATAAATATTTTAAATTAGTCCTCAAAATGCAGGGAGCTTAGCTGTAAAATTCCATCTGATCACTATTAGGCTTACATGAGATTACAAAAGCCTGCTGATAATAGAGTTAAATTCAATTTCAAAGCACTGCGGTGAGGACACTGAAACTGTAACAAGCCAGTAGTACTGTTTGGGTGAAAAAGAGCGGATACTCTGGGCATAAAAACAGCGAGTCAAGAGGATACTGTTTGCACAGTAATTGACTGTAAGGGTAATTTTTGTGATATATTGTTTTCAGGGTTTAGATAAGGCATGAAAATAGAAAATCAATAGTGTAATAAAGGAGAATTTCAGGGCTTTGATGGGTAAGGAGGAGGCCTTTGGAGGTCATACACAATTATCAAAAATCTCTGTTTACCTTGATTTTATATTCTGATTTATTTCTGAGCCAAAACCTGGGCAGGTGAGGGTTACTTTTCAGTTTTGCTTTCACCTTTAAATAAATTTCTGAAGTGCCTGGGTGTATGTGCACAAAGTTAACTATGCAGCCATTGCAGCAATTCAAACCCACACCAAGTCAGAAGAGAAAATTCTAAAGGGAAATATACTGAGGCTACATGTCAGATGTTTCTCTCTTCTTTTCTCTCCCTCTCTTTTTATGCACACAACACCCATATGCACATGCACATATATTAATATATATAATATATGCAGATATTGATGGAATTCTATGAGTTGAAAGAGAGGGAAGATGTCTTTAAGGATCCATATCTCTCGCAGCAGATATATGTTATTATCACTGAAATGTGGCCTTCAGTCTTGAAACAGTTAAAAGAGTTCTACGGCCACAAAAGAAGAGATTTCTTCAGAATTATCTCCCGCCTCACATTTGCTCTTAGGCAAGCAGTTTAAAAAAGCCCAGTGATTGAGCCAGTGATCCAATTTGAAATGCAGAAATGATTAGAGCTGCTTGCCTCATTTCATATCGAAATTCTCTGATTTATGACAGGGCTGCAGCCAAGATCTATCTCCAAAGGGAATTAGTGTGCAAGTTTGCATATTTTTGTTATTTAGGTTTCTGATAGCAGCTGCTAGCTAGAAATACTGAACTGAGAGGTGGTGGTGCAGGGTTTTTCAGCCATTGGAGCAAAGAAAGATAAGAGCCTTATGTTTAGGACATTTAGACCCCTTGACCATCTCACCATACAGTAATTTTTAAACTTGGATTGCAGTAATACAGGAATCCAGCGGAATGGTTAATTGTAGTTGTGGAGAAAGGAATTACCAAAATTCTGTCTCCATGTTTTAACTAGGGGAATTTTAATGAGGCATAAAACTTCAATCATGCGACTGACCTGTGGGGCAGAGTGTAGAACATATAATGAAACAGAAATAGAATTCTGAAAAAAAATTATTACCTTATCTGGAATTTACATGAAGTGTTAACAGGAAATTATGCAGCGGTTATAAATGAAAAATATGGGATTTAATGTACTTATTAATAAAGATTTGTTACATACATGATACCAGTGTCCCAAATCTGCTGTCCGCAGCTGTCCCCAATTTCTTATTTCTATGTCCTCAAATGCATTTAGTGTCTTATTACTCCGGAAGCTAAGGCCAATATCCATTTAACACCAGTGTCTAAGACAAACGGAAGCATCTTTGTGTAGGGGTCAAGGACTGAGGAATTTCCCTTTTCTACAGCATTCAGACAGTCATAAAATTCTGTGTTTTTTTTAATTGGGAATTCAGTTAATGTTTTCTTTGGATATGTAAACCTTCTCTGATTAGGGGGAAAGAATGAGCACATGGTGGCTCTTAAATAAAGGGGAAAAAAAACCTTCTCCACTGAAAGAAAGATGAGTAACTGCTGAATTATGTGAGTATTGCACTGAGCAAAGAAATCACACTGTGAAAGTTTATTACCTTAGCTACTGTCCGGCTCCATATGGAGTCATTATGGCCTAGAGTCTCAATAGTGCTCCTGAATTGACCTCACTATAATGCAGCTGTGCTTCCAGGTATTAAAACCTCTCTCATATTTCACTGAATATTCCCTGGGAGATCCAAGGTTATTGTAGTAAAAACTTCAAAATTTCATTACTTTGTTCTTTGACAAAGAATTTGGTAAGAAGATCCTACAGCCTCCAGATGACAATGTGTGAATTATTTCGTTTAAATCTGCCCTTCTTGCTCGCTTTTATTTTTGCATTCCTACCCTTGTTATTCAGTGGGAAATCTGCCAAGGGAGCTGGTCATGTTTAGGTGCGTTACACAGTTACCTAAGTAACCCACTTTCTTTGTAAAGTCTCTCTGAGCATAGTGCTGACCTTAAAATACCACCGTGATATTGCACTTGAAACAGCACTGACACAGGGGTGAACTTCCTGTCCCTCTCTCCAGATGCCAGTGATTTGGAATTTACATCAGCACATTTGAAACCATAGTTTAAAACACTGTGCACCTGGTGAATGAAGAGTTATCAAAACAAGGACAGAATGGAAGTGTAGGAAATAGAAATTAAGTTAGCTTTCCTTACGACAAATTCATCCACTTGCTTGGGACCATTATTCAGACAAAACAGACAATGCAGTCAAGTGAAACTGTCATCTGAAGAGAAGGAATATTTTTATATACTGGCATGTACATTAAGACAATCTATGTGAAACTAAAATATTTTTTTTTAGTTTCCATAATAAGAATGTATAATGGCATATATTGAAGATTATTTAAAATACAGAGATGATGGGGGCTTTTTTTGGTTTGTGGTTTTTTGGTACTAGTAACAGAAAAATTCCAACAGAAATATAAAAGAATCAATCTTTGGATGAAGTCCACTTTCTCTGTTCCCAGTAAAATTGAGCAAGCTCTCTTTCCTCCTGCCGTCTTTAGTGATTTGATTGCAATAGATTCGGTGCCTGCTGTACTATGAGTTTTATGATTCTGTGAGAAAAGATGAATATAGCACTATAAATGTCCCCTCTGAATGCTATTTTAGCTTCTCTAAAGATACTGTAATCTAGTCTATCCGTGGTATTTGCAGAACAGCAGGAGATAGAGTTTTTGTTAGCTAGTGAGTGAAGTTTTCAGAGCATGGACCCAATGTGTGGGCCTGAAGCTTCATAAGAGCAATCACTGATGATTGTATATATTTTCCCATTTTCACTTGTGCAGGCACAAATGGAGATCTTTATGTGAAAACATGGTGCAACTTTGCTCAGCTGAAAGGTTATGTTTAGAGTTGTTCTGTGAAGTCCAGTGGTTTGAAGAGAATGAGGATCAAGGATGTCCAAGGCCATTGCTTTAGTTGTCAGAAGATACATTTGTCCTTAGAGAAGTTCCTCACTTAGCAAAGGTGGAATGGGTTTTTTTCTTTATGCTATTGTGAAAATATAAATCATTTATATTATGAAGGAAGGGATTTAAACTGAAAGCATGCATAGGTCTTTCTGAAGATGACTTCCATCCTCATAAAGTATAAATGCTCATAAATAACTAGTCTTGCTTTTATCTTCATTAAATTATTTTACTTTAAACTTTACCGTGTGCTATCAAGTCTGAGAATCTCTGCATATGTTAAAACCACTTCCACAAGGTATTATTTTTAAAGCATATTATTTTAATGATTTATCATAAAGTATGATCTTTTGTATTGCTCTGATAGCCAGTAAAAGTTAAAATATTAACTGTGCAGTATAGTTAACTTGGATAAGTGCAGTATTAAAGTAGATACACATTAGCCAATATGAAGCATCAGAGGTAAAATCAAAGGGATTAAATTTGACAGAAGAGACCCATTTAATTTCTTCCAGCCCCTGTGGTTCTATTGAATAAAATGTACTTTAAGTACCTTTCTGGACTGCACTAACATCTGCTGTTCTTGGAAAACAGTTTTTGCCAGAGGTAGCTATATTACTGGGAAATGCTGGCCCACAATGGCTTGCAGAGAGTGCTGTTTTCTTGTCTTATTCTTACTAATTAATTCCCACATGGCTTGCTCCAGGACTAACGAATGTGAGCCCAGCAGTGTGAAGAGTCACAGGGAGGGTTGTGGTAGCAGCAGCAGAGCCCGTGTGTGCAAGCACATGTGTATCCCCAAGAGGTGTATACATACAAAAAGGTGTATGAAACAGGCAAAGACAGGCAATAATTACAGTGACTTCCAAATAGCATATTCTATAAATTATATCTAGACTGACCAATTGGACACCATCCCAAAACTTAAGGAGTTATCAAATCCCTCAAGTATGATTGATTTTCATTGGGTACATTTGGAAAAATAAATCTTATTTGAAGAAGTTATGAAACCCACTTATATCTATCTGGAGACCTCTCATGCCTCAATAAATAGTAGTGATCAAACCCCATGTGCTTCACGCTTGTGTTGACTTCAGCAATGGCAATCCCTCAGACAAGCCTGGGTTATGTGATTTTATGTGGATGTGTGTATGTTTGCATGAGCACAGAAACACATGCCCATATACACACCACACATATGCACAGACATTTTCTAGGAACCCTGCTTTCAAACCACTTCCTCAAAGAAGAAGGGAAAAACAGTTTTAATTTCACAGAACTGACCAGGAGAGATAATGAAGTACTTTCAAAACTCTTTATGTGTGGAAGCCCTAGAGGCAAACCCCAGAGCTTTCTTACTTTTAGCAACCAATTACCACAAAAAAAGAGTTTCCCCAATTATGAAGTATACTAACACAGGCTGCACAGACTCAATTTCACAAAGTGTATTGGAAAGACAGCATTCACATAATTAATGAGAAAATGCTGCATGTGTTCAGGCCTTCTGTTAATTGATTAAATGAGCCTATGTCTAAATCTGATTATAATCATGCTGTGGCAGTACAATTGAGAGTAAGAGGTGAAGGGAGTCTCTCTTCCACTCTTGTATACTCTCGGATATGTGGACACACGTCCTCACTCCTACTCCCCCTCCCAAAATTGTAAGAACGGGATAAAAACTGGGCTAATAGGAAAGGTAGCAGACTTCCCTATCAAAAGGGGGATAGCTTAATCACAATTACTTGAACAGTTGTTCTTGGTTTAGTGTCTTGGTTCCTGTTTAATCCATCACTGTCACTTGTAAAGCACACTGGGCTTTACAGCAGACGTCAGTTTGATGCTTATTGTGGTTAACAGTTAACAAGTGCTGGTTAGTTTTCCCGTGGTGTTGCAATAAAACACAAAACCTGCCATGTGCTTGTCATTTTTTTAAAGAAGGCCACAGTGTTCCCTAAGGGTTGTGAGAGAAGTTCATCCCATTGAACTGGTCAGCAAGATATCATTAGCTCGTTGTGTACATGAAATCCAGGGGTTAGAGCACCAAGCGTCACAAGCCAGTTTCTTTACCTCCTTGAGCTGATCAGAGGATCAGAGTATCAAGGAAGGATTAGCACTGACTTGGGATTTGTGTGATTGGTTAATTTATTGCGGCGATGGCAGGCCTTTCATCTATGGCAACATTTAATCAGCACGGCCATGGAGGCTATTACGGGTTAGCTCTTTTCTCAAGTCAGCCAGGGCTGCACCATCAGCCCTATCACAATTCCCCTGAAATTTCCAAATTATCTGGAACAGGCTTTAGCCTCACAGTAATAAAAATTAGAAGAGATCCCTGATAGCGCTGGTGGAAAAGGCTTTCACTTGCACAGGGCAAATTATAAATAGTATGAACGTGCACTTTAAAAAAAAAAATTCTCCACCTCTTAAGAGATGTGCAGGACTTATCACCCCTGCTCTGATCCAAATCCTCGTGGTTGAAAATTTATATTAGATTTTATCAGTGAGGCCTAAGTCTAGAAAAATCAATGAAGGTTATCTTTTATGTTGCAGGAACTTGTGGAAATATTGATTTTCATTTTATAGTGAATTTGGAGCATGAGTTGATAATCACTGCTGAGCTGACTACAATGTTTGCCTACTGTATCTTTTACTGAGTTTTGCTCAAGTATTTAAGATAGTATATTCCTGTTGATTTTAGCATGTAGTTTGAAGTCAAATGTTTCTTAATACAAGTTGGTGCATCTCCTGTTATATAATGTAATCCTTGAAAGTAACGTTGATTCACTAATGTCTGTTGAACGATTTCTGAATTTAATAGCGATGTTCAGAATGAGAAAGAGGGAGATTTCAGGACTCCACTCATTTATCTTGCTTCTCTTTTTTCCTTACCAGTAGCTAAACCAGTAAGTAAAATATAAAGTATAAGAGAATATATTGGAAAATAAGATAAAGGATGCTAAAAGATAAAATACTCATGTATGAAAAGATGTAGGAACCTGAATATCTGCTAGTGTAAATTATAGTTATTCAATCTATTAAGCATTAAATCTTTCAGAACTAATGAAAAGTAGAAAAACTTCTACTGATAAAGAACACCATGGCCAGAGTTTATTAAATGAATCTAGAGCCTTCATCTTGGCTCTAAATGCTTTAACTAAGTAAAACAGTGATTCAGAGAGTGATTTTAGAGTTTTCCTCCTGTAATGCCCTTATTCACTCTCTGTAGTTATTTCCATAGAGTATGTTTACTTTTGATGTCATTTCTCTTGGTGGTGTATCTGCGCAACAGATTTTAAAATGGATGAATTCTTCAAAAAATCATTTGAATATTCAAATAAATCTGTTCCTGCCAAATATATGCCATTTTTGTTTTGATTTCAGGTAACGTGAGTTTTCTTTCAGACCTGATAGAGTAAAAGGAATTTCTAATACCTTCCTCATAGAATCTAACTCCAGGGCAAGTAAAATAAAACTCCATGAATTTCCAAAGATAAAGCCTAGCTGACCATGAGTACTTAAAACAGGGGTACTCTGAGATAACTGTAGGGAAAAAAAATATAGTTAGCTTTAAATAGATTTTGGAGTATCGGCTCTGCTTGTTCCCTCCTTTGCAATTCCTTTGGGCAGGGCCTGTTTCCAGAGTACAGAAGGCATGATGGTAACAAGACTTTGCCTGAGCAACCTTTTCAGCTTCTTAAGTAAGGATTTAAATCTGTAACTCTATAGGGATGTTGAAATACACAGGTTTTTTTAAACCTTGGTGAAGGAAATGGGACAGAAGTAGAGAGGCCTTTTGAAAAGTACATGTCCTCGTGTTGCTGCAGGTACCCATGAGCATAATCTCTAAATACATCATCATTTTTAGCTGCAGAAAAAAGTATATGAATGTAGATACCCGAGTCTCCTGGTTGGAGCACTTCCACCATGATGCTGGGGAACATACAAGGATGCACTTAGCAGCATGCACAGATATATAACATTCTAGTTCCTAGAACGAACTGCGTGTCACTGCATTTATTTACATAGTATTGGCATCTTTCTCCATGTTAATTATGCCCTATTTTGCTTCTAATGCTGTCATTATTTTAGTATCCTAACTTTTAGTCTTCTTCTTCAGTATTTAGTTATTACATCTTTGGTTCTATCCATTCTTCTCCAATCACAGCCTTTTCATATATTACACAGATGTATTATGGATTTGTAGATATGACTAATTATGTGTCAGTGAGATCAGGGAGAGCAGTATTGTGTCCATTTTGTGGTTTTCAATGCTCTGATTAAGCTGATTGTTATTCCTTTAGATGGAAATTATTTCAGGGGAAAAAAAAAAAAACCAAAAAAAAAAAAAAACCCAAAAAAAACCCAAAAAAACAAAAAAAAAAACAAAAACAAAAAAAACCCCCACAAAGACAAAAAGAAATTAAATGTATTCCTTAGTGGAATTATGAATTCCTTACTAGTCCTGGAATTTCTATGAACTATGAATACTGGTGTTATATGTAAAGGAAATTAAGGTAGGTTTTACCTCCAATAAGGTTAACTTTTAGAAAGTGCAATGGAATAGAAAAGGGTATTTTTTTTCTTCCTATAGGTAAATTCTTATGATATACAAAGCCTGTAATCCTTGAATGTTGTGCCACAGCCACTCCTACTGATTTCTCTGGTATTTGAGCTGAAGTAATGCAGAGATAAATATTTCAAGGATCAGGCTTGATGTGTTTGGGGATGGGGTGTGCTGGGTGTGGGGTAGGTAAGTGTAGCAACATGTTTTCCCTTTAAATTCAAAATGAAATTATTAATATCATAAAATCTCTGACAGTCAAGAAACTCCAAAGAAAAGATGATCTGCAAAGATTGGTTTAAATCCCATTATCTGAATCACAGGTGCAATTCCTTTTGATGTCAATGAGAATATTGTCTTTGTTACTGAATGTTACTGAAAATAAAATATGACCTGTTGTCTATTTGCTTGTCTGTTATGGAACTAGAGATGAGGCTGCAGAACCAAACAGATGAGCCTGGGCAGATTTGATAGGCTTTGAGGACTGTTAGTCTTGAACCTGGCATTTGCATGAAACTATACTGAATATTTTATTTTGTATACTTTAGGCCAGTGCTAAGTTTAAAGAAAACACTTAAAGGGTTCATAATAAAATTATTTAGGGTTTATAAAATTTTTTGTATTCTTTATTTTATCATTATTGTTTGTTTGAGTCTTTTGCCCCAAATCAACCCATACTTACCATATATTCTTAAAAATTTACCACAGTTGGAAAGACTACATTTTTGTTACTGAATAATATATTTCTGTTAAGTTTTCTTTGAACCGTCTGTAGATTCCAGCAGTTCACCTTTTTTATGAATCTTCCCTGCTGTCATACACCTGTGAGAAACTACGAAGTGATTACATACAACAATCATTTGAAGCATTGCTTCTGTTGGAAATATACCTTGCTTGATTTTTTCACAGCAATAATTGTTACACTTGGCCATTATAACTTTATCAAAAGTTTTTGCTCATGAGGCTTTAGGAAATATTTTAGATTAAGTTTGAAGAAATGGAGATGTGCAGTCAGATGATGAATTAGTTGTGTCCTGGATTACTGAGCAATTTCTAGTAACAGAGCAGATTCTCCCACCTCACCATTACTCTGTGCACAGCAGGATACTTTCTTTCCTTTGAATTTTTTTAGAAAGCCCTTTGCGTGCTGTACGCTCCATGACTCTTTTTGTGCCTGATCAAGAAGGGGAAATGCCCACAAGAAGGGAGGACTTCTCTGGGGAATACGTGGTAAAGTTCCCCCAGGTCTTTAAAGCTTCTTCATCAGGGAAGAAAATACTTGACCCTAGTTTGTCCCAAAGAAGACAAATCCTTGTAATTGACCTTAAAATGACAAATAAATTACATAGAAAAAAAAATCTTTCCCTTTCAAAATAATTATATACAAAGCAAAAGGAGTTGGGATCTATATATACCTGGTAGGAGATATGGGGACCTCAAATCAGTCAGTTGGCAGGCCAGTTTGGGCAACTCAGCAATTTAAAGGTAATATGGAAACAAGGTGGTGTTGGAAGAATAATAAATAAATAAATAAATAGTGATGTTGTGTTTTTAAAGAAAAAAATCTTACTTGAAATAAAACAGTGGAAAATTAGGACTGTTATACCTTCCTAGAATTATGTGTAGTATGTTGGCTAGCCAGTATATTTCTAGATTATTTTGGTCATATTCCTGGGAAATAAGCCAATACTGATAGATAGACTTGATATTTGAAAAGCCTTTAGGATTAATCTAGTGATTATAGTATTGTAAATTTGAAAATTGACTCTAAAAAATGTAGTCCATTTGGCTTTATGAAAAAGATAGATTTTGAAAAGATGTGAAAGGTAAGTTACTTTGAATGCTATATATCACATTAATTACAGAAAAATTGGAAATATTTCAGAAGTTGAAAAATACAATTGGAAAACATCCTGAGTCAGAAAAACTAATTCAAGTCATTCTCCTGGTAAACATTTTCCTACCTGCGTATATTCCAGCACCATCCTTACATGTGTTATGCACCTCCCTCATTCTTATCCAAAATCTTAAATTATCAGCATTAAACAATTAAAACAATTTGGATCAGACAAGAAGTGTCATTTTTGCCCAGTGCCTTCAATCTGTTCTTTGGTTCATTTACAGTGCAGGCAAGGTCTGTGACCTTTTTTTGTCACATAGGTGTTTATTAAGGAGGAAGAAGTAAAGTTAGCTTGTCCACTTTAATGGATTCAATTTTCTGTAAATAAGAAGAGCACGTATTAAGGTTTCTAGCATCATTCTCTGACATACACATTTATTAAGGGAATCCAGTTTCTTTTTTAAACCAATTCTTTTCTCAAACTTTCAAACAATTCCAGATAAACTTAAAATTAGTCAGTATTTCTGTTTAATAAAACTGAGTATTATAGTACTGATATTTAACTAATATTTTATTGTAAATGGTGTCTTTATTTTTGTGTATTGGATACTTGATAACCTTCAATTTGATGTGGACACCATTCAGGATCTTAAGATAATTTAGACACTATTTCAGTCACTTCAAGTTATATGGGCTCACTTACATGTAAATTTTGCTTTTATATAGTAAAGTATGTTGTTTAGTAATATATATGTGTTGTTCAGTTTCGCAAAAATATCCTAGTAATGATTTTTTAAACTTATCTATGTTGAAGTGAATGAAGTAATTCTGTAAAATATCAATTAAGCATTTCACTCTCAGTAATAACAAAGTGGGAATTCCATAAGGAGTCTGTTTCTGCCCAATACTGAAGGGTCTCTAGTGATTACATGGTAGGCAGAAGGTAAAAGAATCAATAGAATTAATGTCAATGGACCATGTGCTGCTTCTTTGAGTATGGAAAAATTTCCATGGCTTCTGTTTTTTTCAATGATGTAGAAGACATAAGAACTGCAGAGTTTCACTTTGTCACGATGCTGCCAAGTAGATATTATAATGAAATTGTCTTGAATATTGAGGTACATGCAAGTATAAATTTGATTGTAATATTATCTGCGACTTCTAAAAATTAGAAAGTCGGTTTTCTTTTTGTCTAAATTTTCTTCCATTTGAGGAATTTTTCAAGTCAAATACCTGCCCATTAATTTTCAATGCCCTGTGGTTAACATATTATTTAGTTAAAATCCCTGACAGTCTTCTGTGAAGTACTTAAGAAAGAGAAGCTTTTAAAAAGTGTTTGAAAAGTAGCTTGTTTATAATGCAGTATAGAGATATAATTCCTCTGAAAAATATGCTTTTTACAGTCAAATAATTTCATAACTAATAGAAGAAAAAAAAAAGAAAAAAGCAAGAGTGTTGTTTATTAGAAAACATCCCATTCCAGTTGTCAAGGTTTTAATCAAAATCCCAAGCTTTGTGGAGTAATCTAAGGATTTTCTCTTCTGTTTTCTTAGTTGCTTGTTGAGCTATTATCCCAGTAATGAGCAAGTAACAAAACTCAGCTGTACCTATGAAACTACCACCTATCACAGTTCTTTCAGTCTCAAACAGGATAACCAGAGCATAACTACTGTGAAGCAATACAATTATGAATTTCTTGAGGGGGAAAAAGGAGAGATAAGGGCACAGAAGTCAGCTAACACTGATGCATGGGTGGCTACAGCATGCAAAGGGTTAATAAGATTTTCATTTTAGATAGTTGCCGTAGTAACAATCAGAGAGCTCAGGCTGTATCTTTTCTATTTGTGGGGAATGTTTAGATTTACAGAGTAGCTCAGCTTATTATATATCTGCCTTGATTGCCGGATAAGGTTCGTTGATTAAAAACAGAATAAGATGCATTTTTATAATACTAAGGGAACCCACTGCCCCCTGCCTCTGCCTCCCATCACTCTTTGTCCAGATCTCTCTCAGCTCTCCCAGCACTTGCCCACTGCCGAAGGTGTGGCTGTAAATCAAGTTTCACTTGAACTTTCAAGGAGCAGGGGCTGGATCTCCCTGAGCTGCATGGAGCAGGAGCACTTAGTCCAGAGCATCCCTTTTTTCCTTGCAGTGGCTGATGTGAACCTAAAGCCAAGGCATATCAGCTCTGGGTTTGAGCACTGCTTCTTTTGTTTGATGTTGTAGCTTGTGTTTGCTTGTTCACCTTCTACAGTTTAGTAAAAGAAAGTTTGATTGAAGGTCACCTCATCAAGTGGAGGAGTGAAGAGGTGGATTTCCATCATCCAGCTGTTCTCCTCAGAATTAGCAGGAGCGATCAGAGGCTCTGCAGATGTGACCACCTCCCTTCAATGTGCAAATAGGATCTGACTTGTGAGAATCAGGCAATTATTCATTTCCTTCCCTGAAAAACTGAGAAGGCTTGTGGTGACCAGAGCAGCACCTGTGCAGAGGCTGTAGTAACCCTGAAACCTGGAGGCTGCCCCACGAGACCAATGCCCCATGCTGATGGCAGCTTCACACCTCACATGAAGGCTCCTATCTCTTGGGAGCAGGGAAAAAAAAAAAAAACTTGCTCAGCTGGATCTCTAGGTTCAAGTCTGCCTTGAACAGCTGCTGCCACTTAGTTCCAATTGATACGAGGTTGTTTGAAACTGATATGATGGCTGCAGTAGTGTGGCATTTTAATGCCTAATTCTGTGATAAGGAGAGAAGTTCTGGTATAAAGTTGTACTAATTTGTGGGGTTTGATAGCTTGGTCTGCTCTGATTCTGCCAATTTCTAAAGCTTTTGCTCTTTGCAAGCTTGATTTACCTCTGGTGCTTTGTGGTGTTATGTTGCTTTCTTGGCTCCTTAACACACAACTGAGGGTCTTTCTTTCCCATTTATTGGCTTCATTGGTATCTTGAAGTGCTAGAAACATTTGGAAGCTGGCTTTTTTTTCCTCAGGTATCTGAAAATTAATTCAAAAATTTTACTGGAAGGATGAAGGATTTGATTTTATTGGATTGGATTGGGTGTTCTTTGAAGCAGGGAAGACCTTCAAGGAAAAAATTACCTTTTGGAATTAAGAAGTAATTTTTTGTGAAACTCGTCTTAGCTGACAATAGAATGGTTTTCTAATCACTTAAATTCAGTCTGCAGTATGGTGGTACTCAGCTTGACTCTTATTACCACTGTGAGTTTTCATTTCATACAGCAACAACAAAATTAACCTGACCCCTGATTAGGACTTACGTGCAAATTTGTTTTTCTTCTTGATGCTCCCTATTGTGAAAGTCAGCCCACTCCTACTTGAGGACTACTCCTTGGATTTGTGATCTGAGAGTCTTTACAGATCCCAAGATGTCTTATTAGAGAACACTGAGCTTCAGCACTGCTGGCCCAAAGTGGCTTCATCGATAAACAGGCAACTGACAAGAGTTTGATACCAACAGTCTTTAGTCATAGATGTACCCAGTCACTGCATTCATCAAATTCACACTGGTTTGCGTCTACACATGGAAGTGAATAAATCCATCAGCTCCCTTTAAGCAATCACCTTTTATCAGCACTGTCATTTAAACATAGGATACCAGCCAGTGTATATCCATCAGTCCCAGAAATGAACTTTGGTTCACAAGGAAATTCTTGCTGCAAAGAATTTCAAAAAATTAATTTCTTTCTGAGAAAAAGATCCTTTAAGCAAACTTGTCAAGCTTCCAGTTTCTTTGTTTATTGTTACTTATTTCAAGTGATATTGAGTTTTTTTAGTTCCCTAAAATATGTTAGTATGGGAGAGATTTGGGCTTCTGCTCATTGTTATTTTCAAGTTATAAACATAGCACCAGGTCCCTGCCTCTCTTTTACCCCTTCTTTTATGTGTAAATGTTTCATAACTATCTGTATGAAATTTCCAAGTAAAATGCGTATTCTTGGAACTGTTTTTCCTTATGGAAAGTCTTTTACCCTTAACTTCATTGTGTTCAAAACCAAAAGCCTGAAAACAGCATTCCTACACTACTTCTTTGTTTCCAGATTTTAAGATCTATTATGCAATAGTATAGTGCGTAATCAAAATTATGCATTCACGATGATGTTTGTACTGGCTTAACTCAGGAATAGTGTGAGAAAGCTAATCTCGAAGCTACAGGCTGTTTTCCTGGACTTCAGATTCTGATCTGAGCTGTTTGTTGAGTCTTACTGGAACCAGAGCCCCACACTCACCAGTCCTGCTGCAGGATTCTCCATCTTTATCTCCAGTCCCAGTGAAGGACCTTCACCCATTCTTTTGAAACTTTTTTTTTCATGGAAACTTGCCTAGTTGCAGTTCTTAGTCATGCTGCATATAATCAGTGCAGTAAAACAATTTAAATGAGAGCTGTGTTACACAACAATGTCATGCAAACTACAGAAACTAAGGATACTTTTCATCTGTCATTGGGCATTTTAGGGAAATTAATTTTCATTTTTGTGTGAGAACAGTGAAATAAAATCCTCATGCTTTTAAGGCAGTGGGGAAAAAATTGCCTGATTATGTGTAGCATATTCTTCAATGGGAAGAAACTAAGTGCTTGCAAGGTAAAGGTGCTGCTCTGCTCAGTTCATCTTCTTAGTCCAAGCTTTTGGAAATGATAAAGAAAATGCAAGCACCATGAATCTGGAATTCAGATCTGTGACAGATCATGTTGATAAGAAAACACGGAATTTTGGAAGCTATTTTCTCTGAAATCCTCATATTAATCAGTTACTTAATAACATTTATTTAATTTAAAAATTGATATAAATTTGATGGTATGAAAGAAAAAATAAAACCCTTAAAATACTGCACAGTCATACATTAAAATCTATTGAACTGATTTTCATTTGAAGTCTATTTTACTATTTTGAGGGGTTTTTCACAGATATGATTTGGGAAGGAGTTTTCAGTGGAATAAAAAAAATCATATTTTACATGAAAACACAAAGCATATCTTATGAAAGTTTAACCGGCTATAGGAAATTTTGCAACATTCCATTTTTGATATACTAGAAAAAAGAAATTGTAAGTTAATAGATAACAACCAGATAATTCCAATTATTTGTAAACTTTTCTATCAGTATTACATATATTGTGTGTGTGTAAAGTTAATTGCTCTCCTCATTACTTGTGAACAAGAAAACATAGACTAATAGTAAAAATCACTAATGGAACTTTATTCCAGTTTATTTATACACAAGCTGTCAAGTATTGTGCATAATGCAACAGTGTACCAACTAGCAACACACTTGCAGAGGACCATTTAAGTTTGGTTTTGTTTTTTGTTTCTTTTTTTTTTTT
>WEIU01010607.1:446857-478805 GCA_013389925.1 Aegithalos caudatus | reverse complement strand
TTTTTTTGTTTTTTTTATGGACACAAGAAGCTGATTTTAAAGCCATCCATTAGAAGATTGTCCTTGATTTTACATTATCCTGGGTGGGTATTTCAATTTCTTCCATTAGTATCACTCTCGCTGGGGAAAAAAATATCCTAGTGTCTGCTTAATAGTGATGGAATTTTTTACATGAAGATGTAAGGAGGAATTAGGTTTTAACCCATAATTATATATTAAATCAGTGTTAAAATACAGTTGTAATCAAATCCTTTCATATCCCAAGGCCACACATTTGATACAGTACATTGGAAGGTCAGAATACTTAGCTGAGTATACACCCCTTGAGACTCAACAGATGTACAGATACGTAGCCTAATCCCAAAAATGCATTCATAAGTCTGGAAGATCAGAATTGAGCCTTAATTCTCTAAAGGACTGCCACGATGTTGTGTGGTCCTTTCATCCAAATTAGAATGATTCATTATGCCTAGTCCATTAGCACCATCAGGGATAGGTGTGGGCCATAAAATCTGCATTAGGATTTCTAAATATGTCAAGGATAATCTTAAAAGGAGATAAACTGGGATGTTTTAACTGAACTAAAAATAATTAATCAAAGTCATACATACAGGCTTCTGGTTGTTGAATCATGCGTTAAACTTCTACCTTAAATGATTATTCTATCTTAACAAATATAAAACTTGGGCAGAGAATTGCATGTTGGATTTATGCTCTTACTTTAAAGTTCCACGTTTCCTCTTAGTAAAGATATATATAAAAATAGCTATTAAAATGAGGCATAAAAATCTTTGAGTCCTCAAAAAAGTCATAGATTCTTTTCTATTCCCCAATTCTATTTCAAATTAGAGAGTAATTCATATATAATATTCTGTGTGCATTCAGTGTGTGCTCCAGTGAAGTTCAAATATTGTGTAATGCATCACCAAGAGAATTACGCTGCAATACCTACACCATTGACTACAATGCCTTTGTATTGAATATGTATTTCATAAAGACCTCACAATATTCATTGGAAATGTAATCCTAATAGAGCTGCACTCGTTTATACAGTTAAAATATTGGACAAGCATATACAAAGAACTTTTTATTTTCTCCCTCTTTAGTTCCAAGAAAGAAAAAAAGGTTGAAATTAAAAATGTTATCTTTTACTACTGCTAAAGTGTGACTTATTCACTATTAATGACAAAAGCATTCACTTTCCTAAAGTAAAGTATACAACCTGAGTTTGCAGTTCCAAACAAAGTAATAAATATATATAATAAGCAGAATCTATAACTAGCTATTCTGTAGTTCTGTGTAATGGTTGATTTATAGAAGGCTTTATGCATGTCCTTTCTTATTTTTATATTTTTAATGGATTCATAGAATCATGGAATGGTTTAGGGGCCTTGAAGATCATCCACTTCCAACCCTCCTGCCCGGGGCAGGGACACCTTCCACTAGACCTGGCTGCTCAATGCCCTATCCAGCCTGACCTGGAACACTTCCAGATATAGGGAATCTTATTCTCTGAGCAACCTGTGCCAGTGCCTTACCACTCTCATAGTGAGGCATTTCTTCTAATCTAAACATACTCGCCTTCAATTTAAAGCTATCCCCCTTTGTCCTATCATTATACCTTTTTCTGTTCCTTAGATAAAAATAAACATATGATACATTTGGACTTCTGGAAATGGTGATTTAAGTCATCCATTCCAGGATAAGAAAAAGCATAACAAAGAAAAGAAATAAAATTGCTCTAAACTAGAAATTATTCAGTACCTCATTAAGATGGAGATACAGCAATCATTTTGGATGGCTTTGGTGTAAATAACTAGACCATGGGACCAGGCAGAATCAATCTATATGCAATATAAATGCCTTCATGTCTTCTGGAAAAACCTCTGTAATTGTCCCCTTGATCATCAGAAATATCTCATCATATTAACTGCCCCAAGCCCAAATAATACTTGTGCAAAGTGAGAGACCAATTGTCAGAAGCTTTCCAGGGACTGATGGTTTATCCCACAGTTTAGTTCGTCAGCCTATCCAGAGTAAATTGGATGTTTGCAGACGTCATCTGAGCCATGTGTGAGAAATGTTTGGCAAAAGTTAAATAAGTTACATTCAAGCAAGTGCATTCATAAAGTGTTTACTGGTAAGTATCAGCATGGACTCATTAGTAGAAAAAGAGATGAAATTCTTAGAGTACACAATAATTTACAACAGTGAGGTTAACCCCGGAGGAAAAATGCACTGATAATTCGGCATGAAAGTGTGCAAGCAGCACTGCATTATATCTTGTCTAAAGATAAGTTATATAGTGTGTGATTTCATCAGTACAGGTGCATGTCATCTCTGAAATAGTATTATCCAAAGTATTCAACTTTACAGTAAAGCAGGAAGGTTCAACACCCATGGCAGATACCTGAACACTAAGACACACTGACACAGTGCTCATGCTACCCACAAGTATCAACTCACCACAACAGACATGGTTCACTTAAGAGCTGTCAATTTTCAGAATATTCTCAGTACATTTATGCTAATCACAGCACTAAGAATACAATTTCCTAGTTCTGGTCATTGTGTAAGCACACTATGTGTGTGTATATGTGTATATATATATACACACCCTGCTTTCCCAAAGAACAAAATAAACGAAAAAGAGAGTAACAGAAAATATCAGATGAGAAAGTGAAGTCTAGAGAGGGGTGGCAAAATACACTGCTCTCCATCTCATGGTCTTTGAGAAAGGAAGTTATCTATACATAGGTATTTATAAAATGGGGAAAAAGAAGAGGGAGGAAAAAGCAGGAAGGGGAGCAGCAACTGTGGAGTGAAGCCAGAGGAAGGCTTTAGAGGAAGGAAGGACCAGAGCAGAAAGCCCATCAAGACAGAATGATGTGGGCAGTGGAAGACCACTGAGTGTTCAGAGATCCGTTTTCCAGCTTTTCCATTCCTGTTCCAATCAGTTGGTTGTCACCTCCTCCAGAATCACAGAAGGAGACAGAAGGAATCATTAAGACTCACCTAGGTTCAGGTATTCCAGATTATGGATTTATTTAAAAGTTTTTAGAGCTGGGGAAGAGTTTGAAGATGGGTTCCAAGAGTATCCTGAGTTAAAAATAACAAGTTGAAGTTGCTTTTGACAGCATTACTTTGTACCTAATTTACAGTGACATTTGATTTATGTTTATTTTACAGATTTGAAAAAAATGCATTCTAGTTAGATAAAATGAATTGAACCCCATATTTAGCACATGTTTAATTTGCATTAGGCAGTCATATTTGATAGTAATAAGAATTTTGAAATCATATTAAAATCCTGACAAGTGTTGGAAAATATTAACATACCTAGGATGTGGGTTTTTTTTGTTTGAATAATTTCCTTGGTCTGCTTTAGGTTTGTAGATGAAATGTACATAGTGATACATGGTGAAATGTATGTTCAGTCTTGTCACTTGACAAGTGATGATCCCTTGGGGTAAACAGCAGGGTTTCGCAGTTGCAGGGAATCCCAGCTGTCTTTTGGGATTCCATCTGTGTGCACANTTTTGTTTTGTTTTGTTTGTTTATGTGTTTGAAACATTTAAAGGCTTTGGTTTGACCAGGGCCTCTTCAACTGTTACCAATATTTTTCTTCTACTATCAGCAAAAAAGATAATGGGAAGTAGCTCCTTGTTTTCTTCATTAGTAGTTTCCATGACCCATCACAAGTAAAAAGTTGTGCAGATAACAGATCCTTGAATGCTCCCTCTGAAATCCTGGATCACATAAAGTTGTAAAGTAGTAACTTAAACAATTATCCCATGCTGTCTGAAGATTCAAGTGAAATTAACTGCATACATTATGTTGGTATCAGGTTTTCAAAGTTTGGAGGTTTGGAGGTTTTTTCCCAACCACATGGAAATGCTAAATTTCTTTAGCATTTAGTTCAAGTTTCAAGATCTCCCCTGCAGTCATAGTGGGGGCTGTAAAAACTGAAATGCTGGTGCAATTATAAGATTCCAGAGTGGGTGTTTTTTAGCTGGAGACTGTCATGTCTTTGCTCTAATTAGTGATGTCATCAGCATGGAACCACAGCGCTGAAAACCTCCTGACATCTCCAGTGTTGTGTTAGTGGAGAGGAGTTTCCTCTGCATGTTTAGCAAAGAAAGCTGTGGCACTGTGAAGTGCTGCCACGGGCCTTGATTGGCAGGTTTTCCAGAAAAGCCCTTGAGATAAATATTCTTCCAAGACTGAATCCTGCTTGGAAAAAGATAAGAGTTTTCAGGGAAGCTACAGAAAGTGAAAGACAGTCCAGCTGATTGCATACAAATAAACAACAAAATGCAAATCTCTGTCTTGTCCATTGGGCTGTTTGGATAGGATTGTCTTACAGCTTTATGAATTTGTAATCAGTTATAAGGTAAAGAAATGCATTTAGACACTCAGTGTGAGAGGTGTTAAAATGGAGTTACCACTCATTATTCAAAAAATCTTAAAACAAATATTAATTTATTAGGCATAGTCTGAGACCTATACAAGTATCTGTTATTGCACTGTCCAGAATGATCCTTAGGACCCCTTCCCAGCTGAATTGATTTGATGAGCTTACAAAGTTTGCTGAATTGAGTGTGGTGATCATCAAAGGTGAACTCAACTCTCAAGAGGGGATGTTCTGCAGTTTCAGCATGTCAACCCTGTGATGATCCAATTGAATTTAAATTGAGTTTCAAAATAGAAACCTCCGTCAGTGTATTAACTGGTGTTTTGCTAGCCCAGACTCATATCTGAAGGCACCTGAGATACATTTACAGCTCTCTTCCCAGTACACTCTTGGTTTTAATTGACTGTATAAACTAAATCTGCCCAGGGGGCATTGGAACTTTCGCCAAGGTCATGAAGATATTCTGGTAGTATTCTATATCTTTTGTGGGAACTCAGGCTCTTTGCAAGATTTAGGAAGAAAATCTGTTCACAGGAGCCAAAATACAGTAAGAAACAAAGCCTTTGAGTATCGGTACATCTCCTTAAATAATGTTGAACACTTCTTGGAGCACCTTGCCAAGGACAGGATGGTCATGTCACAGTGACTTACTGAACATGAGTTCAGTAGCACAGCTTCTGAAGAAACAGCTAGCACTGATCAGGCATTTGACATCAGAATTTTATAGATTTCAAACAACTTGATGGTGCCGTATTTTTCTTCAATGTGGGGGTTTCCTCGAGTTTCTGCCAGGCCACACACATCATATGTTAGAAATCTTTGCAGGGAAGAGCCCATCTAATGTTACTTGTCAGCACTGATTCTATTTAGCAAGAGTGCAAAACTATTTTCGGCCTGCTGTGATGGCTATTTTTATCTCCATTAACCTCTTGACTGAATATAAACATTTATTGAGGGTTACCTCCCTTGTTTGTCCAGTTGCTTCAAAGGTTAGTGAAAAGTGGATGCCTGCCTGACCTCTTTTATCCTCATTAGCTAATTCTAATTGTTCCCTGAGAGATCACAGGTTTGACCCTGCTTGTCCTTGTCAAATTTGTCTAGTTATGGCATGAAAACATTAGCAGAAATTGCATTTTCAGGGAAACATTGCTCAAGTGTAGAATGTACAGTTACCTAGTGTAGAGCAGTGAACAATACTGTGGGTATATAATGTGCCCTTGTGTGAAAAATGTGAGGTAATGTCCCCATCTTACAGACACCCGTGTTAGTAGATCCCTGTGATTATGCTTGGGCAGTAGGGAGACTGTTTTGTAAGCTTTTGAGTAATGTGTAGCAGTTCTTTCAGAGGGAGAATAAAATGATGTTTGGTTTTTGAAGTCTTATTTGTAAACAGCTGCAATATTTTTGCTTTTATATCAAGAAAGCTTTTTGTGTGTGTGTAAAAAGGTACATTTCCTAAGCTAGAGATATTCCTGCTAGCACTTAAAAAAAAAAAAAATCAAACAAAAGTGTATAAAGTAGGTAACACCTACTGTTTTGGGAATGACCAACTGCATTTTGCAGTATGACAAATATCTTACAAATTACAGGATGATTTTCATAGAAATCTCTGAGAGTCAGAGCATGAACATACTTTAATTCAAGTAGGATGATGTCCCAAAGGTAAAAGAGCTGCCATGAAGAACATGTTGCCCTGCCAAGGCTTTCTTCGGTGTCAAGCCAAGAAAGCCCTTTTTCATGTTCCTTGGTGGTTCTCAGCTGTGGTTGTACAGTTGAGACAAAGGACCTGGCAGGTCTCAATTAGGTATCTCAAACAGACAGGTCCCAGGCTTCAGAGGTTGTAACCAGTGCCTTACATTCCACAGACACTTAGTGCAAATTAAAAAGCACTGGTTTAATGTGCTCAAAGCACATATCCTGCTTTAGAAGCGGGTTGCTGCATTCTGCACCCGCCTCAGCTTTCAAATGGATTTAAAATGTAGCCTCAGGTATAGCGCATTGCAGTAGTCTAATCTTGAGGTGATAAAGGCATGACTGATTTAACCATAGCTTCTTGTTATCTTGGACTGGGGTCTTTTCATTTTAACCATTTTAAGGAAATGGCCTTTCCTGAATCAGCAGGCTTGCTTCAGTTCTTACTATGTAATGAGGCACAACAGGAGCAAACCTCTCTCAGTGGTGAACACCTATGAACATGTAAACCTCACAGAATACCAGACCCCAAGAACTGCTGCCATGGTCCTGACCTGCCTTACAGCTCACACAATATGCCAGTAAGGTGCATCAAAGGGAAGCCACTGCTGGTATCCCTCACTGGAGCTGCCAAGCTTTACAAGCAGCCGGGGTCTTGTGAAGTTTTGCTTTCATATTAAAATAAGTTTATTTCCATATCTGTTCAGCTTGGGAGCTGAGCTATGGGAGAACGTGAAATTCTTTTGAGGTGTCCACCAGTTCTTCTGGGCTAGCAGAGCTGTGAGATGAAACACCCTGTTCCTCCTCTAGCCTATCTCTAGTGCTTAGAGACCACTTACAGCTGCAGAGCTGATTACAAGTTTAACTGCCAAGCTGACCTGGAAGCTAATTTAGTGATAACCATGGAGTTTTTAAGTTCCAAAAAAAAACCCTGTAAATGGCAGTGGCAGAGCAGACACACATGCTGACTGCTGGTGCTCAGTCTACCTGCTGCCACTGCTGCTTCACCTCAGAAGGGATGAGGCCTGGGCCCCTCTCCTTGTCTGGAGAAAACTGGGGCGGTGGCCTGGGACTAAGCCTTCCTCTTACTAAAGGAGAAATTAATCTCCATGAGAAAGTCAAACGGTATCTCTGTATCTCATTCTTCCTCAGCAGTATGTGGTTAAGTATAATCCTTTCCCAGGACATATTATTTGTCCTGTCTATGTAGATAAACTATTGCCCAGCACAAGAAGATCCTGATATTATTTGAGGCTTTTTGATACCACCTTAATGCAGATAATACCCTTAGAGATGGAAGAGACACAATGAAATGTCAGACGTCTGGAAAGAAGTAAACCAGAAATAGGAATTAGATCTTGTGAAAATTAAATAGATGATCCCTTCTGCACTTAAAAGATAGAATTTTATTTTGTTCTGTTTTTTAACTTGGCCCCCAACTTAGGAAAAAAAACTTTTTTGAATGTCTTAATCATTTGTGGTGTACTTAGAAAAGTCTCCTAGATGGATAATATTTCAGTGTCTTTTGATTGTACTTGGGATTACCAGAGACTGAAAGCACATATAAGCACAAAAACATGTTAAAGGCTTGACTGAAATGGCACTTGTGGAAATGCAGCAAGTATTGGAGTGTGTCCTGATCCTCCTCTTCGTTATTGCTATGCAGCCATAGTTGCCAACGTTCTTTCTACAGCTTGTACTCAATTTGGGTATGATTCTCAGCTGTGTGAGGAGTAGCCAGTCTAAATTGTCTCTGTGGCGCTGTTTTGGTGTAAATTGCAATAAAGTTCAGACTTTTCTATCATAGAAGATAGAGATGATACCTTGATTATCTTTCATCTTGTCTGCTCCATCTCTTCTTCAATTCCTGCCTAGTTTCTGTCATTATTTTCTACGTAGCTCATATGTATATGCTTTATACTGATTTCATAACTGAAAATATCAGGCTTCTTGACAATTTACATAGAAACTTAACCAAATTTAAAAAAAATAAAAGTGTTTTTTTTATGGGTCAATTATTAATAAGAATTTAAATTCAGAATTTAAGTGCATGCAGTTGGGTTGACTCTTGTAATTCTTCATATAAGAAAAACATACTTTCTGCAACTTCCCATAGAAAAAGCAGTATCGGGAGTTGAGACATTGCACGTCTCTTGTTTCAGTATTTTTACACTAGGTTGGCATATTTTTGATAGATGCTACATTCCTTTTTCCTAATTTCATTCATAATTTCTATCTGTTTTTTCCCAATACATAGGGAAGATGAATAATATCATGGAGTACATATAGAAGTGTCACTTATACGTAAACATTTGTATGAAAAAATGTAAAATCTAATATGAAAATTAAGTAGTGTATTTGATAAAACAGTATTAGAGTCTAAACAGAAAAAAAAAACCCCACAAAAATATGGAGACCTGTGATATTTAATTTTATCTATCATCATTATTAAAATATTAATGTAATTGTGGAAAATATATATTATTTAAGATTATTGATTTAATCTTACATAACTAAAATATTTTAAGCAATATCTTATTTTAAATAAATATTTTCAGGTCTATTTTGTGAATGTCATATGTTCTCTGTGTAAATGTTTTTATGCTTCACTACATTTCTAGAATAGTTATCAATAATAAGTGTTAGCGAAGTATCTGGAATGTCCATGTAAATATGATTTTCTGTATCTTAATTTTTTTTATCTCAGTCAATAATACAGAATATCACAATAAAAAAATAGGTTGAGACAACTAGAGAATTATTGGTGGAGTATAAAAATAATTAAATTCTCTGGCAAAATTTTGGAATGTCTTGGACTGAATTATATCCCAGAAAAATAATTGGAATTATGTTCTGACTGTTTTACTCTGTTGTGGTTTTATTCTTGATACAGAGGAGAACTGTCTGTGATAGGAGTCTAAGTGCCACATACTGGGAAACTCAGGATTACCCACAGGTTTTTTTGCCATTTGATTAGTAAAAGGAGTTCAGCGTTAATAAATTTGAGGCCTCTGCCTTATCTCCTCAAATAAACAATTCTCTAAGTATAGAATCTGAAATACAGACTGGAGATGGTAAATTGTCTATATGCCTTTGTGTGATGATGTCATGTTTTACTTTTAAGTCTTTGAATGTATTAATACAACTTGTTTTATAATCTTTTTGCAGTGAATCATTAGCATTATTACATATAAAAAAGGGGGGAAAATTCTGTTATCCATTCAGAACAATTTCCTATGATAATACAAATGTTACTCAGGACAGATCTTGGAAATGGATACCAATTCTTTAAATTCTTTCCTGTCTGCTTCAGGAAATAGTGAGATCCCATTGATAATGAGATACAATGTGTCTAAAGTTCACTTCTAAACACTTGGCTCTTTGCTGTGAAAGTCATCTACATTCCCTTTATAATTCTCAGCCACCAGAGATCCATATAATCTTGGAGATCTGATCCAAGATCATTTGGAAAAATCCTTGATAATAGTTTCACCATTCAATCAATGAAAGAACTAAAGCTTCCTGCTTGTGTCTTCTGTAAAAAAAATCCTGAGGCAGGGGAATAAGACTTTGGCTTATGGGTTTTGAGATTTTGTTGTTTGCAAATAGAATGATTACCATTATTATTCACGTTCTTAATCAAGGCGAACAAATGGCATCTGTTTGTTATCATCCTTCCTACAGAAGACAAAGGCTTCAGTCCCTATGGTACTGACTGCTGGCCCCAAGTGGCTGCTGGATGTGACTTGGCAAGGAGTAGAAGACAACAAAAACAACTGCATTGTGTACAGCAAAGGTAAACACAAACTGATTTTTTTTCTTTACTTTCTTGCATTAGCTACTGAGATAAATACCTGTTGCATACTAGGAAAATTAATACTAAGTCTCCCCTTAATGTGACTTTTTCTTCCAATTTTTCTTCCATGTTCTTGTTTTGCCCATTTTTTTCCTTTTAGTGATGTAAAACCCCCACATGGTCCCTGTAGTTTACTAAATGCTTTATAAACATTGAAGGACATCAGCTGGCATGAAGTGTACTGTCCATTTCTCTCTGAGAGTCAGTGCTCTGGGAAACATCAATGAAACCTATACACTTTGAATAGGTGATTTCTTTTTGACTTTTTTTTTTTTTTTTGGGCATACTGGATATCATTTCTCTATTTTGCGTTACATCGTGGACTACTAACTGACATCCAGTTTCATGTGAAGAATGAGAATTTGATTGGACTATGCAAAAAATTTATGTCAGGATGGTAGCATAAGATAAACGGAACTGGATTTCAGGGTTGTCACCTCTGACATTCCAGTCTCTGCGTAGCAACATGATGTGATGATGCTTCACTGGAGTGTGTTGGTGAGTGGCAATGGATATCACTTGTGTCTTATGTGAATTTTCAGAAATTTCAATCAGTAGGAGTTCTTACAAGGCTGCCTGCCAAAGATGCTTTATCTAACCCACCACATCTAACAGCTCCTTTGGTTCAAGGTGCACAGGTTTTTGTCTTGCATCTCGAAACAACAAAGAGAGACTTGGGTTCAGTATGTAGCACCATGGACTATGCACCCCTCCCGTGCAGTCATTGTGAAAGCTTTCAAAATGCTGCTACAGAATCATTACAATATGTTTAAAAAAAGAGAAACAAAACACCACTTGAATACATGGAATAAAAATAACAATGTAGCTATGTTTGCAATTTACCCTATAGATCAGGTTGCAAAACTATGACTTTCCTTCCTTGTATTTCAATCACCAATTTCAGCACTTTGTGAACACTTTAGAACATGCACTGTTCTTGTTTAATTTCTTTTAGGTTTTATTCTAACCAAACAGGCCTACTGAGATCAAAGATTTGTTTGCTGAGGCAACCTAGTGACCATTTCAGCATACAAGCATCCAGGCAAATAAGCACCCATATCAATATATTAACATACAAAACACTAATCATAACATCAAAGACTCCTAAAAACTTACTAGAAACAATTACAACTTGTTCCTATAATCATTGCAATTTATACACTTATAAGAGGATTGCCTTTAAACTGCCACAAGCCTTTGAAAGTTGAAACGCTGAAAACAGGGAATTTGCATGTTAAAAATGAGTCGCACACCAGGGTCTTATAAATTCTTTCTATTATAATTACAGAATGTCAACACATTCATTCTACAACCTGAAACACCTGCAGTACTAGAGAGCTGGGCTCAGATCTAAAAGGGGTTGAGCTGCCCTCCCTTCACAGCTTGCTGATTGCAGCCCAAGTGGAAGAAGCAGCAAAGTGATCTGAGTAACAAACACACTGAAGCTTTTTGAATGAATCCAGAGCTGCAGTTTGCTGTTCATAATATTGAATATACAGAGGCAAACTTTTCTGCAAAAACTTCTTAATGTAGTGGGAAGCTACTTTCACTCCAAATCACAGCTCATAGAATTCCCATAGAATGATGTCTTATCAAGTATTATCTTTCTGTAGTTATAATAATACTTAGCACATATTTACCAGTTGGGCTTTTCATCTTCAAAGTATTTTACAAACATTAACTAATACATTAGACATTTTTCATCCTGTCTGATTTGTTCTATTGAAATACAACATTTTCTTTTTCAAATAGTAAGAACTTGCTTCACTTTGATGCAATCTGATTAACCCAAAGTATTAGTATTTTCATTCAAAGATGATGGATTTTGTTTCACTGGTCATGCTGGTTGTTTTAGGACTTGGTTAACAAGATATGGTGAGACATTTGAGCAGTACTCAAGGTGAATTCTATTGCCTATACGACAGATGCATATTACAACTAAAGTTGAGGATAGATTTGAGGATAAATACATGTTAAAAACCTGCTACTTCACGAAACTAATGCAGAAAGTAAGTTGTAGATCTGCTTTGCTTTCACTGTGTTCTGTTCTGTTTGCACTCTGAGGTGGCTGCTCTGTCAGTCATTAAGCATCTACCCTTGCCTTGAGCTCTGTTGGGATTTTTGTACTAGAAAGATTAATTGGCTTGGATCACAAAACAATGTCAAATAGAAGATGGTAAAATAAATAAATAGAATAATGTTTCTTCCTTCAATTTGTATCTCATCATTCCAGATTACATTGCTTTGATTTGTGTTAGCTTCTGTCTCCAATAGTACCATTACTTCTAATGAAACGGTGTCAGCTGGCATGTAGCTGTAATTCGATGTTATGTTGTAGTTGCATGTGTATAATTTTGTTAGCTTGCTTAGCAATACGTTGTTATTTCTGAAAGCAATTAGCTGAACGAATGTGTGGAATTGTCCATGTAACAGATTTAGTCACCTGGGAGCTGTTTTCCATACTAAAGTCAAGATGAGATGAGTGGAGTAAATTGGCACATTTCTAAGACGAAGATAAGTTTAGGATTGGCTAAGAGTACACAGTACTGGTTGATCGGTTGCTGACTCAGAAGCACATGCCATATTTCCTTTTAGCTCATTACAGAGATATCTTTGAGAGCAGAATTTTCCCCAGATCTTTCAGGAGAACATAGGAATGTCATTCTGATTTCCAATTCACTAGAGGCCATGAGGACTGTAGTCACCCACATACTGCACATGGAATAATCACAGGGACAGAAGCCTAGAGTGTGGGTTCTATTGGAAGAGAATTTGAGCTGGCTGGCTAAGTCCCTATTTGCCTTCAATGCTTTCCTTCTCTGTACAAAATACTTCATATTTTCCCTAGGCAAACAAAGCATAGGAGTGCATATATATGTGCATATATAGATATAGATATAGGTATAGATATATTTATGATGTACACATGTAGGGTTATATTTCTAAGTTATTACAATGCAATCACAAGACATCTTCTATACAAATCTTTAGATAAATAAATGAGTTGCTTAAAATCACTCATCAGAATACACTGAAAGTGAATAGCTATGAAATAAATATTCAGTATTTGAAATAAGGGGTATTCTAATTATTCAGTTTAGTCTAGGATAATTACCTTTATTTTTTATAACTACATTTCCTCAGTACTAGGACAAGTTAGAAAATAAAAACTGTTCATTAGAGATAGTTAATCATTATCCCATTTTAAAAATTCTGATACAAGCTGGCTACTCATGGCACATGCCATTATTCCACTCAATTTTCTTGAAAGGAAACTTTTACTACTGTAATTACATTCAAAAGGAATGCTGTTTTAGTTTAAATATTTATTGTAAAATTTTCTTGTTTCAAAAATGAACTTTCAGAAAGTCTGTTCAGTAATTTGAGATATGTACTAGAAACTGAGATTCAAGAGGGTTTATGAATTTAAGAGAGTTTATGAATGAAATCTTATTTAGAAATACATGTTCTTTAAATGAAAAAAAACCTTCAGCATAATTCAAGCAAGTTACAGTGGCAGGAAGTATTAATGCATGAACTGTATCATCATTTCTTCATAGTCTACTTTAGAAACATTTTTGCCTAACAGAGTTGTGCACCAGACCTGGAAAATCTCTAAAACCACAGTTAAAAGTCTCCCCACAAGCTAGGAGGGGGATGGGATATTTATTTACTGCAAATCTTTCACTGGAGAGGCAAGGATTTTAAAAAATAAATTATGACTGACCAGAATAGAAACTGTGTAAAAACCACAGTTGCACAGACTAAAAGCCATGCTCATGTAACAGACATTTTTCTAGATATTATTTAAGCCATTTATATGAAATGTATGGATAGTGTATGTTTAGTGGCATTGTTAAAACAGGGTGTCTGTACAAATATTTAGCTGTGAGAATTATAAAATCATAAGGCGATTAAGTTAGCTAGTTGTGAAATTCCAATATTGCTTTTTAAATGACTTCAGGATATAGGAGGTGCTAAGGTTATTATCTGTTATCAGGAATACAGCGGAATTGTACGACTGGATAATAACTAAACAACTGACACAATGTAAAATTACATTATCAGTGTGTTAAAACAAAATTGCGCCCTAAAGGAGTCTACATGCCAGCTCAGAGCTGCAGTGTAATTATGCTTAACTCTGATAATTAAAATACAACGGAGATCAACAGAATCATTTTCATTAAGAAAATTATTAATGATGGTGGTATAACAGTAATTGATTGCAGAGCACCACAGGATAACTCTGTGCAGGAAAGCCAACATGTGTAACGTGTGTCTGGGCCGGTCGGGTTGCCTTGCGTCCCGCCGAGCGTGCTGCCGGCCAGGTGGCAGCCGTGGGGCTCGTCTCCTGCTGCAAATCCCAATTTAGGAAACGGCCCCTTTGCAGGCTGCCCCTTGGAGGGACAGGGGTGGGTGCCTGTGCACAGGATGATGCGATGGGGTCGGCCAAAAGGGAGGTGGCTGCAGGCAGTGACTCGCACGTGTCTTAAGCCAGCCATCGTCCCAGTTTGTGTGAGACAGTGTTCAGTTTTGCATTTCCTTTAGTGATTTACTGATGTTATTTCCTCCTCTGCCTGGCCTCACCGAGTAGTTTATGCCCTTTGTTATTTCTGAGAGGATGCGGGAGGAGAAAAAGCCCATCCTTGCCCCGGCGCGGTTCCACAGGCACTGCATGACATCTCCATAAGTGATTCCACAGGGTGCTCCCGTTAATTGTGCTGGTGCTGCGGACACAGGATATCGAGTGCCATAAAAAGCCTCCATCTCTCCGTAAGTGAAATCGCAGTCAGTGCCCACTGAGCGACTATAACAAAACCCTTGCTAGGGAGGATGTTGCCTAAGGGTGAGATCCGAGAATTGTCATTTTCTTTGGTGAACAAAAAAAAACGGGAAGCACGGGGAGGGAATTTCGAGGTAGCGCTGCTCCACGCGACTAAGGAATAGGTCCTTGCTCAAACAGATGTGGCTTTTGAAAGCTGCCCAAAAAAGTCTATTCTCCAATCACAATAGAGAAGAAGCCTGCTAGGGTGGATTTACAGAATGATATTAGTTAAAACGACAGCTGCCCACACTGAAACTGTGTCATGTAGTTAATTTATTACTAGAAGCTTGAGGAAAGGCAGCACAGAGGAGAGGGCAGGGCAGAAGTCAGGGCTGGAGGCAGAGGGCTGTGCTCGACCCTTCTGGGGCCTCCACTGGCTGCTGAGCCCCATAATTCACATAAAATAAGTCAGTAAACACGTATCTGGTTACTTATTTCACTGATACTGGGGTGGGTTATTTAGCTGATATATGTGCCATTTACTGAAAATAGAAACATTGTAAAGGTTACATGAAACCGCTAAGAAAAATTGAAGGCAATTTTTAATTAATTTTGCTAATTTAATAAGCATTCTAACTTTTAACATAGAGGAAAAGTTAAATGTTGTAACAGAAGGGTACCTAAATTTTTATTTGGATTTTGTTTGGACTGACAGGATTATTTTTTCTTGATTGTTCTATGAGATCCTTGATACCATGTTTTCTCCCAGCAAGAGAGTTTTTAGCTAGGAAAATTTTTTTTTTCCCCTGCAACTTCAGGCAGTGTAATGGTACATTGCACCACAGACATACAGCATCAGGACCCTAATGAGACAGAGGTCAAACATCACAAGAAGTTTAAACACTGCTGCATTAGAATATGAGTATAATTTGGTTTGGGTCAGAGAACAAGTTGTTTAGTAAGCCAAAGGTTAACTTGGGGCATATATTTTAGATTGCAAGGGGCTTTTTTCCTCATACTATTAAAAAGCAAATTGAGTAAATTTACTAAGTCTGTTCCACATGGACAGTCAGAAAACTGCAGTATCTGCTGGCTTTCTGGATGCCTCCATTAGCTATACAATGTGCTGAAGCCTTTGGTGGTGCTAAAGGTTTTTGCTCTTTCTTTGTATCCACTGACAAAAAAATGTTTTTAAGAGAACACAGGATATCCTAATATCAAAAGTCTATGCAAGAGCTTGTTTTGGATTTCTTTTTACACAATACTGAAGAATTGCAAAGTATTTCTCAAGAGAAGTAGTATTTATATGCATAAAGCTTATGTAGAATAGTATATCTGCATTCACAGTCATTGGAAGGAAATGTGGATACAGACATAAGGGCACGATTGGTAAGTAGATGTCAGGCTCCCTGTTTGGTTATGCAGGGATCTTGAGAAGGTGGGATGCCAGATGGCATTGTTATGAGTGAAACTATTGCAGATCAGTCTTGATAATTTCCTTGCTGGATACACAAGGAGAAAATATTTTGCCTCCTTCATTAGTGGTTCTTATGGCTTCTTGATGGCAGTCTCAGTGTTGTGTACTTACTTCAGACACTATTCAGCTTCAAAGAAATCATGGAGCAGGACTGTGCTCTTTCCTTATTTTTATTTTCTACCTTTGTAAATAGATCCAGTGGGGTATTTTCTGCTTTAGGGAGTTAGATGCCAGGGCCTTGTCTATTTTATTAATATCAGCAATAAAAAGGTTATTTTATACAGCTTTATGGATATGCATATAATAGCACACTGTATATTATTATATGCCCTTTAAATTCTATGCATATAGATAATAAAGGGAAGATGACAAGAAATACAGGAGTATAACTAAATTTCCACTCCTAATATGAAGATGCTTTTGTTCATTATTAGTGCATTTAATTTACATAGCAGCCACATGATTTGAGTTCGTCTCCTATGTGTATTGATTTGGGTCTTTTTTCTTATGTTCTTATCACTTACTGTGTAGTGTATTTCATAGTTTGAAATTGGAATTATTTTTCATTTGGGAAGACAAGGAAATAGGCAGAATACTGACATGATTTGCATGGAATTGTGTATTCTGAACTGAAACTATAAAAAGCTGTAAACTGAGTCTAAAACTCACCTATGACAGCACGTTTAGGATGGGAAAGAAGCCCAGTCTGAACTTCACACTGTGACCATATGAAAAGAAACATTGCTTCATACATTGAGACCACTGGCAACAATAAATGCAAGCAGAGTGCAGAGAATTTTTTTTAATGTGTGTATTTGTCCCTGATTTTTCTAAGTCAATTGCAGTAGAATCAGTCATTTAGAATTATTTTTTAAAATAAAAATGTTGTCATTATTATCAGGACTTGAGATATATGGTAAATGTGTTTTATTTTTAATTTGTTTTTTTCTTTACCCATTATGCTCAGTAACTGTTGAGGACTGCAATAACCTTGTGACCCCTGGGGCTTATGGTACCATTACCTCTGTCATCTTCCCTACAAAGCAAGAGGGAAGAAAAAAGCCCCAAATTTGCTGAGCCACACATTTCAAGTTGTCGACAGCCCCATCCACAAGAAAACAGAAGAAAATATATATGCACTCTGTCCTGTCAAAAGGCTTTCACCTTATCTTGAGAGACTGTCAGGGCAGGAACATCATGGAATGGACAGGAGTCTATTAAATTAATAAGCTGCTGGATGGTGTCTGGAGAGTTATGATGCTCCATAAATCCAGTTTGATCATGGTGGACAAGGTTTAAATCTGCAGCCTCCTAATACACATCCAGGTCCTGGATTGGATTTGAAGTTTTGTGCTGGAGACACAGAGATAGTCCTGTAGCCTGTGAATTAAGATTTATCATTTTTTCATACTTTTTTTTTTTTTCCCCTATACTTCCTGACAAAAATGAAAACACCTTAGGGATCCTGGCAAATGTTACAGCTTGAAATGAAAGAGCTGTTGTCAAGGTGAAACCATGACCTAGAAGCCTAATATCAAACCTGGGTCGTTCTTTGCAGGCAGCTCCATTGGTGCTGAGTATAAAATGTCTGTATGTGAGGAAACAGGGCTGGATCCTTCTGCAGACTGTTTTATAGTGATTCCTATTAGATACTTCTACCATGTGTTTGATACCAGACAAACTAATGGTGTGCCAGGTAAAAGCAAAAGCTGAAAAATGCTGAAATATATTCTTCCCCTGTTCAAGGTGGTTGTGTATAACAGACACTGTGGTGTGGGAATTCTGTGTCCCTTATCTCCAAATGGATTAAGCCTGGTACTAATAAGAGAAGACCCTTCTACAGCATTCAGGGTGCCAAGCTCCCAGCAAACCTGTGTGATGTGCAGCCATCATGTCCAAGTGGGTAGTGGAGCTGGGCTACCTGGAATGCAGCATTAAAGTCATGTTGGGATGTGTTTTGTCTTTGGCAGCTTACAGGCAAGGCCATTATTATGGTACAATGGGTGGAATTTAAGTATTTCTTGGCCACTTAATTGACCTGCAAGCCAGTGATTTATTGTTAGGTCCCTAAGCTCCTATTCCTATTATTTCAGAGGCTCCAGCAGGTGATTGCTGTGCATAGGCAATGGCAAAGCCAGCAGTTCTCTCTTCTCAAACTTTGTAGCCATATTTTTGGATCCTGACTAATTTATTATTTATTGATGATTGTTAGACTCTATGTTAAAGCAGTTTGTGCTTATTTTTGTTCTCATTGTTAATTTAGGAGCCTAAGGAGACTTCCAGACATTAGAGAAGTCTAAAATCATTGTATACATTAAAGGAAATGGATAACTTGTGTTGCAATACCGGGGACGCTGAGATTTGTTTTATGCTTAGGAAAATGTATTCAGAGCCAAAAGCAGTTGGAAAAAAAGCTCTTCTGGAGTGTAGGTTTCCTTAAATAGAAAATGGGATCAAGATGTAACCCCTCAGTCATCCATCCATACATCCATCCATACGTACATCTCCCTCCACCATCTTTCAGGAATTGCCTAAGAGCTGTAGCTAAAGATCATGTGTGACTGAATCCTGACCTCTCTATTGATCCTGGGGATCAATGTGTATACTGATCCAAAGATTAATATTGGCATTTCTCTCCTTCTCCCATTGTATTCCAGCACTGCTCACTAGTGTAGGTAGAGGCCACAAGGAGCAGGGCCTCCCAGCAGGGCCCCATGGTGCTGAGGCCAGCACTGCAGAGCAGTCTGTTTCTCCTGGTGCACTGCAATTGCAGCCTGTCCTTTCAGGCAGGTTATGAAATGGGCATAGTGAAGTGGGGAGAAGGGAGACTGAAGGTTATGGAAAGAACTCCAGCATGACAGAAAATACAGGAGTCGCTCACTGCAGTTCTTGCACTTGAGGCAGGATGTTCCTGGAGCCTACAGGTGCCCTTCTTCCCAAAAGGGCTGGAGCATCCCTCAGACTTCCCAACTGAAGAAACTGAAGAAAGTATGGAGAAGTTGCAACCTGCTTCAATATGTTTTTAATACCTAAGGAATGAGCTTTTGTTACTGCAAACATGGAGAGAATTTAGCAGCTTTTTTAAGACGTAATTTCTTTCCACATTAGAAAAAAACACAGAAAACATTGCTGTTTCAGATTTGTTTTTTTCCTTGATTCAGTTTCATTCTGTCAGGGCATATGGGGCAATGTGATGCTAACAACCAAAAATCCATGTTAGAGTGTGTTCAAATTGTGATATTTGAAGCACGTTGTGATGTTGAAGCAGATTTAGTAGAGATGTTCTCTAACTGAGTGGTGATGCACGTGACTGAATTGGTCAGTGACATGCAGAACCAACGCTTGTTTCTGGAGCAAAAATTCCCTGTAAGGTAATTTTCTGTGACAATATCATAGTATGTAGGCCTATATACTTGCATACATTCATATACATATATTTATATAAGCAGAAACCAAAACCTCAGGCCTCAGTTAAACACCTCAGCCTCAACTCAAGGTGCAGAAGTTTCTGGAATCTCTTTCTATAGCTGCAGTATATACTTCTGCACAGGTGGCTCCGTCTACTCTGAACAATTATACTATCACAGGTTAGTAGTCATTAGGAGGAAATATTATTTGAAAATTACTTCAGAAGATAGAATAAGTCCTGGCTAACATTGTTAAACCTTAAGAAAATTACTACTATTAGCTTTGTAAATTACAGAAGAATTTTAGTTTTGCAAAAAAAAAAAAAAAAAAAAGGGAAAGTAGAAGGCAAGATAGAGAAAAATATGCAATTTACGGAGCACAAACTAATGTAGAAAAAATGTTGAAAGGTTAAATTGCATTAGAAACACTAGAAGAGACATTTATTCCAGTGTATTAGATGGATTAACCATTGTAACTTTTTTAAAAAATTAAAGTGCAGTCAGATAACACAGGCCTCTGTAACTTTATTTTGGTGAATGAAGAATTCTTGTGGTGATGCAGAAACACATACAAGTTGAAATTTTCCTTTTACAATTTAATATATATAAATAATGTACTGAAAGGATATAAGGACAGTGTACTAATTATTCAAGAAAAATAAAGACATTTTTAAGAAAACTGAGAATCATTGGGCTAACAGAAATTGACTAATATGAATCATAGAATCATGGAATGCTCCGTTTTGGGAGGAGCTTAAACATCATGTAGTTCTAATCATCCTGCTATGGACAGGGACACCTTTCACTAGACCAAGTGGAACAGAGCTCCATCCAGCCTGGCCTTAAACATTTCCAGGCATGGGGCATCCACTGCTTGTCTGCGCAAGCTGTTCCAGTGTCTCACCACCCTCACAATAAAGACTTCTTTCCTAATACCTAGTCTAAACCTACACATTTTCAGTTTGAAGCCTGTCACTTTGCCTGTCACTTCATACTTTGTCAAAAGTCCCTCTCCACCTTCCTTTTAGGATCCCTTCATGTACTGGAAGACTTCAATTAGGTCACCCCAAAGCCTTCTCTTCTCCCAGTTGAAGAAATTGAATTCTCTTGGCCTTTCCTCGTAAGAGAGGTGCTCCATCCCTCTAATCTTGGTGGCCTCCTCTGGATTTGTTCCAACAAGTCCATGTCCTATCTGTGCTGGGGACCCCAGAGCTGGATGCAGCACTCTGGGTGGGGTTTCACCAAAGAGTGAAGGGTCAGAATTACCTCCTTTGATCTTCTGCCCACACTGCTTTTGATGCAGCCCAGGACTTGTTTGGCTTTCTGGGCTGCAAGTGCATTGCTCAATCTTTTCCAGCCTCTCATCTGCCAGCACCTCCAAATCCTTCTCAGCAGTGCTGCTCTTGATCTGCTCATCCCCCAGCCTGGGTCGATACCAGGGATTACTCTGACCCAGGTGCAGCACCTTGTATTTGACCTTGTTAAACCTCATGAGATTCCCATGGGCTGCTTCTCAATCTTATCCAAATCCCTCTGGATGGATCCCATCCTTCAGGTGTGTCACTTACAGGTGTGTCCGTTTGATGTCTTCTGCAAATTTGCTGAGGGTGCGTCAATCCTTTTGTCTGTGCCATTACTAAAGGTATTAAATAGCACTGGTCACAGTAGGGACCCCTGAACAACACCAGTTACCTCTGATATCTGTCAGGTCTCTGAGATGTTAACCGCTGTCCTCTGGATGTTACTGTCCAACCATATTCTTACCCATGTAGAAGATCATCTATCAAATCCATCTCTATCCAGTTTAGAAAGCCAGGATGTTGTGGAGGGCCGTTTCAGAGGCTTTGACATCTGTTGATCTTCCCTTGTCCACTGATGCAGTCACTGCATCACAGAAGGCACTGGTCAGGCAAGACTTGCCCTTGGTGAAGCCATGCTAACTTCAATTTAAAACTAAGATGAAGTATTGGTCTTTAGCTGAAGCAGATTCTCAGATGTAGGAATGGAAGCATCTGAGATGTAGGGGACATAGTGTTGTCTTTGGCCAGACAAAACATTTGCTGACATGAAAAGATGGGCAATTGAACTTAAAGTGTGAGATGAAAAGGAAATGTTTTACACTAGGAAATGAGAGGGGTGGCATCAAGTGATCATTATGCATCTTCTATTAATAATCTGTTCTTTTAAATGTGAACAGGCTCACTTTTATGGTGACTGCACGTGCATTTTAATGGATTGAAATTATGTGAGGTTTAAATGCATTTTCAAGTCACAATTAAATGAAAATTTAAAATAAGACTGACAGATTGCTAAGGCTAAGCCAGTTCTATGATTAAGGTTCAATTAAATTATATTTATCATGGGAGCAAATGAAGTATAAAATCACAAACAATGATATTTTTCAGTGGCTTACTTTGGTGGAAAGTGTAGTCTGAAGTATGACTTAGAGACTTTTATCTTTCATTCCCTCCTAAAGTAGAAATTAATTAGGGCTAAACAAGCATTGGCTGTAGGTTCAGAACCCCATCCTGAGTCTTTCGTGGACCAGTGGTCCAGGAGCAATTTACTGTTTGTCATGCAAAGTATTGTGTATTTTATTTGAGTTAACTAGCTAAGTTAGGGGGAAAGTTGAAATTTTAATAGTTGTTTAAGGAATTAACTCTTTTTGTTGCTTTCATGGAAGCCACTTCTGGTCCTTTGCACTTTCTCAACAGATCTGCTGAGACTGATTCTTTAAATACGGTTCTTTCTCTTTCCAGGTACTTTCTATGTAAATCCCTAAATGTCAGCTCTGCAGTGAGTCGAGAGAATGCTGGGTTTGTACATGCCAGCTATTTCTCCGTTTTATCCAGTGCACCATAACAAGTGTACCATAACAGTTTTCTAGCTTGCCACAATATGATATTCAGCTTTACGTAAGTGTGGCACTGGTGCTCTGTATTTTTGATACACTTCCTAAAATTCATGATTTATTTTTTCTTACTTTTTCCTACACAAATATGTGTAAAAGGAATTATATTTTGCATTCTCTTTTATTGATTTGATCTTAATTTTATAATCTAGGGCACAAGTGGATTAACTTTGGACACTGAGCAGCTTGGATTTTTTGATATCTTTAAAAAATTATCCACAGCATCATAAAAAATGTTCTTTCAAAATGCCATTTCTCTCCTTTTTAAAAGAGTTAGGTTAAGCAGGAAAAAATTAATTTTGGATCAATTACACCTAAAAAAGCTCTATAATATATTCAGCTAGAAGATTCCAAAAAAGTGATGAGCTGATACATGACCTTCTTCTCTTTAAGAACATATGAACACATTCAGGAAAGTGAAGCATGATTCTATTGCTAGTGTGTCCCTAATTATTGCAAAGCCTAAACATTTGAATAGTTGAATACTCAAAGGACTAATTGTACAGTGAGGTTTCAGTTTCTGAGTAAGAGACATCTCCAAAAGCACTCATTGGGAAGTACTTTCCTTAACAAAAACATTTTTTTTAAATAGGATTCTTTTCAGCTGTTAAACTGATACTCAGGAGATCTAAGAGTTGGTCTTCAAGCTGAAGATACTCAAGAAAAGTTCAGGACTGCCATTTTTGTGTGTTAGTCTTGTATGGCTGGATCACATCAAGAGGAATCAATGGAAGCTGATTAGCAGAGGTTTTCTTTGAGCACTTTGGTGTGACAGTATGCCATTAATATCCAGAAGCATTCTTTGTTTTCACCTAGTTTCTTTACCTCCTTTCTTTCTAGAGAAAAGTTGAGTAAATTTCCTTTTAAAGTTTGCAGACACCAGTCACTAATATTGTTAGTTAATTAGTTAGTTATTTTTATTAATAATGTTTTATACTGGAGAAAAAGAGAGATTCTGCAGTTCTTAAAAGTAAATCTGAATCTATTTTGTCTTTTGGAAATAGCTGAAACAGATTTTAGCTGTATGCTACAAATCAAATACCTGATTTATCAAACTCTATCACTTTCATAGTAACAACTTGTCAGATCCTGGTAAAAGCTTGCCTCTGATTCATGTTTCAATGAATTTGCTGTGGCCCCAAAGAATTAGCTAGTGGATGCATATGCCCAGGTAAACATGACAAAAAATATTGTACACTGTTCCTCTTACTGTTATTTATTTTCATATGGCAAGTGTCATGAAAATGGGTTAATATTTGCTAAGTGAAAGAGTTTTGTAGAATAATACCTTAAGTAGAGGACACAGAGAAAAACTCTGAGAAAAAAATTACTTGGAAAACAGTATTACTTTCCTATGATACTGTTAAAGAAAACTTTGAGTTTTAAATTCAGTATCCTTGTAGAGTTGCTATATTATTTTGCTTTATCCTGACATAAATATTCTTTCTGTGGAAAACAGACTTCTTTCATAGTGCTAAACCAGTTAGGCTATGTCCTTAAAACAGGGAACAGCTGTTCATGTTTTGATATATTTAAAATATTTTCACTATATAGCCTTTGGTTGGTACATTTCTTTTTTGTTGTTGTGGTTTTTTTGCATCACAGTCGGTTTCCTTCATTGGCATCTACTGGTACAAAACAAATGTAGTGGAGCAAAGGACCCATCCCATAATTTTCCTTGTCCATTGTTCTCATTTCTTTCCTGATTTTCTGACTCAGCAGAAATTCAGGTGCATAGAGGAAATGTCTAAAGAAGAATGAACCACATCTCAGACTAGTCCTTTCTTGCCATGTACAATGTACCATAAATTGTGTGTACCCAACAATAGTGAACTCTGCCCTCCAGAGATCAGAAAAAGTCACTTGTCAGGGTAAGTAATCAGCAGGGACTTACAAGTCCCTTGACATCCTTTCATCTTAGCTCCTAAGTGTTGTCTTAGCAGTAGGGCTCTTTGGCAAATTGAAACACAAGAGAGAAGGCACATAGGACTTCATGTAGAATTCAGGCAATGAAAAGGAACTGCCAGAAGTAACCAAATCCCAGCATTTTGATATGTGACTTGCTTAATTACATTTGCATTTGTTCCCTTTTGAAAATGGCATGCATCATTCTGCCTTTTTCAGAGTTTATATAGCAGTCTGTGTGTGATAATCTAGTGTTTAACTACACGTAGCTGAACTGCTAAATAAGTTTTGCAGAGTGATAGCCTGCATATCATGTGGGAGCTTCAAAATCCTTTTGTATTATCTAGCCAGAATATTTAGTAAAAAACTGAAGTAATAGTGCACAAGAAAGAAAAACAATTATACAGTATTCTTCATGTCTGAGTAGCCCAAATAGTGAGTGTGTGATTTACAGCATTTGTCACTGAAATGCAGGAATGTTTTTCTTGATTTTAAGCGTGTTTTAAATGCTCTGTAAGATGTTCAGTATCAATATGTATGCTTTTAAGGCAGGAGGTAAGAAGCAAACATTTCAAGCCTTATTATTTAGGAAGGACTTTGGTGCTTAGCATGTCTATTTACATCTATCACTATAAAGTCAAGAGAACAAAGAATTATTTGGAAGGATAATGATGGATTGTTGAAATGTAACTACTCAGTCAGTGAAAGTTTTGATAACTCTTATATATACTTGGAATCAAAGGTGCTGACATGTAACATGGCTATATTTCATTAGGTTTATGTAAGAAAGGTAGGAATTTTTCTGAATTCATCTGATATGCTTCTTTTTTTTTAAAAAAAAAATCCTTTTTCAGCATAGATAACTCTTGGTTTAGGGAAATTTTAACATAAAATTTTTACTTATCCCATTGACAACTCACAGCTTAGCAAGTTCCTTAGAGTAGTTCCTTAGAATTTGAAACCTTTCCAGTTCTTAGTTTACCACAAATTTGTGTCTACCCAAGGTCACACTGTTTCTTAGTAGTAGAAATAAATTTGTGGTAAACTTGTTACCACCCTTTCATAAGGTGGAGAAAACAAAACTTGAAATACTAGCAGCAATTTTTTGGTATTTCATTCGCATCACAGTGACTGAATTTGGACCTTAATTCACACACACTTCCTCAGAAAGCACTAACATTTGGATTTGGGAGAAGGTTGTAATTCTTGGCTTGAAATAATTTTTTTCAGACTTGTACCCTTCCTTAATTCAAAGCTTGGTCCAATCTTAGGGCATTATGTAATTTTTTTAATTGGGAGATGTTGTGAAGTCCTGTTTCTCTTGGAGAAAAGGAAATACAGAAAGGCAACTGGAGAGACTGAACACAGTGTTATTCTAAACTGTCAGGTTGTTCATAGGTTTCTCTAATACTTCTCAGGTTCTAGTCTGCTGGTGATATAGTTTCAATAGATACACTAAGGAAAGTGCCAAGACCAGCTTTGACAGGGTTTTCTTTTTTTTTTTTTTTTTTTTTTTTTTTTTTTTTTTTTTTTTTTTTTCTTTCTTCTTTTTTCCCCCTCTCCTCCTCTTTCTCTTTTAATCCCTGTGGGGCTCTGTGATTTTTCATAGCTGGACTAAAGTTGTGTCAACGGGAGACTTGCACCATAAAGACTGAAATGTTAAAGAAAGCTACAAGGAACAGCTTTGAGGCAAGGTTTCAAGCTTTGTCATCACGCTTGAAGAATTTTCTGTTTAATGTACTGTAATGCAGTATTCAATGGGGACAAGTTTAATTGAGTTTTACACAACCCAGTTGGGAGTAGCGCTGCAAGGTAGGTGATGTCTAGGTTTTTAATCTTCCACTCCAGAGAGGCTTGTTGACGAAGTGGTTCTTTCTCTTTGTAAGAAAAAAGGGAAGCATGAGAAATGATACATCCGTGGATAAAACCAATTGGCAACCCCCAAAGGAATGAGGGCGATAAGGCGAATCCAGCACTTGTAAGAAATAAAAGAATCCAACTGTTCATTTAAATGAGAAACAACACATGTGATTGAGGAGGCAGGGAGGCTGGGCACTGGAGTGGGGAGGAAGAGACTAATAAACAGAGTGGCTGGTGTTGGAGTTAGGCGTCCTGCAAAAACAAACCAGGGTTAGTTAGGCAGATTACCAAAGAGATAGTTAATGACATGTATTTTTTACAGTAAAAGGAGAGTCGAGCATTTTCTATGTCAGAGAAGGTGGCTGAAGTGGCAGGAGGGAGGAAGCTGCTGTTAGGCAAAGCCCTACTTAAAGAATCACTATTCCTTCCCTGAGGCCTAACAGCAGCTCTCTATCAAACAGCGTAAAAATAGCACTGGACCCTGTCAAAGGGAAAATAATACCTTCTGTGTAAGCCTCAGTGTATTAAACTGTAGTCCTGTTCAAGTTACTTCTCCTAGAACTTAAGCAGCCGAAAGGATAAAAGCATGCAGTCAATATACTGCCAAATCATCTCCCTGCTCTGGCTCTGCATCCCTGCTAAAGAAAAAAGTGTTTATCTCTCTTCTAAAAACACTGTCTGCCCTTCATGAAAAATTCCACTCTTGCCAATCATGTATAATTATGTGTTAGAGCTTATTTTAATTTTCACCTACAAACCAATACTCTTCCGCTTGTTTTCTCTTAAGATGTTTAGGAGATTTGACCTGGTATGTGACTGAAACAGTTTGCTTGTTTTCTTGTTTTGTCCTTTAATGCTTATATTGGTGCTTTTGTTCAGAGAGGTTTTCCTCCTCTCTCCAGAGTCATTTGCTGGGGAACATGCTGTGCTGCACAGTGATTTCAGGTTTCTTCTGCCATCTTACCATCTCTCGTTTTGCCCCATCTGAATCAAGAGGACCTAACACAGTGACTTTTTTTGTAAAATGTACTGAATACCAAGGTTGTCATGAGCTTAAACAAGCAGTAGATGTGGAGTGCTTTGCTGCCAAGTAAGGTGTTTGCAGGCCTTTTGGGAAGGCTGTGGGGTGGAAGGGCAGCCAGCCAGGCACTCACCTCAGGGCTGCCTTCCTGTTCCCCAGGCGAGCTCCAGAACCAAGTTTAGCCTCACACCTTTGCACAGACTCACCAGCAGCCCCTCCTTTGACCTTTGGCTTCCACACCCACCCCAGGGGAGGGAAGGCAGCTGTGGCTGTAGTCCAGCCTGCTTTAGGGAGGAGAACTGGGGGTGGGTTTCATAATGGTGCGGAAAGCCTCGGTAACGAGCTATTGTGTGGGAGGGTTGAATTTCACCCACAGAACATATACGGTGAGAGAAATTGGAAATTGCATCAGAATGTGCAGAATTTGCACTGTGCTGCTTTCTGAGGTACCACCAGAATCCCTGTTAAATTTATAAATACAGAGCACATGCAAAGTGTAGAGCTGAGCAAATAATTCACAATGAATAATTTATCTGATAAATTTAGCCTTTTTTCTGCTCATGAAATATCCATGAACAGATCTGTGATTTGTAACTGCAACCTTTACAGTGCATTAGCATAGGGGTTTTTTTAATTTAATTTCCTTGTGTAGTTTGGTGTAAAAAAGCAATTCCCTGTTATTATTCATACTAGCATTTTAAATATTCTAAAAGTAGACTTTGAAGTTGAGCCATGGACTACGGGAAGGGGCGAAGGAGACAGGTGTTTCTACCTTGCTGCTGTTGCTGTTTGTCCAGAAACACTTTTTCTGTAGGCTACATTTACAGAAACACATCACAGCAATTTTTATTTCTGCAGCCTCTATATTTAGTGTAGAAAAACACAGAGCTGCCTCTTCTTTAATGGAAGAGAATATTCTGAGAAATAACATCCAATAATATAAAAATTTCAGGTAAAAACTGAGGTGAGAGGTCTTGGAAGGATGGGGCTGGACCCTCAAACTTTGTTAAGAACAGTGCATGTTTTGAAGAATTTGCCATTCATCTCTGTTGTAAGACATAGCCTATATCCCTGTTATATCCTGAAAGTGGCATCCTTTTGGATGGGCAGAAAAATGGCATCTGCATGGCCAGAAATAATAGGGACAAATGAGCCTCATATTTCATAAGACCTTAGCAAACTTTGTAGCCCCATTTTCAGAACAAGATGCTTGTAGCTAAAAAACATAAACTAAACCCTTTAGGTTTTCTGAATGTTTTCTAAATAGTTTGAAAATGTAGCATCAACATACGTGCTTTCTGAATATTCATAATATGATTTTTTCCCCATTGTATCTTCATCTTTCTATTCTAATACTTTCTCTACAGTGAAACAAACTCATCACTGTTTACCGTGGATTAAACTGTGAGGAGTTTAACCTGTTCCACTTAAGTTATCAATTGAATCTCTTTGCAGCTTTGTTAAAAATGGAGATAGGAATTTTTACTGTTGCTAACCTTACATTTTGCTGAATTCCTACCATGATTTCAAAATTTCCGAAATATTTTTAGCATAACCCAATTTTTTTTTTCTTTATGCGTGTAAAACAAAACCTCTGGTATAACCTCAGAGGTAATGCTTAAAAAATGGGCAGAAATACAAGTAAATTCTGTTGAGAAACTTTAATTAAGTGGGCCTGCTGTAGCCCAAATAATGTATTTGTTCTTCATTTGACATATTTAAGGATAATACATGGTTTGTGAGGCTCTCACAGATTTAATATATAGCTCTGCTCTGAAGAACAGCTTTAACAATACCTATCTGGTGAATAATCTCAATAATCTACTTATTCTCTGCATGCAGAATTAAATCTGTAGGCTTTGCTGGGAAAGGAGGTTTACTCCCTCTTTTCTGATGGTATGTCAGAAAAGAAAGAGTCAGTTGGATTTTACCAATATGTTTTCTACTCAGAACAATTTAATAAATTCTAAGTGGTTCTATATCAGTAGAAACCTACTGAGGGCATTGAATACCTTCTAGAGCTTCCATTAAAAAAAGACCAAATTTGGTCCTCAGAAACACCATGCTCAGTGAGGAGTGATACAGAAAGAGCCCAGCTGGACTTTCAAAGCCAGGATGAGTTTACACAACTCCTACTTGTTATAAATGGATCCACTGCACATAGAAAGAATTGAGGTGTCATGAAAAGTCCAGCATCTATTTTTATATTTATAATAGGCCACAACCAGACATAATAAAAATGAATAGTTCATTAACTCATTTTTTGGTATTACATAATAACAGAAAAAGCCTTTAGGAAGATTTCAAAGCAAATCCCGCAGCAGTCAGCTGAAAGAAGGAATTTTGGCATTTCTCCATCCTGCAGACATAAGACAGTTTCAGATATAAGAAAAATAGGCATAAGATACTCTTCTTACCTTCTTTACAAAGCTTTTTCAAGCAAATAAAAACCCAAATGCTCTCAGTGAATAAAGTATTCATACAATACCCCCAAATGTTGGTGTCGGTAGATTAGCATATAATAAAAGTAGATCCTGTGGCAGGTTGTCTGGAATGATTCCAGATGTCAGGATCCATCCATTCTTGCATCCATCCAAATTCACTGAAATCAGTGCACAACCTGAATGGACATCTCTGAGCAGATCTGGGCAAAGCCTGGTGAAGGGAAATCTAATTTGGCATTGGTGGAACTGGCATTTAGCTCATAGGGCAGACTATGTCAGCTCTCCAGATGTGATTCTGACTTCAAGCCTTCCCAGCATTCCATTTGTATATGTCATATTTTTACAGCTGAGACTGGCATAAGATCAGGGAACAAAGTATTTTCCAAGAGCCTCCATACTGGACATCTGTGTCTCTCTCACACAAATATAAATGCTTGTTTGTCTTCTATGGAAAATGAAGTAAAGCAGAGCATCACAGGACATCCTGATGCAGAAAACTGGAGAACTCTATAGACCACCTATATCTTTTGTTCAGTTGCACTCTGGTAGAGTATTTTGGTGAAGTACTTATCTCCAGCCTTCATGCAGACATTCAGACTAACGATTTACATAGCTCTCAATCCCAAAGTTGTTTTTTAAAGTAATAACAAGTTGAGAAATGTTTCTTTCTTTCACGTGTTAATGGTTTGTACTCAGGGATGACAGACACAGCCACACCTGAAAACATCTGGGTTTGCACTTGATGTGCTTGTTCTAAAAGGAGACTGTCAGAGCCATCCTGGTGGAAAGGAAAATATTGTGTCTGCACATCATGCTGTGGGAAGGAGACTTGAGGGTTTGCAACTTGCTGGAGACAGAGCAATTAGAAAAGCAAAAAGATGCAGGGACAACTAAACAGACAAGTCACAGATGATCCTAGGGAGGAAAATATTTTTTTTTTAAACCTTGTGCTAGTGCAATTTAGTAATGGGAGCTATTTCAAGTTATTTCAAGCCAGTGTTTCAATGGCAAATCACTGCATTTAAATTGATAACTCTTGAAAGCAGTACAAATTAGAGCTAAATACCTGTGCAGCTGCAATAATTTTGTTTGATTGTTTTTTCTTTCTAAAAGTTACAATAAAATAATATATTAAGATAACATAATTAGATAGGAATCTGCAGAGCTTAAATGCAGTCAGTTTTATAAAGAAATGTGGAAACTGTTGCAAACAAATGAAAACATCACCCAGAAGCATAGACTGAAGAGATGAAAACATGCAGGGAAAGAATAAGAAACTGAGAATTCATCTTTCTTTCATAGATGATAACATCAGCACACCTATTATTAATAATATAATATGTAATCATGAATATCTATAAATTTACTATAAATATCTAAGTATTTGTTCTATCTTACACTGTAATTAATTTCTGATATTGTCTTGATGCAGTTGGAAACAAGTTCTAAGAATAAACTCTCAAGATTTATACTTGTAAATATTAACTCTGAAGTCTCGTAATAAGCTCATCTATGGATGTTATTCATTATTTTACTTGGAATTGAATGATGATCAGAAAATAAGCATAGTAATGTATTATGAGTAGAACAAACTTTACAGGAAATTTTATTTTGGCATAAAAGAGTTTAGGGTAATTTGGAATTGCTTTCTGGAAAACATTCTGGTTTTTTGCTTTGTTTTTTTTTTTCCCATCCAGTTTCTGAGTTTTACACTGAAATTGCAAGATGTGTTCATTTTCAGATATTTTACTGCATTCCTTCAAATGGTGCCTTGAGCTTTTGCACTGCAAATTCAGGTTTTGCCAAACCAAAACTCCAGTTTACATCCACTTTTGCCAAATTAAGACCTTCATTTCCATTTTGGCAAAATTTAGAAAAAGGAGGTCAAATGTGAGATCACTGAACAATGATTTAGCCTTCTAAGTGATGGCTTAGTATTTTCAGAAAATATTAAATTAATTCATTATTAAAAACAATTGAATTTTTTAAAACATTTTAATTTTTTTTTTATGTAGAATGATAAGTTTTCTGTTGAAATGGAGAGCTCTATGTTGCTGGGGTACAGCCCAGTTCTGTTAGGAAAATGTGCTGCAATTGCTACAGAATTGCAAGGAATGAATGATTCCCAGGAAATGAACAATAGAAAATATGGACACGTTAATCAGTCTAGTTTTCCTTCCTTTTGCAAAAGAAAAA